>OX459097.1:11936694-12536694 GCA_949775045.1 Metridium senile | reverse complement strand
GATAAATGCAGTACTAGGTACTGTATCATAGATTTTCCCCCCCATTATTTACAATTGATAAATGCAGTACTAGGTACTGTATCATAGATTTCCCCCCCATTATTTACAATTGATAAATGCAGTACTAGGTACTGTACCAAGATTTTTTTCAATTATTTACAATTAATAAATGCAGTACTAGGTACTGTATCATAGATTTTTCCCCCATTATTTACAATTGATAAATGCAGTACTAGGTACTGTACCAAGATTTTTTTCAATTATTTACAATTAATAAATTCAGTACTAGGTACTGTATCATAGATTTTTCCCCCATTATTTACAATTGATAAATGCAGTACTAGGTACTGTACCAAGATTTTTTTCAATTATTTACAATTAATAAATTCAGTACTAGGTACTGTATCATAGATTTTTCCCCCCATTATTTACAATTGATAAATGCAGTACTTGGTACTGTATCATATATTTTTCCCCCCATTATTTACAATTGATAAATGCAGTACTAGGTACTGTATCATAGATTTTTTTTACAATAACACTTTTCTATATTATTTTTACCATTATATCCGTAATACAGTACTTATTTCTAACTGGATTTATTGATAATATACAATTGATACAAAAATACAAAATACACTGTCAAATTAAGAAGAATACACACTAAGTGTGTTTCTTTAGAAATATATACTAAATAAATATATTTATTTTGAGAGAGAGATAAAAAGAGGGAGAATTATTAAGTTCCTTACCTCAATCATTCTTTCCATTTGATAAAACTTGAGATGAAGCAGCTGGAAATCATTTCCAAAGACGTCTCTTAATCCATACTCTGACATTATCTTGACAAGTACTGCAAAGGCCTGCTCTTCTGGCATCTACACAACAAACAATAAATAAAGGAAGGAATGGTGGTTAAAAGAAAGGATAGAGGGAAGGATGAAACCTTAATTCAATCACAAGATATCATAAGAAAGTTTACCTTTTAATGAATATTATGATATTTGTCTTAAATATGAACAATATATATATATTATATAACCCAGAGGACATAACAACAGCCAATATACAATGAATTTGAGAAAAAGGATCTTTATTTGTTATAATATCAAATTATAATAGATATCTTCCCTTTGTTCTTTATCGATATTGTCTACTAATAAACCACAGTAGAATATATTGTATATCAAACTTACATGTAAGAGTAGAACAGCAGCAAAGAATGATATTCCTTGACAGTAACCAACTTCTTCATCATAAACAGAATATGCCTAAATCAAAATAATATATTAAATGAATGAATTTAATCAATGCATTAAAATACTCATGAATAATTAATTAGAAATTTACAAAAGAAATCATGTAGACCATGAGGAGTGTTGTATACAATGATCAATACACTAGTGTTGTATTTCCTGATTTGCATAAGTTTTACCTTAAATTCTCAGTGAGATTTACTTAAATCTTGAAAATTTTGTTAAAATTTGAACGAACTAGCTACTTTCTTCATGAAATTCCCATGGGGTTACATAAGCTCCTGGACTATATGTGTATTTGTTTTCTAAGTAGTTTACAACATTCCTGTCTGTTTTTTTGGGGGGCTTATGATTGTATTAACGGATACAACACGGACGCTGTTTGTTTACTTTTTGTTTCAAATTAATAAGACCCACAATACTCTTGGGTCTTGGAATGCACTACAGTAAAACCCCGCGTATAAGAACCTACTGTAGATTTTTCCAAGTCAGCCTGAACAGGTTCTTATATAAATTGTGCTTAACTTGAAATCAGGCTATCTAGGTTATGTTAGTATCACTCACTTCATCATTACAACACCTTTCTTCCTATTTTATTTATCAGAATACATACAGGTCAATGGTTTTGCACAATGGCTCTCTTTTTACAAAAAAAAAAAAAAAACATTTCAGCCTGACAGGTTCTTAAATTTTAGGTTCTTATACACAGGGTTTTACTGTATTCACTATTCAATGTTTTTTTAAATAACTCTTTGATTGACTTATATTGATCATGTGTGTGTAATAGTTACCTTGCTGATCTTGTAAAGAGCTTCTTGTCCTTCTCCTCCACTCTCTTTGAAGTAATCATGAGCAGGGTATGTTCTTCTGATGTCCCACACAATAACTTGCTCAGTAGGAGATTCCTGAAACACATCCAATTAAAATATCCAATTAATAATTAACTAAATACAAAACTGTTCTAGGTTTTCATCCTTTCTTCTATGTCTGATCTAAACAGGCAAAGATCACATTGTCAAACAAACATAAAAGAAAAAAGAAACCATGACATAGACTGATTAATGATTAATTAATTTACTTAAGTCATTTATTTTTGAACGATAAAATAGAGATTAGAAAGGCTTATTTTAGTCAAAACCTGCAGACTCTTGTGTGGTCTTAAGAACGTTCGCGGGGAATGCTTGTGCGCATCCTACTACGCACAACAACGCGGTAAGGAACGCCTGGGTGATTTTGTTTCTATAAGAAAAATAAGCAAACGAGCCAATTTTCGAGACGTACGGTCTTTTTCTCCAAAAAAGGTATTTATTTTCTCGTTTTGTGTCAAAAAATCGCTTTATTTCAAAATATTATGAGTTTCAAAAACATTTTATGGCCTTCTTTTATTATTACTGGCATTTTTTACTAATTTTCTTTCTGGTTTTTGCCACCAAGACATTCCATCACGCAGCTTGCGAAAAATGCCGAAAATGTCGACTTTGAGGCCCTTTTGCTCGAAAACAATGACGGTGACCCCCAATTTTTTTTAGCTTATAATTCGATGTGTCTAATTTAGTTTTATCAACTGGCAAAGTCTCAGGAAATTGACATTTACTTTGCTTTTTCCCGGGAACGTCCTTAAGCCTACTCTAGTAGAGTAGGCTAGTACATGTTTGCTTTTTATGAATAGCGAAGAATATTATTCATTATAATAATTTTAGGTAGAGTTGACATACATTTTTTTGTATGAACAGTTGATCAATAAGATGATTAACTCACCCGTTTAAGTAAATGTTTGTAACTGTCAAGTAAGTCATCATCCTCTTGTACTCCAGCCATCATCTGCCATACTTGACCTCTCAATGGTTCTGGGATAGCCTGAAAACAAGAAAAAGTCTTAATTATTATAAATCATTTTTTATGGATGTTCATGGATTACAATGCATCACTGAGTTTGTGTTTGTATGTGTATGTTGTCAACGTGTGGGTATGTGTAGTCATTAATCTTGTTGATGATTGACATTTAGATAACCTGAGGGAAAGTCATCTTCAGATAAAGAAATGAGTGAGATGTATTGCATAGTAAGCTTTTCAGTCTGACATCAAAGTGGGCACATAATATACACCTAATTCAAAAAAGGTTGACGGGGCGAACGGCGATTGGCGATTGGTGATTGGCGATTGCATGACCGAAAGAGACTGTGGATAATATGAATTTCGTCTTATTCCATTCAAAATTACCCAAACACCGTTCAGCGATGACCTTAGATGGGTTTCTCGAAGGTTTCGCTGAACGGTGGAGGCATTGTTTGGGTAATTTAGAAAGGAATAAGAAGAAATTTGTATTACAATCACCAATCGCCAATCGCCAATCACCAAGTTTGTGTAGTCTTGAGAAAGACTATTGGTTTGTGCGCATGTCTGTCAATGTTTTGGTGTAACCTAGGGGAAGTCATCTTCAGAGATTACTTAAAGATGGTAAAATGTATTGCACACTAATTTATAATGACATGTTACCTTTTTGACCAAGGCATATAGCTGTTTTGGTTTAACAGTCACATCTTTCCACTTAGAGAGCAACTCAGACCAGCTGCATAGCTCTTCTTCAGTGCATTCCTTCTGTACCATTCCTGAACCGGATAGGAGAGGCTCATCATCCTCTTCATCATCATCATCTGTATACAAACAAACAGCATTAAGGACTTTCTCAAGCACTGTTTCTGCACATCCTTTTTGCGTGTGCCATGGAACATCTGAGTATTAATTTTTCTACCAAAAATGACTTTTTCACTTGAATTGTTTGTATTGCGTGCAAGCAATTTTTGACAAGAAAAAGGCTACACTTTGAGATGATCTAACTCCTAAGCAAGTACTGTGACCCCATTTTTAGTAGCTCATTAAACTTGTATGATGATCATACACTGCACTATACCATGTGAAGTTTGAAGAAAAAACTTATTTGAATGTGAACGTCCTTAACATAAAATAATAGAGGATATTACATGGGTGTACAGAGATACACATTTTTCAAGTGCTGAAAAGGTCTTTCATGAGTGAAAGATTTTCAACACAAGGAAGATAAAATTTGCATCTCCAAGCACCCATGTAATATTATAATTATTTATTATTAAATTAGTTATCATTTCTATCTATTATTATTATTATTATTTCTATATTGTAATCTACTTACAACATTTATATTTATAGAAATCTAAGCAGCAGCATTTATGTGCTGTTGTTATTAATTGTAAACTTAATCATCATTATTTAAAATAAAATATATATATATATATATAAAATGTTTCTTATACATTAGTGTACAATAATTTATCATCAATGATAAAAAAAAGAAAACTTTCCGATCCTGCCATAAGAAGCTACAGTCTGTAAAACCTTGTAACGGTTACCATTATGATAATGCTATTCTCTCATGGTAAACCACTACTCTACCTAATATAATGATGTTCTTACCATAACCTGGTTGAGAAAAACAAAGGCAGCAGTTACAGGTATCTTACCATCAAGGTTCTTGTCTGTAGGTGACTGATTGAATGTCCGTTGGCTTATCAACTGTCCTTTGGATATCATCTCTTTTTCACTGACAATACTCTTGATTTCATATCCCTTTTCACCTGTGTATTCATTCACTGACTACAGAACAGCACACAACAATATTAAATAAATAAATAATGAGATATACTTTGACACACAAATATTATTGGAAGCTCACTGACAGAAACAAAATCTGAGCTCCATTATTACCTCATAAATTTTAAAACAGTTTTTGTTCTAGCTTAAAAGAAAAAAGACCCACAAAAAACACTGTCATAGGAAAACAAGCAGGCAAGCAAGCCAACAAACAGACCAGTTGATTTCAATTGATATACAGTGGTACCTCTATTTAGTGGTCATCCTTGGGACTTTCCAGAGTGGCCGCTTAATAGAGGTTGGCCGCTGAATAGAGGTATAGAATAGGTATAGGAATAGGTTGGGACTTTTTATTGTGGCCGCCTAATAGAGGGTGACTGCTTAATAGGTAACCGCTTAATAGAGGTACCCCTGTAGTTACTGTTTACTAGTATTGCTTTTTTATTCACACGAAGGCAGACACTAAAACAGCGTATGACATCAATTGACAGTGGGATCTGTAGTATATCTGAGACCTGACTGCTGTGATGGGAGACAATCCCCCTTTTGTGATTGTCTTTTCTGTTCACATAGCAATCTGTCTGTCAACTATTTTGTTTGTACATGTATACATGTCTGTCTATCATGTTAACACTTACCTCCTTTTTCAATTCCATGATATACAAATCATGAATTCTTGGCTTGTTAATGTTCCAAAATCTGTCATTCTGAGGAAAGATTCTAGCCTTTGTCTCATAGATGAAGCGCACTGGTTCAGTGACTCTAGCAACAACTAGGTCAACAGCCACTGTCAAGAACACTCTTGTATCTAATGAACATAAAAATAGGTAAAGTATAATTATATCTGTGGTACTGTATTGTCTATGATAGGGACTCTAGCAATAACTAGGTCAACAGCCACTGTCATGAACTCTCTTGTATCTAATGACCATAAAGATAGGTAAAGTATTATGTCTGTGGTACTTTATTGCCCATGATAGGGTTTAAGAAACACAGAGTCTATATTTCACTGATAGATTGATTGATTGGGTTTATTGATTTTTTGGGCTTATTGATTGACTTATTTAACTGATTGGTTGATTAATTGATTGGTTATTTAATTAACTGATTGACAGATTGTCTCATTTGATTGATTGATAAATTAACTGATTGACAGATTGTCTTATTTGATTGATTGATTGATTGATTAACTGATTGGCAGATTGATTGTCTTATTTGATTGATTGATTGATGAATTAACTGATTGACAGATTGATTGTCTTATTTGATTTGATTGATTGATTGATTAACTGATTGACAGATTGATTGTCTTATTTGATTGATTGATTAACTGATTGACAAATTGATTGTCTTATTTGATTGATTAATTGATTAATTAACTGATTGACAGATTTATTGTCTTGTTTGATTGATTGATTGATTAATTAACTGATTGACAGATTGATTGTCTTATTTGATTGATTGATTGATTGATTAATCAACTGATTGACAGATTCATTGTCTTATTTGATTGATTGATTGGTTAATTGAACAGCTGATAAGCTCAGTGATTCACACTGACTGACTGACTGACTGAGGCCGACTGGCATAAAACTTCACAAATTTATAATTGGTTAACCAACTGACTGGTCGACAGATTGAAAACATCAACTCACCCTTTGGTGTTTCTGTGTTCAATACCAGTAAATCCTGGGCAGTAGGGTTCCAGTATCCGCTGATAGAAACTACCCTACCTCCTTCCTGGACCTCAGTGGTTACCTACAACAGTACCACACAGTAAACAATATTAGGACAGAATACTCAATGAAAAATACAGTGATAAGTAGGTTGCTTACCCCTGAGAGAAGGTGCATATCTGAGTGTCGAATATTGCGACCAGGACAAATCAAAAGCCCAAAGCACCTGTTTAAAATGGAAATATATCAAATTACTATTAATAATTGACATAGTTTATTATAGATATAAGTATAATTATGTAGAAAGACATGAGGTCTTATTAGGGGTGGACCATTAGAAGTTGGGGGAGGTGGGGTGGCAATTCCCAAAATAAAAAACGTGCACGGCCAATGCGCCCCCCCAAAAAATCATGCTCAGAAAAAAAGAAACAAAAAAATCCAAGCTCAAAAAAAAAAGAAACGTGCACAACCTTGAGGGGTAGTGAATAGTAAAATTTTAAAATCCGAGCCTGAGATTCTAGAAATATATCAGCTCATATAGTTGCTGTATTTAAAAATTCCAGACTTTGAGGCATCGAAAACACGAAAATCCGAGACTTTGAGACATCCAAAACACAAAAATCTGACACTTTGAGACATCAAAAATACGAAACTTTGAGGCATCAAAAACAAGAAAATTTGAGACTTACGCACTTTGTATCAGTATACAATAAATATATCATGATATATACCAAAACATAGACTTGCCCCATGTCAATCTCAGTGTATTTTCATGACAAAAAGTGAACAAATCGCCCGAAAGTAAACTGAACAAAGTCGTGAAGTAACTGTGCGTTGTACCGGACTAAGAAATAAAACAGAAAAACAGACTTTCGAAACTTTAACCAAAACACAAACAGTTGTTTTCGCTTTGAATTTCAGAGAACAAAATTCTGTAAAAAAAAACAAAACATGCAAGACCTCTCTGGTCAAAATAAAAATCTTGCACAACCCGTGCGGCAAAAATAACCTGCACAAAAGTATTGCCACCCCCCCTCCCCCAATTTCTAATGGTCCACCCCTTAGCTCAAGAACTTTGGATTAATATTTTTAGCTTTTTACATGCCTTTAGAAATAAGATATATATGGGTCAAAACACAGTATTTTGGTTTTCTGTCCCCCTCCATAACCCTTGACATTTGTTATTGTGACGAAGATACAGATGTCTGTATATTTGTTTACTCCCATGTGCCTGTAGTATTGGTAGGTATCATATACAAACATCTGTATATTGGTCACAATAACAAATGTCAAGTGTTATGGAGGGGAACAGAGAAACAAAATTCCGTGTTTTGACCCATATATTATTATTTTCTTTAAAAATGGCTAGTTATTTTAATTTTTTTAAATGATCACCTAATATGTATCTATATTAAATCAATTACTCTCCTCAGGCTCAACAAATATTGGTGAATAATAACTTTTATTTTATCTCAGTTCATTTTTCCTCTATACACAGTGTATTCAACTTGACTTTGAGAATAGAGAATAATTGTTACTGACAGACAATAATATTAAAATTGTGTTATACTGAAAAAAATTGACAAAATGCATTTTCAAGTACTCAATAAGTACATAATTATATCAAACTAACCTTTCTACAATAAGCTGTTTATTAGTAAGCTGTTGTACTGTAACCACCACTTTCTTTCTTAGATTCTGTCTGAATTTAAAACAGACCTTATCCCTTGGGACAGATGAAAAACCCTTGCTATCTTCCTCTAACATATCCAAAGCCACATCAAACTTAAACACCAGATTATTGAGTGTTGTAAGCGGCTGTAGCTCTGTACTTGGTGACTTGGCTCTCTGACCTTGCTGAAGATCCAAAGGCTAGAATTAGGATATAGATAAAAAAAAAGAAAAAAGTGGCACAAAACCATAGTGAACTAAATGTTCATGGACACTTTCAGAGCAGAAAATAGATCAAACTGAAACAATTTGGTTGAAATTTCTGTAAAAGATTATGTCATTCCCGTACAAAAACCCCAGACTTGTTACAGACATGTTACAGGTCTGAATTATGTATTTACAGTTGTACTGCAGCCCTAGAGGGCCAAAATGATATGTCTGCAAGCCTGCCGTTCACCTGTGTAAGGCCAACTTAAAAAATCGTTCTTCGATGTCTGCAGTTGACCTTTTCTTTAACCTGTAACAGACATGAAAAAGGTCTTCAATATCGAAGCTAAGATTGTTGAAAATATTCTATAATTAGGTCTGTTGTTGACCTTGTTGTTGGTCTGAGAAAGGTTTATAACATACTTGTATTGCCATATTGGCTCTTGAACCAAGGGAACACGGCAAAATATTATTCTTGTTGATTTTTTACCGGCATTACAAACGCGAATTCCGCCGTTTTAATGCTCCGACTTTCCGCTGACCACATTTATACTAGCACATGTGAGACAGACCGAAATCCATGTTCGTGTTTATTCGCCGACGACGAAGTTCAATCTGGCTTTTATTCCATTTGTAGCTTACTCAAACTTACGATTTTATTCAGAGTCCAAATTGTCATTTCTTTACTGCTTGAGTTGCATGAGTCTCAATCAGATAAAATAGTGGATGCGTGTTTGTCAAGGCCTAATGGAATGAAATTACGGCATGGTCACGATTGCCTTCTTAATGACAGACGAATTATTTTTTTTGTATAATGTTACAAATTTATATGTCATCTAGTGTTACTGAATTACCTCTTCTTTTCATTACGATCCATCGTTGAACGTTAATCAAAATTGTATACACTATGGTGCAGGATAAGTTCTACAATTTTAATGGTACTTTACAAAAATTAAAACAAACAGTACTCAATCACTGACGCAATTCCTCATACCAACTTTCGTGTGTATGTGTGACATTTCAAGGTCACTCACTTATCATTCAACAAAACATCGGATCGCATGCTGTAGTTTGACTCAACAAATTTTTAAAAAAATTGTGTGCAAGCCTATTAGTATATAAACTAAATATAGATATGTTCGTCAAGCTACATGAATAAAATTCTCTATAGTTTTACGCGGGATAATCACTCATTATTGTTACTTGATATATATACCAAGTGAATCAATATCACTGAGCTAAGTCGTGATTGGTTGCTAGAGTTCAAACTATCAAGTTTGAGTTTTTGGCGCTCGAGATTGGTATCATACTGCAGTGTCGTTGGAGAGTATTCTTGAGTCTTCGTTTGAAATCATGTCCCAAGAGATTGTTTCATCACTATTGTCGTTAACCGAAGGTTCGACTGAACAGCTTAAGACTGCAAAACAAAAGAAGCTCTACACAATACGTTTTTGGATAGAGACTGTCACAAAGCAACACAGCAAGGAGGGAGAAATTGCAACGGTCATTTTCAATTTGAAAGAAACCAATAGCATCTTCTGCAGTATTTCATCTGGCTAAAAAGATGTAAGTATTAAATAAATTGCATCAGTTTGCTAAGTTGTCAGTAGAGTGCATTTAGTCGAAGCGTTGAATATTTGAAATCCTGTTACACATTTACATCCAAGGGCCTAATACCCGTTGAAAAAATAACCATGCAGTACCCTTCCCATTCCCCAACCCGTAAAAAGTCGATCCATTAAGTAACGGCGCGCCATTTTTTGTTGATTTCCAGACGTTCACTAATTAGCATGATTGAACTGTCAAACGTGTGTGGGAACCGATTTTCAGATGTATTTGTTTTTCGGGATGGAGATTTGTAGCGACTGCAATTATTTTGATTTACGTGCTCTTCTATGACAGCAGGAAAATGAAATTGATTTAGCCGAAGTGAGCTCAAATGCCGAGAGTTAGAGAACACGGACAAGATAATTATGTAGTGAACTCACATCAACTTATATAGCAGGGAATTACTAGTAAATTTTGTGTGGTTAATTTTAACACAAACAATTTTTGCTGGCCTCTAATAAGTGTTATTGTTTTCTATTGTTTAGTTAGTGCTATTTAGTTCTGGTTAGTACGAACGTAACACGCTTTTTTAGTGTATTATAATTTAGCTACCAATTTCATCAGTGTGACCTTATATTCATGGCTTTTATTTTATTGTTTTCACCAGGCTGGTTTGGTTCAACTTGTGCCTGGAAGCGATAATTCTCTATTTTTAGGGTATGTTAATGCGGCAGCACTCTAGTGGAAAAAGCACTGACCAAATTGATACTAACAAACAAATCCGACGCTGCTCTGTATTTATATTTATATTCTAACCATTGGTATGTAATATTTCTATGTGTAAAGTTGTTATATAAATTTATACTTGAACTTGTAATCAGATTTGTTCTCAGTTAGTTGAGTTTTCAGCGCCATTGGGCTGCATAAAATGACTTTTTACTCATTGTCGTAATAACATAAAGCAAATTATGATGTATCAAATATTTGACATCGATCGACGACTGTTACATGTATTGTTATACAATAAATTATTCTCTGTACTCTGATAATTCATGTTTCTTTGTATTCTATTTTAAAATTAGATAACATTCTCCAATATGTAGTGTGATATGCATGTATATCGCGAATTATAATGCGCCGATATGTGATACGTATAAGGCTTGGAACAGGTCTGAAAGGTCTGTTACAGGTATGTAAATTGGTCTTTTCTTCGGCTTACGGCTTGACCTACATCAGGTCTTTACTTCACCTGTATAAAACAGGCGAACTCCCTACGAAATTCAGGTGAATGGCAGGCCTGCCATCTTATCAAATTTAAGTGCTATTTAAGCTGAACGGCAGGTATGTTAAAGGTGAAAAACATGTCTGTAACAGGCTTGCGAGTTTTGTACGGGTTCACACCTAATGACAAACACATCAAAAATGTTATTTGAAAGTAAACTCTGTGCCCATCATAACTTGAGATGCTTAATGCCAAAGATCGTGCTTGACCCTAGTTTCTGTAGTGTAAAGTGTCAGACTAGGAGTATTTCTACTGGATGATATGCTAGTCCATCACAGTTTACCCACAACGCCTTTTGTCAGGTTTGAAACCAACAATTTGCGGGTACTCACTTATACACCTGGGTGTAGAGAGGCACTCTAGCTGTGAGAGTTACAAATGTAAATGTCTTGCATAAGAACACAACACAACAACTCCGGCCAGTCTAACACAACCAAAGTCCAGTGTACTAGCTATAACCAATAGGCTCTTAGGGGGCTTTCATTTATTAGTGTATGGGGGAGGGGGGGGGGGGGGGAAGGGCAAAATCACTTGTTGTCTTTTCCAAATATAACTACCCCCCTAACCCCCCCCCCCCTTGCTGGTTGTCAAAAATGATGATAATCCCCCCTATATTTCATCCAGCTTTTTTCTAAACCCGATAAAACAGCAAACAATTTGTAACAACCTCCCTATAAAGCTTCCGATATTAATGTGACCCCCCCCCCACACACACAAAATTGCTGACCCCCCACACACTAATACATGTAAATGAAAGCCCCCTTATTCTAAATTTAACAACCCCCCTATAAAGCTTCCGATATTAACGTGACCCCCACCCCCCACAAAATTGCTGACTCCCCATACACTAATAAATAAAAGTCCCCTTATTCTAAATGTAATAATCTTTTTAATGTTTTGATACCTTTCTGTGTTTCTTAAATGCCACTGCAAAACATTTTAGTATCTTTGCAGCCTGTGAAATAATTGAGACAACATTAATATTGATTTATTGAATGAGTGCATTGGTATAATTTATCAACACCTGCACAGCACAAAAACAGCTTGATGCACCAATCATAAATAGATTTACTTTTTGCACAGCAAGACAGGTTGTCATTATATTGATAATTCATGTTGAAATTGTCTGATCACAGAGGAGACAATGGTTGTGTATATGTAGAACACTAGGAAGTTATGTTTATATGTAAAATGTACATTGTATTCTAAAATTTAGATAAACAAATAATTATTCAAGTATACTAAGTAATGACAATCAAAACAAGAAATATTTATTTATACAAATACTCATTGTTATATTTTTGATGATTTGTAAATGTACAACACAATTAATGTCAATTGTTTTGGACAGCTTAAAGCTTTGGAAGAAATTGAAAAGTCCATAACATTTACAGTGATAAAATAATTATGAACTACACAATTCATATACTACAATGTACATACTAGTAAAGATACAAGTGATTTCATTTTTTTTTTTTTTAATTGAAAATGTACAAGAAGATGTAGATAGACAACTGACAGTACATATTACAAGCTTTGGAAGAAAATTGAAAATTCCATAACATTTACAGACTAACAAAATAAAATAATTATGAACTACACGTATATTATATTATAGAAAACAGGCAAGTACATATCATTTGAGATAATGCTTACTTTTAAACAGCATGATAGACTGATTTATATTCAAAAATATTCACTAAAGCAGGATGTTATTGATAAAATAACTAAAATATAATGTGTATTTTATAATGAAAATATTATATTAACTTATACAATTATATTATTAAATACAAAATATGTTTTTATAGATACAGTCAATGTCACTAACATTGTCTATGTAAATAGAAGAAAATGATACTAAAACCAGTGACACATAATTATTTGTTTTCAGCAGTTGAAATGTCAATTATTTTTAACTGTATAATGAGTAACAGCTAGTGACATGGAATGAGAATTATGAGATTTATGTTCACAATTAATGGTCATTTCAAGCATTTAGTGTCACATGACATTTTTTTTACTGTCAGTTATGTCTTATTTGGTGGATAATGTCAATGACATTGATTGGATATCAATAATGTGACAATAATTTTATAATAATAATTCCAATAATATTATTTGATATATTAGATGAATGTTGTTAGCTTAGTGCAATATGACATTTTTGTACTGTTAATGTCACATTTGGTCACTTGACATTGACTGAATAGTAATAAAATGACAATATAATAATATTTCCAATATAAATTATTCATATATGAATGTTGATGCTTACCATTTCAGGTTCCAAGCATCTGAAAACATGACAATGAAATATATCTGGCTCCCCATGAACAGTGTTGAAGGCAAAACAGTCTTTCTCCTCACTGTCGACATCACCACGCCCACAGAACAGTATCTTCTGTACTTTATATGTAGCAATATCCGTTTTAGTCTCTGGATCGACTAGTCTTATCTTTCCTTCAGAGGTGGATCCAATGATGAGCACAACGTCAATAGTCACTTGAGATTGTTCCCTTAGTATAGTCATAGTGCGCTTTAGTTCTAGTTCACTCACAGGGGCATCAACAGTTGACGACCCCAAGTATGTCACTTTGCTGAATTCCATAGCGTTTTCATCTGTCTCTTCCTCCTCTCCACTTCCTGGATCTGTTGAAGCTCGATTGCGTAAGCTGTAGTCAGCTGATTCATCTACATTGTCAAGGCTTTTGGAAGTAACCATTTCAGAGCCTGATCTTTTCTTTGTGACGTCACTATTGTCCTCGGGTGATTCAGCATCTCTTAGTGTCTCTCTAGACTGTCCAATTCCACTGTCTTTGGAATAACGATTTGTACTATCCTTTTCACAATCATTTTCCTCTTTATTTTCCTTTCTTGCATCCTCAACTAATTTTTTCACTTCTTCATCTGTGTACGACTTATCCACCGTGGCCTCCGCTTCTGGTAAACTCATGTCAACAAAACTCCCAATACTACTCCCCTGAGATTTACTTTTGCCCGATGACATCACAGACCCTGTGTCAGACTCTATCTCGGGAGTCGAGAGTACAATGTAATCAGCTTCGCCAACAGATTGGGGGCTTTTTGGTGGCGAGCTGTCTTGGACTGTCTCGTCAACTGGATTTGTACTTTCAACATCTGCCATAATTTTAGACACCTTTTCGAAATGCAATACTCAAATGTAATATCTTATGATTTTGACCTCAGTCTTTGACATAAGGTGTTTAATTCAATCAGCAATAAAATTTAATTCAGTTTTTCAATATTCCTGTGTCAACGCCTCCACTTTAGATGAGTTCGCAAAAGCCGGTCTCGAAGTAAAATAATATTTTTCTTTTCTTTTTTAACACGCAAATGAACTACAGAATGTCAGTATTTACGTACCACTTGATAGACGAAATATGATCCACCAAAATGAAAGTTGATTTAGCTATCGAGAGATTCTACTTCAAACGCTTCAAGGAAGGAAAGTAGAATTCTGTCTCTGCCAGAAAATACGGTTTTCTTTTAGTAACACCCAGACAGCGTACTGTAGCTTCGGAATGAATGAATTCCAACAAACACCCGACAACAACGGCAATAATTTATGTGTAAACAAATTGAAAACCAAAGAATTCTTTTCTTTGAGAGACGAAAGCTTCGTGTACAACCTTGAAAGTGGTCTTGCTTGACGGATACGGGGCAGCCACGACGAAGGGAAATGAATTCTTGAAGAGAAGTTCGCCCACGAACTTAGCTTTCGATGTCGTTCGGGTAAGCAAACGTCAGATATGCTGAGGTATTTGGCCCGAAGTGATTTTCTTCAATATGACAGGTATTTTACATTGTATAGTTTCTTCTCAAAGTGCATGCTATGAGAAAATTGCTTTCCTCAACCCACACACATTTGTATCTCAGACTTCACTTGTCATTTCCCAAAACTCAAAACAAAATGTCTTCCTGCCCTCCTACGACTGCGCGGCATTGTGGGTAACGACGCCCGCGATTCGCAATCAGCGGGATTGCTAGTAAATAACTTTTTTCAGAAATAATATTACCTTCGCGAATGAAACCATTCAAACTTTTATTTAAAAGTTTATGAGTACCGAATATCATTTACAAACAATTTATTTGCACAATTTGGAAGTCATATTTAATTTTTATAAAAAATATATGAACCTAGCGCTCAAAGCACTCTGGGTAATATTCAAAATGGCGGCCGCACGAGTTGTTCGGCAAGTTTCACGGCATGTTTTGTCAGGTAATTCTGCTATTTTACTTCTTTTTCTTCGTACAAAATTACATTATGCTAAAGTATTTATGTTGCTTTTTAGGTTCATCAAGATCTAAGTCGATATTATGTCTTCGTTCTGCCAATATACAATATCAAAGGGCTGTTGCCTTGTGCACTTCTTCGACAGTCAATACATTACAGACACCAAGGTTTAGGGATGAGTATACAGAAAATAAGCCTCAAGGTAGTATTCATTGTTAATTGTAATTATTGTTTTAATTTTTTGTGTTCCATGTGCGTGAATTAGAGGTGCAGATCAGTGTCATCATCATCATCACCAGCATCATTCCGGGCATCATTGGACCAGGGGGCGAGGGGAGGGGTGGTCATTGATCACCACGACGTTACCTTGCATATAGGGGCGAGGGGAGGGGTGGTCATTGATCACTACAACGTTACCTTGCATATAGGGGCGAGGGGAGGGGTGGTCATTGATCACCACAACGTTACCTTGCATATAGGGGCGAGGGGAGGGGTGGTCATTGATCACTATGACGTTACCTTGCATATAGGTGCGAGGGGAGGGGTGGTCATTGATCACTACAATGTTACCTTGCATATAGGGGCGAGGGGAGGGGTGGCCATTCATCACTACCATGTTACCTTAGCTTGCATATAGGGGCAGGCGCCTATATGCAAGGCGCCCCTATATGCAAGATAACGTTATGAGCACTACTGCATCATTGCACTGATGCCATCATGATCATTAGTATAACCAATCAAACCTATAAAGCTGCAGAAATCATCGGAAAATCAACCATTTCCAAAATATCAATATAATTGGTAATTAATTGCTATTGATGACCAATTAATAACCTCAAAAAAACATCCCCATTGATTGGTTATTGATTATCAATATGGTCCAATATCAATTGATATCATATGGTCTGCCCCTAATGAACCAATATGATGATGTCATTTTTATTATTCTTATGCTAAAGAACCAATATGATGATGTCATTTTTACTATTCTTATGCTGAAGAACCAATATGATGATGTCATTTTTACTGTGCTGTAAATCATTTGCAAGTGTGAAATATCATTGAAATTGAATGCAATTTTTAAATGTTAAATTATGTTTTCTTGCAGTTTCAATGATAGAAGATGAAGCTTTGAACAGCCCAGACTTCTTCCAAGTCAATGGACTATTTACTATGAAAGACTTGTTCAATGCTGGTGTACATTATGGCCATCATGAGGGATGCTGGAATCCTCTAATGAAGCCTTATATCTATGGCAGTAGAGAACATATGCATATAATTGATATAAATGAAACTATCAAACATCTGAAGGTAACATTTCTTGTAGTAACTGTAAAAAGTGTTTTCAACAGGTTCCCATTTAAATCTGTACTTTCCCATTTAAATTGTGTTGATGTGTGCTAAACACACAGATCAACCAATCAGAGTATATTATTTCTGAAGTGAACTTCTCTGATTGGTTGATCTGTGTGTTTAGCACACATCAACAAAGTTTGCATAAGTACAGATTTTAAATGGGAAAGTACAGATTTAAATGGGAACCTGTTTGTCTTAACTTTACTGACGTTAAGCTATTTCGCTTTTTGATTGGTTCATCACTTTTCCCGCTTCTTCTTTATACTCAGTATCTCTCTTAGTCTAACTCTTTTACTCCGATGAAAGGCTAAAGCTCGAAACATCAGTAAAGTTAAGTCAACATTTTTTATGGTGTTACAAATTTCATTATATTACCTATCGTTTATATCAAACACCAACGCAGCCTATACTAGTTTACTTGCTAGTTTCTATTTATATTTCTTGTAGTATAACATGATCCTATAGTAACACACTTTGATTTTCTTAAAACCTATGGATGTATAGTCGTGATAGTGAACAGGTTCCCATTTAAATATGTACTTTCCCATTTAAATCTGTACTTATGCAAACTTTGTTGATTTGTGCTAAACACACAGATCAACCAATCAGAGAAGTTCACTTCAGAAATAATACACACTGATGGGTTGATCTGTGTGTTTAGCACACATCAACACAATTTGCATAAGTACAGATTTAGATGGGAAAGTACAGATTTAAATGGGAACCTGTTAGTGATAGATGTCTGCTGATTTCAACAGTTGGTAGTGTCAGAATATATATGCACTTCAGACAAAATATTAAATAAATAAAAATGAATGAAAACAAATAGACTTGCCGCAAAACCTAATGTATTATTTTTCCATAGGCTTATCTCCTTTCTTCTGAAAATGTTCAATTTCCTTGTTTGTAGGACTGTGACTGCAGAATTAAAATTCCTAGATAAAAAAAAAGTTTTTTTTTTAAATTTCTTTCATTATTTAAATAAATGTGTCAGTTCTAGATCTATTGGGTATTGGCACATATTGTCATTGGTAGACATGTTTTGGTTGTAATTTATTTGTCAAATTTGGAGAGATTGGTTTGATGATTATTGATAGTGTTTAGAAAATAACTCAAACTTTTTCCTCTCTGCAGCTTGCTGTAAATGTACTCAGCCATATTGTTTACAGAGGAGGCAGTGTTCTATTTATTTGCACCAATCCACAATATGAGCACCTAACACAAAAACTAGCCCGAGACACAGGAGAGCATTTTGTTACAAGACGATGGCGAGGAGGAACGTTTACCAACACATATATGGTGCTAGGCACAAGAAAACTTCCCGATGCTGTAGTCTTCCTTCATTTGCCTTCACTGGGAAGGAATACACTTGCTGTCAAGGAGACGGCGATGTGCAACATACCTAGTATAGCTATCGTGGACAGTGACTGTAATCCTAACCTTATAACTTATCCTATACCAGGAAATGATGACAGTCCAACTGCAATGTCGCTTTATGCTAAAGTCTTTAAAGAAGCACTTCTAAAAGCAAAGGAAAAGAGAAAAGTGCTTCAGTTTTCAAAGAAGCAGAAAAAAGATGATTATGATAATCTTGAGACATCAGAGGACTTCTATTAAAGATTTGTTGTGTGTGTTACTTTAGTCTGGTGTAATAAATTAGAGAGCAAATATTGCATGGTAGTCCTTTTGATTTTTGATTAGAATATACCACACTGTGACAGCTGAACAGTCCCTACTTTTATACACGTTACTTAGCTCCTTTTCTGTGTACTAAAAAACTATCAGTCATTCAATAATAATAATGTATACTCATTTATATAGCGCTATTATAAAGCTCATAGCGCTTTACAGTATACACCTATTTCAATTAACGTTGTCCATCTGGAATGGTTGATCTAAGACCGATAGGAATTGTGGGGGCTCGTTAAACTGCAAATACACTATTATAATCACGCTTGAATATAAATGTTTACTTCTGAAAAACTGTTATCTGTAATTCAGCACCACTCAAGTGTAATTAAAACAATATATTTGCAATTTAATGAACTCCCACAATTCCTATCGGTCTCAGATCAACCATTCCAGATGGACAACGTTAATTGAAATAGGTGTATATGTGGAGGACTTATCGGACTGCTGTAAACCAGCAGCTTACAATCATGAGTATGGTTAGTGAATGCCTCCAAGGCCTGACTGTTGTACCGGGAGAAAATCCCCTACTCTTTGTGAACATAGCACAACAGGATCTTTAACGTCCACCTTATATAGGATTAGAGTGTAGGCAGACGAGACCTCCGGCTTTACGTCCTTATCCGAGAAGACGAGGCACTAAGAGAGTGAAGTGTCTTGTCTAAGGACACAACGTAATCGCCCGGGCCGGGATCGAACCCAGACCATTAGTCCCAGAATCCGATCCACGAACCACTAGACCATCACGTCTCTTTCATTTGTTGTTTCTATTGTCTTTTTATTTTGTCTCTTTCATTTGTTGTTTCTATTGTCTCTTTCATATTGTCTCTTTCATTTGTTGTTTCTATGTCTCTTTCATATTGTTTCTATTGTCTCCAGTAAACGAGGAAAATGCCTAGAACTTCGCTGAATACTTACCAAAAACCTTAATTTTACTAAGGGGTGGACCATTAGAAGTTGGGGGAGGGGGGGGGTGGCAATATTTTTGTGTAGGTTATTTTTTTTCGCCGCACAGGTTGTGCAAGATTTTTTTTTCGACCAGAGAGGTCTTGCACGTTTTTTTTTTTTACAGAATTTTGTTCTCTGAAATTCAAAGCGAAAACAACTGTTTGTGTTTTGGTTAAACTTTTGAAAAGTCTGTTTTATTTATTAGTCCGATACAGCGCGCAGATACTTCGCAGCGATTTTTTTTACTTTCGGGCGATTTGTTCACTTTTTGTCGGGAAAACACACCAAGGTCGATTTTGTTTTGGTATATTTTGTATACTGATACAAAGAGCATAAGTCTAGGATTTTTGTGTTTTTGATATGTCTCAAAGTCTCGGATTTTCGCGTTTTTGATGTCTCAAAGTGTCGGATTTTTAAATACAATAAATGCATGAGCTGATATATTTCTAGAATCTCAGGCTCGGATTTTAAAATTTTAGCATTCGCTACCCCTCAAGGTTCTGCACGTTTTTTTTTTTTAGCTTGGCTCTGTGCAGGATTTTTTTTTTGGACGCATTGGCCTTGCACGTTTTTTATTTTGGGAATTGCCACCCCCCCTACCCCAACTTCTAATGGTCCACCCCTAATCGAATCATGTTGTAAAGGTGCTACTGATATAGCGCATGCCATGTGTCTCAATGCTCTTTACAATTATCATGTGTACCGACCGCTGGCAGCTTATACACCTATATCAAAAATCGTTGTCGTATAATCAAAACTACTAGAGTCCACACTGCTAAGGATGTCGGTAATATCAACATAATTTGAGATTTATTAGACACATTTTCAAGAAATATTTGTTTCATGATCTACCACTGCAACAACTTGTTATGGTCATATTCCACAAACACTTACAACCAAAATATGCTATGAATAAATCGATAACAAGAGATCGAAGAAATACCGAAATCCATTGCAAACTTCAGTGTGGACTGTAGAATTTGATTGCGACAACGATTATTGAAATAGGTGTAATCACGAGGAGTTAGTAGTTAGTGTTTAACAATATGAGTAATAGAAAGAACTGATGGAGGTCAATGTCAGGGCATAGTTAATAGAGGGGACTGGTTATGAAACCTTTTGTTGTACTTCTTTAATTGTTTGCATTGCGAAGTTGAACCGGTCTCGACCATGCACAAATTTTTCTTTATGGCCAATCAAAATTGCAAAATGAGTCAGCATAAACTTTTTCTATGAGATTATTGTAAGGAATATTGTAATATTTGTTCTAAATCTTTGAGTATTTTGAAGCAACAGCCAAAATAATGATTTTTGGTCTGTTCACTCAGACGTATCTAATATGGCTAAAACAATTGCGAAACAAAAGGTTGTGCAGGGTCACGCTTGAAAAAAAGTGTACAAAAACATACAGCAAAAGGCTTCCTAACCAGTCCCCTCTATTAACTATGGTCAGGGTTTGTTACTTCCCCAGTGGATCTCGAGTCCCTCTGTTCGTCTCCATATCAGAGAAGACACAAAGTCTAACAATTTCATAGAAAAAAAAAAACTTATCGGAAATAACAAAGTCGATCGACCCTTAGTGTTGGTCCTGCATTCAAATCCAATGGGTAAAGAACTAATAAGTAGGAAAAATAGTCTATAGCCTGCTGTGTAGACTCTTTTTTTGCGCTCAAACTGATTTTTGGCGAATATTTTGAGCGCGAAAAAAAAAAGAGTTTGCACAGCAGGCTAAATAGTATACTCTGTATTACAATAGACAATATTTTTTTGATATCAAACAAGGTTGTGTGACGAGCAAAAGCGCAACATTTTCACAAGCAAGGTGTGATTGTTTCATAACTGAATACGGGTTATTCTGTGAGCAAAATGCAATCTGATTTTGAATACAAGGTGTGATCGATTGCCTCACTAATGAGGTGTTATGGTTCCAGAGCAGTGTGTATGATTCAGTGTTGCAAGCGAGGTGTCGTCATCAGTTTTGCAAGCAAGATGCAATCATGTAGCGAGCAAGATGAGAACACTTTAAGAGCAGGTTTTGATTACTATGGCAGACAGTGGGATCACTTTGAAAAGAATAGAGTGTATTTATTTTTAATTGGGTAAACATTTTTTTCAGCAGCATTTAAATTCAGTTCGGCAAAAATTAAATACAGTGGTCTATGACTTTACTCTTTGAACAGAAAAGTCTTCATAAATATTATCCATGATGGGCAATCTTTATCTTTTTACTATTTACATTTTATCATAAATCAATGAATTCATATTCTAGCTAAGTTTCATCAGTACAATAGTACATCAGTTAATAATTTAGTAACAAGTCAGTAATTAAATCTCTTTCACGTGTGAAAGGCCATTACGCTAACGCATAGCTAGGTTCGTAAGTGACAAGTCTTTGTCTGTAATGAGGCGTGAAACGTTTGACTGGTTCAGACTGCGTTCTCTCATGAAGTCTTGGCTGCCAGTCTATTCTAGGTAATTGCTCCCAAAGTTCTATTTGTTCCGGAGCCACCACGCCCAAGGGGGGTAACTGGGGTGGGGCAAGGGTATAGGGTACAGAAAAATATTCCATACGCTGTGCACCTCTAGACTTAATTTGTGACATTCGTTGTTTAGTTTCATCTGCACGCTGCGAGGCATCTTGCATGAGCCGTGAGTCCAACTGAGCACGACCCATTGCTGTTTCTGCCTGGCGTAGCAATTGTCTATGTTCCATGAATCGTTTGACTAAACTCTGTTGTTCAATGCTGTTTTCTTTCCCTTTTCGTACAACTTCACTGGCATCCTGTAAGTTTTCTTCTCTATATGTCGTACGATCATGCTTTAGTAATGCATTAGACACTGATGTCTGCTGGCAAGCGAAATCGTTGATGAACGCAAAATCCGCCTGACGTGATTTACGCTGTTCTGCAGTGACTGCACGTGCAGTGTTTAGCCGTTCGTTTTGTTCCAAACGTAATGTCGCGCGTTCTTTTAATGCCTCCGCAGTTTTTACGCCGTCTCTTAGACGTTTCCGTAACGTCGCTTGTTGGTATTCTTGCTTAAACGCTCGTACGCGATCTTTCGCCGTTTCGCGTTCTTCGCGCATTTGTGCGATCTTCTCGTTTTTGCTGTTTCTCTGCTCACTTCCGGCTCTGTCTTGATAAGCTTGCTGGACAGCACGCAGGCACGCCATACCCATGGTTCCATGCGTACGGATGAACAACCGCTGGTCTGTAGTAACGATAGGTCGTCGCACTACTGTTTTACGTGGTTCATTGAGAACCTTCAACTCGTGCTCTCGCGCAGCTTCTCGTACCATTTTACCCGCGTCTTTGTTAGTCGACAAAATCCTTAGCAATGGATCAGTAGTGCTGATTGGAGGCTCAAGACCTGACAGACGAAACTTGATTTGTTTTGGATCATGCTCAGTAGATTCTTTTTCACTTCTAGGGTATCTCTGCATAATGGGCCCAAAGAACATTTTGACTGTACGGTGGCGCCCTACACGATCGCCTTTCTTATTACGCTTCTCTCGTTCAACGGCCTTCTTTTCCTCACGTATTAGTTCCTTAGACTTAGTAGGCTGGGATTTCTCTTTTTCCCTAGTGACTGCGACCGATTCCCTCGTGTCCGCTCTGCTCTTTTTGTTTCTTGATTCAAGGCCAAACTTTCTAACAATAGTAACAGCTTCATCCTTGGCTCTGATTATGTCCGATGTACTAGTTTCGAGTCGCCTTAGATTGATGCTAACTTTAGTTGTTATTTTCACAGGAAAATCATCGCTTTGTTTAACCTTCTCTTCCAAGGGAGCACTATGTAATGTAATATCCGACGCGTCCTTTTCCTCATCAATTCGATCAATCGGTTCAACGACGATAGATACTGTCTTACTAGATGCTCTTGGTTTTATTATCTCATCTGATACCCCAGGCGTCACTGAACCGACAGGCTTAAGACCCTTGACATATGTGTCATAGTCAAAGCTAGTCATAACGGATGACGACCTACTATGTGCTGGTGAGGTTGGTGGGGGGAGGGGTCCAGATTGACCCTTGTAATGCCTGTAGAATCGTTGGATGGATACTGCAGCCCTGAAGATAACAAGATTATTTTAAGTCAATTTATTAACCAACAATAGAAAATAAATTTGTTAAAAAGGGGATTGTGAGAGGGGGTCGTGTGGGATACTGCAGCCATGAAGATAAGACTATTTCATTGTCAATGTATTTACGCAATAATAGAAAATACATTTTTAAAGGGAGAGGGGTGGGGAGTTGACAGGAGCTATCCCAAAATTGTTATTTATACTGATTACTTGGTTAAGTAATAGAGAGATTAAGATTCACGTTTACGCCAAACGCCAAAACTACACTGCAAAAACGGCTGAGTAGGTACACCACAGTATATTGCGTTAACCATGCATTCAGGATAACACTTTATAGTGAGTAAACCCAACTCATTTTTTGAGAGTAAACATGCATAGATGAAGACGCACCATTGAGTACAATGTACTCAATATATTGAGTTTAACCTCACTTTTACTCAATAATGAGTTGGGTTTACTCACAATAGAGTTGGGTTTACTCACTATAAAGTGTTATCCTGAATGCATGGTTAACGCAATATACTGTGTTGTACGTACTCAGCCGTTTTTGCAGTGTAAACGATTGTCTGCGTTTATTCTTTACCATTTGACAAAAAAAGTCCTTATGTTGTTTGTTAATACAAATTTTATTCATTGAGATCTTTTGCGCAGTTATTTAAAGCTGTTATAGCAATATTAGAAAGGCCAATCTGACGTTTTGCGTTCCCGTAAACGTGAATCTTAATCTCTCTAATATCTCGTATATACGGGATTCACTACTTTTGTTCAAAATAACAGGTTTTCAAATTTCTTAATATATTTATCCCTTGTGCATCTTACAATGATATTTTTTTTATTTTAACAGCTTTATTGATCATATTGACAACTTATATTATAGTAATATCAGAACACAAAGAGGGGGAAAAATGGTCAAAAGCGTGTGTGCAAAACGAGACTGTCCTACATTGTATGCTACGGTAGAATAAATAAATCACTTACCATAGTCTCATGTCTTGTAGATATTTTGCATGTTGTCTCCCTAAGTACCCTCTGATGTATTTCTGTACTATCAGAACAGGAGAATTCTTAGCTTGTATTTTATTCACTCTGGCTAACAACTGATGGACATTTCTCAGTGCTTCTTCAAAGTTACGTTCCTAAAATACAGAAATAGTTCATGTGAAAAATAAAATACTACCAGAATTATTGTACTCTAGCTATTTATTTATTTACCAAGACTCTGGTCAAACTACAACTGTATCTAGCATAATTTGTTAGATGAAATGATATTTTACTCCGACGAAGGGCTAAAGCTCGAAATGTCAGTAAAGTATTACAAATTTCATTCTATAACCTATCATTTATATCAAACACTGACGAAGCCTATACTAGTTTACCTGCTAGTTTCCATTGAAATGATCTAGCTTTGTTTGATTCAACAATGTTGGACTGTTTGACATACCATGTTACATTGCTTTCATCAGACATTTTGTTGCAGCAAAATGTTTGTAGGAAAACAAAACTTTGAATATCTAACAACATTGTGTGATGACAACCATCTAACATGTAATGGTATTGCCAAACAGTTCAAGATTGTTGAATATATCAAAAATAGAACAGTTCATCTAACGATATTACATAGTTTGACCAATATTGGTTTAAGAGGTCATTTTGTGTTGTACTTTGTTACCTTTCTCTCTGCTCTATACAAGCTCAAAGAAAATGATGGACTAGCTGCTGCATATCGTCCACCAAACTTTGCATCCTCAATGATCTCCTCATCTGATATCACCTGGAAGTCTAGTGCTTTTAAAGTCCACACACTGTTAACAATGTGATGTCGGTAATTAGGCTTGAGACTAATTGGTGTGTCAAAAAGTGTTAAGATTGACAGGCTAGAAGATGACGCCATGAACTGGATTTGCTCAAGTTTTGAGATACCATTATTGTGAAGGTAGATTGTTTTTAGTTCTTGTAGACCTGCCCAGAATCTGTGACCAGGAATTCTATTGATCTGAAAAATGTACAAAACATTTATAATACATAAGTATTGGCATTTGATATTTGAAACGTTTAAAGTGACTTGTATCTGATATATGGACAAAATGTTTATAAGAACAAACAGGATATAAAACTGAGAAATTTGATGGTCTAGCTGACACCTAAGATGAAGTAGTTATAGCTGCAAATTTAAACAAATTGAAAGGCAAAACAAATGTTGTTTGTTGTAAGTTAAACCAGAATAGTTATGGGTTTCAAGTATACTTAATAAATTATTACTAAGTACAAAAGTAAAAAAAAGGTTAGATTCAGATGTTAGTATGTCCAAAACATCATCATTAGTCTAATTGGAGAAAAGAATGTGATTACAATAAGCACAATGTTCAGGTGTCCATTTGGTGTTAATGGTCCTTAGCTTAATTGATGGTATTTACAACTCAACTCATTAGTGCTTGAATGCTATTGGTTGCATCATCAAAATTCCTTTAGATAAAATTTCTGTTTTTTTTAATTAAAATGATTTGAGAAAATAAAGTATTCAGAAAAATATGAGAAGGAATTATCAGTGTTTATTTGTTCTTGATACTATTTTGCGATTAAGTGCTTTTTTGTAGCATTTTAATATCAAGAAGATAAGAAAAGTTTCTATCAAAAACAATAATGTAAAAAAAATTCTTAGTATTTATTTATTTAGACAAAAGTTCGAGAAAATAGAATGGATATGAATAGCGTGCTGGTGTTACTAAGGAAACAGAGAAACATAGTAAACTGTACACCGGATAAAAGAGTTTTATTTGCTTACTCTTCGCATGTTATCAAATCGAAAACCTGCATGTACAAGAGAAAATTTGTCTAGCTTCTTCTACGTCTAAATAGTGTTGAAACTTATAACACTATCAAAGCCTTGAAATATTTAGCGACCAACATTTTCGTTGCATAATATTCTATAGCTATAAAGGTAGTGACTATTTTATTGACTCAAGGCTTACCTGGTTGCCGTGAAGATCCAAAAACAACAACTGTCGACACTGGCCAAGTGCATCAAAATTTGTAATATAATTACAAGAAAGCACACAAATTCTTAAAGTTTTACATAAGTCAATACTACGAACAGTATGTAGATGAATACCGTTCACATTCAAGTACTTTATGTCGTCTAAATCGCATTTTTCGCCAATGTTTTCCCATATGGCATCTTCAGTTGCTTCCTTGAGATAGCCTCTTTCATGTGCATTTCGAACAATATCCTCCGCTCTTTGCTTCTCAAATTTCGACTTCCCAGGCGTCTTTGGCGTCAATCTTCTGTCAGACTGCTTTATGATATCTGTACCGTCGAGTACCATTTTAATATCTCGTCAATGTCATTAAAGTAAGACGAATTCTAGGTTTAAACTGCAGGATTTGCTTGAAAGAACATCATCGCTTGCAGCCATGTTCTTTACTTGATGTTACTAGGCAACGCGGCAATCATAGTTGTCATACCCAGGTTACCTCTTTATTTCAGCACAGGAAACCCACAAATATGTTAGAAACAGCTGCGTAACAAGAAACCTATTTCCGTCGATAATTACTCGCTATTTCTTTGATTTTTCTTATTCAATGTTTGTATCTATATCCTATACTTATACGACCAAATTGCATCATGTCATTGTAATTACCGGAAAAAGACAATCATGCCTTTTTTATGTGTTTTTAAAAAAATATATATGGTTATAACACGAGTAAAATTTCTTTCTTGAGCATGAATTGCTTGTGGGCATGTTATTTTCGTGGCCAGTTCAGCTTGATGTTCGATCAGAACGATGATAAGTAATTTCTCTCACATCCATCACTTTCCATCAAACTGTTTTCCTTTTGTTTCATAATGGACGCATGACTCTATTTTCCATTAACGCGACTAATTTACTTGTTTTTTACGTATATTTACGCTGACTGATTGTGGTTTTGAATAAAAGGAAAACTGTTGGCCAATCAATGATAATCTAACCGCCCAACGACCAATTGTATTCAGTTGTTGACATTAGAAAGGTTCATACGCTTTTCGCGGCCACAAAGCACAAAGAAGTACTCACAAATTAGTGTTTTGATCTGAGAAATAGCAGCAAAATTAATGCTACATACAGGTTTCTCGCTAAGAGGATTTTACTCGAGTGATTAGTCTATGATTACGGCTTTGAAAATCAGGAACATTCGCCTCTAAAGGTGATCACGGTCAAAATGGAGCTGGCTGGAGAGATAGTCAGTGTTTCTCCTTATTATCAAAACATACGAAAGCACACAACTAGCGCTGGTGAAATACTATGTACTGGAGCAGGATGTATCGGATGCAATCCTGAGAAAAACGCCGATGAAAATATAATCAGAATTCTAGGAGATATTGATAGCGTCGATTTTGAAAGAAAAACTGACATTCAAATGAGTGATGATGTGGGAAAGCGACCAGAAACAGCATCAGGTTGCCATAGAGACGATCATAATCCAAGAAATAGTGGAGACGGAAGAAAAGCTACTTCAAAACGTTTCGTCTATAATAACAAGAGTCGATCACCAAAAATAGTGGTAACAAATTGTCAAAAATCGAAGAAAACTAACGATTTAGAACCAAAAAGGACGACTACAAGCATTCAAATTTCGAAGAGAAATCCTAAAATTAACAAGGCAAAATCCGTGACAAAACCCCCGACAAAAGATGGGCTTCTCGAAGTTCCCTCTCAGCGAAAAAGAGTGAAATTTTCAAGACGAATTACGGAACATCACTCTGAGCCCAGGAATGTGAGGACAATAGATCGAAGGCGAAGCTTATACAATGCTTTTCCAGGAAGAGTGACTTTACCTAAGAACAAAAGTGCGGCCGGAACTCTAGCTCTCCATGAACCATCGCAAAACACTTCTACGAAATTTCTCGACATGCTGAAGACAAGCGAAGCTGGAATCTATGATTTAAGAATTTTAGAGAGAGAAAAGCACTCGATATGGATTGAAAAGATACTACAACAAGGAATAAGCGAAGAACAATTGCTTCCGAGAATTCCCCAGCCATTCAGAGTGCGCAGGTCTGGAGATGGTTCTGAGCGAGAGATGGTCGATAAAAACATCCAGACAGCTTCAATTCAGAGTCAATTCCTCCCACATGTAGCTCTGAATAGACGAGTTGAAACAAGGGGAGGAGAGTCGATTCTTATAATCGAGCATGACCACGAGAAGAAGGAAAACGCGGATAGAACTCTGTATCGGTTAGGCTTTGCACTGGAAGAACAGTTGCAGAGAAACTTCCCAACGTTTTCGATCATAGAAATTGCAGAGAGCTTAGGGGAGTTTGTTCAGATGGGATCCGTAAAAGTCATTCAGAGACGGAACAAAAGGTGGCTGGTTTTAGTCGAAGGAAAAACAGTCAAAGACTTTTTGCTCGACAGTGGAGTGCTTTTGGGTGGAAGACACTTTGAGCTCTTTGAAAAGAAGACGTTTTGAATAATATATATACATATAGAAAAAAGGCATAAATATACAATTTTTACCGCATTTGATAATTTTCTGGCTTTCTGATTGGTCGAGAGCCGTGGTAAATAAGAGTACATACCACGGTTGCTATATTTTTAATGTGGTAAAAAAACAAATTCACGATAGTTTCTTCGACTTCATCTCGTGCATCCACATAAGTTTAGACGATTCGATGACGCCAACCGTGGTAAACTGAAGAGGGTCGACATACCACGCGAAACTATCGTAAATTTGTTAAATATCCAGTCGTTAAATTCTGACCCAATCAATGTATATCGGATGTATTGTGGGTAATATTTATTTATGCCTTTGAGTGCTTTCATGCGCTCTTGGTACTACCAGAACCATTCAAAATACTTCAATGATGCATACTGCATGTCATTCAGTAATGAATTCTGAAAAAAGTTGGAGCGTTTTAAGGCAGAATTACCAGTATATACCAGTCCTATATATATAACTATATACTTATATACCTATATATACCTATAGGGTTAGAATTTTTGCAAATGACTGTATATATTTTATATTTTGTGAATAAATCGGAAGAAATTATAATAGACATATCATAAACATAAAACATAAACATATATGTAACATGACACACCTTTCTAAGAAAATATTCCGATTACATTTTGATAATTTAAGTAGTCAGCCACCTTAAAACGTTTTTTTTTTCGCTCATTGTAATCCAAACGGCTTTCAAAGTTCTTTAGCAAAAATCCAAACAGTATATTCTTAAATAGAAAATTTTCATAAGGAAATGTTGATAACATTTTTACTGCATACATAAGACGGTACAGAAGACGTGCTATTCCAAATGTGTATATTGGGCTACCTGTGTATGACCAGCGGTTTCTCATCACTCAGCTGACCCAAGATGGCCGACGACGTTGATGTATGTTGCGAGTCGAAAGAGGAACTGGAACAGCTCTTCACAGAAGCAACTGATTACGTTAAAACTCTACAAGGACTTAGTGATCAAGATAGGCTGCTGTTTTACGGCTTTTACAAGCAGGTTTGCGTTTTGTTTTTGAGCAATTTTGAAATAATTTGCTGACAGTTTGATGACGTGAGTTCCACTCGTATGTTGTAAACAAAGCCAGCTGAAAAACTATTTGAACAAAGAGAAAAATCAACAAAGAAAAATATTGCTTGTTATAATTTTCGTAAACAAGTTAATGTGTTTTAAATGTTACAGAGAGGGATCTAGATCCGTAGATTTAATGGTTTATTTCTGACGAAGATTTTGACCGTTTCAATTTTTTAGATTGCAAAACTGTTCATTATCATAAAAAATAGAATGCTTACTGCACCGTTATAGTTTTGTTGTTGTTGTTTATTTATTTTTTAATGGTTGATTGCTTTATCACAGGCCACAGAAGGTCCTTGCAACACCCAGAAACCAGCATTCTGGGACTTTGTTGGCAAGGCAAAAAGGTGCGTATCACTCGTTAAATAAAGTTATTGTATTGTATTGTATTGTACGCATATAACTTTCTTAAACTAAAATAAGTAAACTGTATTTTTGCACATCAGCAATGTTTTGTGTAAGTTTTATATCAATTAGAATACTTCAAGTGAGATTGAATTATTTTACTTTCAATTAATTGTTGTAAGTATATTTTTTTTAATTAGGTTTTAATTTTTTAATTATAAATTCATGACTTTATGTATGGTGCATTTGAATGATAAATGTGTGCCTTACAAGTGATCGAATAAATAATTGTTGTTAAAACAGTGGCTTACAATCAATAGGGAATCATGGAAACTTCTAGGATCCATGGAGAAAGAATCAGCCATGACAAACTATATCAAGAAATTGTTCAGTATTGATCCAGACTGGGTCATCAAGTATGTGGCTTGTGATAAAAATGTAAGTTGGCATAGAATTAGTGATTTCTTTTTGATGCAATAAAACTGGCTTTTTACTGGACGGTGCTTGGACCAATGAAAATGTCCAGTTTAGCAGAAGTTTCTGGTTTATGTACTACTGTTATCATTGAAGTGTGATCCCAAAAGGCCGATTTAGACGGCACGATTGTCGTGTACGACTTGTAGTATACGACTTAAATGAGCTCCAAGTCGTGCCGTGTAAATGCCCCTATGACTTGCCTACGACTGACGCACGCGACCTACAACTTGTAGTAGGATTTTGAACCAAGGATCAAAACCCTACGACTTGTCGTAGGAAAATGACGTGATGTGTCCCATATTAGGGCTGGATCTAGTATTTCGTCCAATCACTCACGATTTTAGCAATGGCGTATACAAATCGCGCACGACTAGTGTAACTGCATGACATTTCAATGTGAAAAAACAAAAAGATTGTTTTAATTTACTGAATCAAAACTTAAAAATTTTTGCTACCTCAATATTACAACCACTGCAAATTTCAGAACACCAAGATAATAATTTATCAAAATATACGTAATTAATGGAAAATTGCCACATTTTAAAGTGCTGTTTTTGGGGGCCGTTTGTGCCCACCGTGATGACAATGATGATCAATAATGTTTGTTTTTTTGTCCAGGCTATATCTGCATCTAGCCATCAGCCTCACGAGAAACAATCAATGGGACTGGCTGTCAGTACTTTGAGGTGTGGATCTCCAGAGGAAATCATCAGGTATTAGAAGGAGCTTCAAAGAAAACCAAATTACTTCATTAAAAGTGTTGATTAAATTATAAAATACTAATAAATCATACATAATATTATGAGGTACAATAGCTTTTTTTATTGTACATAGTGATGCCAACAAGACCATTTTTGATTGGTGCAAAGAGGGCAATGTTAAAGGAATGGATCTAATGTTGTCACAAGGACAAGACATAAATGTTAAAGACAGTCAAGTAAGTAGTTTAAAAAAGCAGACTTCTATTATTTCCTGCAATCATGGATAAACAAAAGAGGGAAAGTGGATTTAGAATAATCTATGTCTAGGTGGGGCTGGGGCTGGGGAAACTCTCTGTTAAGGACATTCATGGGCAAATGAATTAACCTTAGATTTCTCTTCAAACTTCGCATGTTGAAGTATGATCATAATACAAGTTTACAAGTTTACAGCGATTCTCAGTCACACGTGCACCACACGCATAAAAAGCACCGCTATAAAACGTGAAGTTGGTGGACGTCAATCAAACTGTGTTTACAAGACACATGGTGTTTTTACTTCAGTCGGGTTGCGAAACATGTCTGAATCCGACGAAGAGGTTGTTGTAGGAATTCAAACATGTTTCGCAACCCGACTGAAGCAAAAACACCATGCATCTTGTAAACACAGTTTGATTGATGTCCACCAACTTCACGTTTTATAGCAGTGCTTTTGATGAGAGTAGTGCACGTGTGACTGAGAACTGCTGTAATGAGCAAATAAAAAATGGGGGTCACCATACTCGTTTAGGAGTGAGATGATCTCAAAGTGCAGCCTTTTTCTTGTCAAAAATCGCTTACGCGCAATACAAACAATTCGAGCCAAAAAGTCATTTTTTGATAGACAAGAACGAATAGACTGCCAAAACGTTCTTGAGACAAACGTCTAATAACCTACAGATAAATGTTATGTTTAAATATTTGTCAATAAATACAACCAACCCTTTGTTTTTGGCTTAAATTCGCCGCCATTGTGCAACATACGGTGACGCTTTAGAGAGATGAAGGTTGAAGTTTTCATTCAAATACGCGTATCATTCAATATTGAACCATAACTTTTTCTTCAAATTTTGAACACATGCAACTTTAATTTATAATTCTTCATATATGTTTCAAATAAAAAATGGGGGTCACCGTATTCGTTTTCAGTGTTTGAGGAAAAGGCAAATACTGTTGCATAATTGAAAGCCAAGCATACTAATTGTGCAATGGTGTTTGTTTAAAAACTGTTTGTAATGTGTTTTGTAATGTTTTTTTTAGGGCATGGCACTGCTACACTGGGCATGTGATCGAGGCCATGAACATGTTGTTGATTTTCTGATCAAAAATAAAGCTGACGTCAACATAACCGTAAGTTTGCTTGTTTTTATATCACATTATTATCATGATATATAAATAGATTTCTTTATATTTTGTATTTTCGTTTTTTAAGTCGCGGTATACCACAGGCAGCCCAACTATTGTCTTTGAGGATTTTTTTTAATGACAATAAAGTTATTTTTAACCGCGCGCCGAGCGCCATATTGGAATAAAATCATTGAGCGCGCGGGTGGGGTTCCTGTGGTGTATTTGTTTGAAAGCTCGCGGATGGGATTCCTGTGGCTTTTTGCAAGCAATTTTTTCGTCAAAGTCGCGCGGTGTTCAAGATACTACTTTCTTCGATCTTTTTCTCGTACGTCGTCGTATGTGCGATTCCGCGCGACCGAAAAAATTGCGAGCTTTCAAACAAATACACCACAGGAACCCCACCCGCGCGCTCAATGATTTTATTCCAATATGGCGCTCGGCGCGCGGTTAAAAATAACTTTATTGTCATTAAAAAAATCCTCAAAGACAATAGTTGGGCTGCCTGTGGGTATACGACAATTAATCAATTTAAGGTAGTTCGGGCGTCATGGCTTCCTTCGTTAGATCTTTTTTAGACTTCTCATGTAAAAACAGCAAACTAAGTAAAGTTCAAAACTAAAATCAAAGTAGGTCACCGTACTCGTTTCGGAGATAAGGGTGGTACATTGTAGACTAGGGCCCATTTTGGTCATTTTTTGTGACAAAAATTGTCGGAATTTAAAACATAAAACGCTATTTATTCTATTTTTCCCGATAACAAACTTTTTAACAAACATTTTTAAAAGAAAGGCACTTTCCTAACAAACATATTATTTGCCAAAAACTAAAAGTACGTGCATGTCGAGAATTTTGATGTAAAAAAAACTGACTCAAAATGTGAAAAATACTACATTTTGCGCTTGAAAACCATGTCATTTTTATTTCACGGAATGAAAAGTTCTGACAAGGCAAATCCAACTATAAAATAAAAATGGGGTGACACCACGCTCTTTTCCAAGTTATAGCATGACAAATTTATATTTCGTGAACCTGTTTTTTGTCCATGCGGGACTGGTAACTAGTTCCCTATAAGATCATCGAAACAAACTTTAACATTTTTTGGTTCTCTGGTATCTCTAGAATCGAATTAAAGCTAATTATGACCAGTTTAATTCGTAATTCTTGCCCAAAACACTAATTTATGTGACGCATTATAGTAAAACGACGCGGATTTGAACGCGAAAAAATCATGACTTTAACGAAAAATTTTGATTTCTCGTGAACGGGGGTCTAAATTCAGGAGATTTTTTTGCAGAGTTAATGTGCTTGTCTTGTGAATGAATAACGTTCCCATGATTTTCAAATCGGAAAATAATAAAAGCTACAAAACGAGATAATGTGAATTTTACGTACAACGGCTGGGTCCCGAACTACCTTAATCACGGTACTGCGGTATGGCCCGATATCTAAAACTTCCGTTACTTCCTCGTTCGCCACGATGACGTGTTCTTAAAAGACTCGAATGTCCCGAAAGCAATTTAGCAATTTGTGATTTTTGGTACGGTATCGCGGTATTTTCGATTTTTTGGCACCGTATGGCGGTATTTTGGGATCCTCCACGCCCCCCTCATTAATATAAAACTATACCAAGTGTCACAAATAACAAGTTATCAGTACTGTTCTTTTTAGGATGGAGAAGGACAAACACCTCTTCAATATGGTAAGTGTAAGTTTTTATGGTGCAAAGAACAAATGTATTTATAGCCTTCGTAACAAGCGTTTTTTGGGGGGGGGGGGGGGGGTGGGGACGGGATAAAGTGGTTTTGGGATAACTGTGTTACCGATGAGGCCGCGTGAAACCTAAGACGAGTGCATCTCATCTTATGTTTCACGCCGCGGCCATATCGGTAACACAGCTATCCCAGAACCGCTTTTTTCGTTTTCCCGAAAAGAAACGCTTGCTATGTATGCAGGCTACAGTCGGGTTGTTAGAATAATCATTTTCTTTTCTTTAGCTGCAACATGTGAATTTCTAACAATCATCCAACAACTGCTAGATGGTAAAGCTGATTCTACCATAGCTGACGAAGATGGCTGCCTTCCATATACTACTACAGATAATAAACACATTAGAGCATTGCTTAAACCAAGTTGATGACAAAAAGCTAGATTTTGTGCATAAGATATTAATCGACTTTAAGGTTGCAATATGTCATCTTTATTTATATTTTGATAAAAGTTTGATAATTGAATATTTTATATGTATATCTTAATTATTGTAAGAATAAATTGATCTTTGGAAAATGTAGTGAGCTGTTCTGTTTATTCTACTTAAAAGACATCATCTGATGCTGGTTTACATAGAACTGAGATAAATAATTACCCCAGAATTGAAAAAAGAACCTCAGTATCTGCAATACGGGCATACAACATTAGGCCTATTCTTCTCGTCTTTTTCGATAATTATTAGTTAGGCAACTTTGAAATTATAAGCTAGATAGAATTATTATATTGTAATTTAAATCACACGACCACATCAGCTAAGCTGCGTATGTAAATCATCGTGTATAAATAAATGCTTTTATTATTATTATTATTATAACCTGAGTATCGGGCCTTCTTGAAACCGGGGCCACCCAAACAAATGTCAAAATAAATAGTTTTTGAGATCAAATAAAAAACTTGTAGAAGGTTTTCACAGGCTAACATGTTTCTTATTCAATCTTTATCTATTCCGTTCACAAATAATGAGAATTATTAGCATTTGTAGCAAAAAAGTCAAACATTTTTCGAGATTCTATGGCTCATATTCTCCATCGTGATTGGATAATTATATTTTGGTGGCCCCGGTTTCAGTAGTCGCACTGTAAAATTGAAATGCATAATTTCGACATTTTTAGCATCTTTTAGGGTATCGGTGTCCTTGCTAAGGATGGACATTCCTCAGATTTAGAGATTTCCAAGAGAATCTAGTAAATTCAACGAATATATTAAACGTTATCGGGGGAAAAGTGGAATAATGACCGGTCCGCTGAACAAAACAAAAATGGGAACTATAATACATTGCCGGGTGTTGCAGATGCGACTCCCTTTGACGAATGATATTTTTTCATCTGTAGTGCGTTCAATTGAAATAATTATCCACTATAATAAAATAAATCTTTATTGGGTAACAAATAAAGCAGAGCATTTTTCTAATGGAAGGGAAACCTTTTATTTCTTAGTATTTTGGTAGTTCAACATTATTTTGAAGGATGAGATTTCAACCAAATGTTCCATTTTAGCATAAAATTCTTCCATTCGACATGCAAAGATATGCAAATGATAAAAACACACGCATGCGCAGACAAAATGTATACATGCTACTACATTAGTTACTACAATACACTAGTTTAGCTTGTTTTATAATTTTAAATGTCAATCAAAGATACATTATTGCGTATCAATACACACTATAAATCATGAACTGAAAAATACACTTTTTTTAAATAATGAGCAGCTTTATCTTAAAAATCTTTTTTTTTAACTTTTTTAAAAAACATTTTCTAAACCTCTATAAAACAGCATACAATTTGTAACAACCCCCTCCATATAGCTTCCGAAACTAACGTGAACGCCTCCCCCTACACTTTTTTAGAATAATGAGCAGCTATATCTTGAAAAATCAAGTAAATGTAAATAGTTGTAACAGCAAATTAAAGTCATCCACTAATGGGTTCATCTTTCAGTCATTTTAGGTACCTAAAACGATAAAGTATAAATAGTCATAAGCATAAAACAAGTGTTTTCTTATATTTCATGCACATCTGAAGTTGGTCAATATGACTGAATAACTTTAAACGTAGTGGACACGATCTTTTAAGACATTATGATGTTTATGGTTTTCGGCACCATGTGATCATTATCATCTGCCATCGCTGTCATTATCATCACAACCATCGTCATCATGATTACCGTCATTATTATCACCACCACCACCAACACCAACGTCATTATAATCAGTATATATCATCTCTCCTCATTCTTTATCGGCCAAAACTCGAAAGAATTTCAACCTAATCATCATGATAATCAAAGCCATTTATTTATGACATTAGTATCACAAGAAGCAGCAATATATCACCATTATTCCAAATATTGTTACGACCATTGTCAGTACTATCGTCGCCATTATATATCATCTGTCTTTATCATTATCATCGTTATCAATGTCTCTTTTAACCCCATCATCACCAAGCCAGTCTCAAGAGAAAACCTGCTAAGGGGTGGACCATTTAACTTTTGAGTGGGGGCTGGGTGATTTTTAAAAGAAATTTCCTGCAAGCCAAAATCGTCACTGAAATCTTTGCTCTTCTATAAAATAAATTAAATTCCATGCGCATTCCAGCGGGCTAAAAAAATTTCGGACAAAATCACCCCCCCCCCCCCCCTCCCCCTCAAAAGTTAAATGGTCATGCACCCCTAATGAGGGTTATTTTCGAGACTCCACAACAGGTTCGCAGGGAAGAGTGATCTGGCGTTACGAAGGCGGGAATCGGGAATTGTAACTGCACGTGAGCGGGAGCGACGGTGATTTTGAGGGATCTGAATACGCAGCGACTAAGAAAACGGGAATATATATTGGAAGTACTTTTGGATGATATTTACGCGGGATTGAGATTTGCATAAATTGAAAATCCTTATTGTGGACCCTCTTACTAGAAATACATACCTTTACTCCGTACACAGAGAGGATATAGTTATGTCACTGCATAGATTATTATCAGCCAAGACCTGACAGATTTTACGAGTACTCTGTGGGGACTTTGGAATGTTCGTGGCTGTAATACCAAAGACATTGAATTGGTCAATAATGACAATAGCAACAACAACAGGAATGACAACTACTGCAGAAGCAACACCAGAAATGGCAGCAAGAACAATAACGGCAGCAGTGACAACAGTGGCATCAACAACAACAACAGAACTGCAGCAGAAGCTGCGTGAAGAAACAAAAAGCAGCAGCAAGGACAGCACTGAGCAAGAAAGTTAATACCAGAAATATCAACAGCAGGAACAACAGAAGCAGCAACAAGAACTACAGGAACAACATAAGAAACGTAAAAAAGCTAGGATATCAGCATCTAGAACAGCGCGGCAACAATAGCCTAGCAGTACATTAGCACAACAGCAACAAAAGTGATAACAACAACCATGACAACAGTAACAGTAGCAGTAACAGATACAGTAACTCAACAAAAACAAATCAGTTCCACAGCAACAATACATCAGAACATGTACATTAACAACATTAATCATACGTTTTAACCTAATTCACATCCATACAGCTCCATCCTGAGCGACATTTCTTCTTTCCTCGACCTTGGATAAACTCTGATGTACCTTGCATGGATGGGAGATGGGAAATCGTTCCTCACTATAGTATTGCTGTCTGTGTTTGCAGCAAATAGTTGATGTTTACCACCAAGGTGATAGTGCCGGAACGATTTTCCATCATTGCTGTATCTAACATCGTAGCTCTTGACCCATGCAGGTTTATTTAGTCGTACTGAAGGACCTCCTTGAGTAGCAATTCCAGTTACCGTGGTCACATTGCCCAAGTCAACTTGAAACCAATAGGAATCGGTTTGAAGACTTCTCCAAGTGCCGGTTCTGATGTGGTTTATGTAATTATTATTTAGCCTTGCTTCTTTTGGTGAATAATTGAAGGAAGATGAGGAGGTGAAGTTTGTATCACTACGAATCAATCTGTGGTATTTACCTGAACAATAAAACCTCATATTAATGATATTAATGGTAAGTAAAAGATAAATAGTGAATTAACGAGTTAGCGAGTACCAAGTACGATTATGTACTAGTTGTGCAATGGTTTCCAGTGCATGGCATGCATGCAGTGAATTATCCCTTAAGTCAATTGTATTTTCTAGAGACTATATCGAGCCTTTATTATATAGATATCGATGAAATACCAGGATTTCTCTAGTGTCTAACACTTCGTATTTTTCACATGTGAAAAATATCATATCTTTCACATGTGAAGATATCGTTTTCAGATGCAATTCGTTTTGCATAAAGGTTTTTAATAACGAGTCAATGAAGTTTTATTTCTCTTGACATTTCATCGATATCTATATAATAAACAGAACATTACATGGTCGCTTGGAGATACCAATTTTATCTTCTCGTGTTGAATATCTCTCTCTCGTTCGCTGCGCTCACTCGTGAGAGATCTATTCATCACTCAAAGATAACATTGGTATCTCCGCACGCCCATGTAATATCCTCTGTCTATGTACGCGAGTGTGTATACAAAGAAATTAAAATACAAAGTCTTGAGTGGGATATTGAATAATAAAATTAATGATTAAATGATTAGCTAAATGAATGTTTAAATTAACTATAATTATATATAAATAAATGATCAGTAATGCATTATACTTTAAATAGATATAAATATAGAGAAACGTTCGTTCAGAAGAGTGAGATCTGTGGTAACAGATTGAAACGTCTGCAAAAATATTTTGTACTTTCTAGTCCGTAACAATAAATTACAATTAAATAATAAAAGAATAAAACTTTCATACCAGACTTGAGTGTGTACAACTGCATCCAAAATGACATCGCCCTATGCCATGTCTTTGGCAGAATCCTGAAATTCTCTACTTTTGACAGCGGCCCCCGGCGAATTTATTTAAGATATGGCTTTTTCCATTTTTCCATTTTGCAAAACTGAACTTTTTAGGTACAAAGTGGTTTGTTGTTTCATGCATATTTCATGCAGTTGTTTCATGCATATTTCCACTCGAAAAAACATGCGAGTATTTAATATTAGTGAGCTATTTATTATTCTACAAGTAAGTATAAATAACGGCTTTATAAAAACAAATAAACTCTTTGGATTTTATAATATCGAAATAGATAATGATATCCTGAAATATAGGTGGATGAATGAAGTCAAATTTGTGCACAGTGCCACAAAACATTGCTCGAAATCCACGAGTTTCTACTAAAATAGCTTAGTTTTACAAAAAGTAAACATGAGAAAGGCTAATCTTTCAATAAATTTGCTGGCGGTGCCTAATGATCAAATATGCAAAGTCTGACGTAAATGCATCCAATCACAGCAGTTTGCTGGCAGGGAAACCATTGCAAAGCCGGCTTAATTCTCAATTCTTAAGCAGAATATGAGGAGGCATTTTCGGAGATTTTCCAACTATTTGGTATAATTGTTTAAAGGTTTAACACCAAATATATGTTTTTGTAACTGTTCAGTCGTAAAATTAAATTGAGTTAAGTGTTACTTTGAATGTTTCTATTTTCTCTTGAAATACACATCATATGAAAATACAATGCACGTAACAAAGACACAACTATCTCGACTTTTTGTTATATCTTAATAAGATTTATTTATTTATTTATTTATTTATACATATGCATCTCATATACAAGTTCGTTGTAACGAATGCGTTAATTAAAGTTCGTTTTTCGTATGATACGCCCCCGGCTAGCGTGTCATGATATCTCTTGTACTCGCTCGGCGCACGTATCAGCAAAACGTTAAAAAAGGTTTTGTCTCTCACTGCTGTTCAACAATAATTTACCTATACAATCAATATACAGATCGTAGAAAACAAGGTTAATGAATTCATACACCTATCAAGAGGAAACAACTGACTAGAATTACCCGACAGCTCCTCTATTTTTTGACTGATTCATCTACAACCGTGGCTAATGCAACAGTATATTACTACAATATTGTGCAATTGTAGGCCGCAAAGGTCACTTTTGCGAACTTCCTGGCAAAAGCAGAATTTGGGGCAAAATCCTGGGCGGTGCATGAAGCATTATATTGTATCGTATTGCCATATACATAGGATGTAGCAAACTACTATATAAAGAGGCTATAACTAGTGACACTTCAGTAGTTAAAAGTGAGCAAGGTCTAGTAAGATTCGACAATGCGAATATTCTATCTGGTCGTGGTGCTTTGGTGTGCTAATGTGGATAGCAATTCTCTTCGAAGAGACGTTCAATCAGGTAACTAGAACCATTACTATATTAACAAGCAAATTATTATTGCTTTGATTCTGATACATTACGTCGCGGTACACTAACAGTTTAATATCTATTTCAAATCAAATTTCACAGACATACTAAGTAAAGACTAAATTTTAATATGATAAAAATTATATAGGCATCGAACAAAACGTTACCGTGTTATTTCAAAATAATACTTTTTCTGCAATTGTAGCTCTCTAAACAATTTTTCTAAGATGCCATTTGCGCTACTTATTCCTTCAATATATACCTTCAACTGAGCGAAGCTAGAAGAAATTCTACTAGAGCGATGTGGAGATAATATCGAGTTTACAAAAATAGGGTACAATTTATGCACATATCAAAGACTGAATCCAGCTAGCCAAATAAAGCACTTGCGTTCAACGATTGAGTAGTTTTTAACGCTCAAACCAACTGGCTGCGTTCCTTGTTTACGATAGAAAAAAGTGCATTTGAAAAAGCTTAACGCGATCTTGATAAAATTAAATATTAGCAAACAAGGTTAATTACAACGTCTTGTTTGCCGTCTTTGCCGTATTTCAGTCTAATCTGACGAAACTCGCTGTTATTTCAAAACGGCTTGTTTTTTTTTCTTCTAAAATCTTGTAGGCCATAAATAATCAATTTAATTTTCAAAATTTAGTCTTTACTTAGTATGTGTGTTAGTGTACCGCGACGCCAAAGTTGCTAGTTGCGCCAAGAAAATAACTGGGTCGAGCCGCCTTAACATTATCAATAGACTATACATTATCTATTGCAATCATTAGTTGCTGATGAAACATAACAAACTAAAACCAATCCCAAAATCTATAGTAAGGCTCGAAACGAAACTTTTTTTGTCACTGCTCCTCAGTTTATCACTAGACAAGAAAATCAAGCCAGCATATAGTAAAGAGTTGACATTGGTTCACGCCGCAGTAACAAATTCAGGAGCGTGCGATCATCCCAAAATGACAGTAATTGCTAACTAAATATACTTGACCAAACTGATTATGACCCTATATTTACAAAATAGTTTTACTGTCCTAACAAAAAAATGCTGAACACCCGAATTTCTATATTTTTCAGGGTACCCACGTGACGTTCTAAGCAGTACAGACTGTCAATATCTGCGAGAGACTGGTGAAATGATGAGGTGTAAGACTGTCCAGGATCGGCTTTGCCGTACAACATTTGGTACGTTTACCATGGTTTTACAGTCATTGTGGTTGTACGTGTTATCATTGATTAACAAAGCCTTTGTTACTTTTTCATTTCAGAACTAAAATGTACAGCTAAGACTCTTGGAATGGAAAACGGCGGCATTTCTGACTCAAGCATCACTTCATCGGGCTATTATGTTGCCACATACCCTCCTGCAGATATAAAGATAGATAACGAGAACATGTGGATTGTATCTCCACATGAGTTAAATCACACGAATCATTGGTTACTTGTTGATCTTGGTAAAGTGTTAACAATCGAAAAGATAAATATCTTACGAAAAATTCCGTTTTACCGTCACATTAGGCGTATTACACCTTCATGGCTTGAAACATTCAGTCTGTTGTACAGTAACAACAGTAAAGACTTTGTAGACTACGGAAAAGGCAAGACGTCAAAGGCAGGAAATATAAATTTGAACCCTGTAATTACAGCGCGGTACATCAAAATTCTACCCAAGACGTGGCACAATACAATAGCATTTCTTATGGAACTTTATGTAAAAGCTAAAGGAGGTAATTAGCAATCAATTAAATCATTTGTGTATTAATATTCATACATCTATTCACGTCGGTTAGTGGTTTTATCAACAATAATGAATCGATATATTCATTTTAATCCATCCATCCATTCATCCATTCATCTATTTATGTTGGTGAGAGCTCTAATGCGTGGTGTTGCCGAATACGGATACAGTACATTGCACCAATTATTATTAGTCGGGCTGGAGGGCCCGACTCTAGGTTTACCTTTTAGTCAATCTATGTGTCTATCTATCTATCTGTCATGTCGCGTATAGGCCCCATGATTCACGACACAACGAACAGAATTCACGACACAACGAGCAAAATTCACGACACAACAAACTGAACTAACGACACAACAAACAGAACTAACGACACAACGAACAGAACTCCCGACATAACAAACAGAACTCACGACACAACAAACAGAACTCACGACACAACGAACAGAACTCCCGACACAACGAACAGAACTCCCGACACAACGAACAAGAAACGAACAGAACTCACGACACAAAGAACAGAACTCCCGACACAACGAACAGAACTCACGACACAACGAACAGAACTCCCTACACAACGAACAGAACGGCTCACGACACAACGAACAGAACTCATGTAATGGCCATCGGTTTCATATGCTAGTTACCAGGACAGCTCTTTCTTTTTCTATCCGCCATTTTGTCCTCGTGGGACTTGACCCCGGGGGAAGGTACTCCGCTAGGATTTGGGTAGGGGTGTTCCGCTGGGATCCTAAAACGGTGACCCTGTTTATGACAGAAAAAAAACAAATTCGTATACCCTGTTTATGACAAGGGATAAAAATGGGACCCTGTTTATGACAGTTTAGGACCCTGTTTATGCCGCGAAAACGTGCTGAATTTCACGAAAGACGAAAGACCGCGCTGCTCATCGTATTACCTAATTAATATACCTGAATATATATGACAAAAAAAAAAACTAAGGAAATGGGGAAATGGGGTAAAAATATATACCCTGTTCATGACAGAAAACTCAAAAAACCATACCCTGTTTATGACAGGAAGCTCGAAAAACCATACCCTGTTCAGCGGATCATCCCGTATAGTAAATATATGGGAGTACCATAAAAATACAGAAAAATACAAAGAAAGAAGTATAGTCTGTTTCTAGAATTCTAATATAAGGTGCAAAAGAAAACATCGCCTTTTGTGTATCCAAGTCCCGGGAGGGGAAGGGAGGGAGGCTAAACTATTGGTACCTTTTAGCGACATTTGCGATATTACTGACGAGCATAACCGCCCTCAGTATCATATTGTTATCTATCAAGTGCACTTACCACGGCTCTCATGGCCAATAAATAAATATATAAAAAGAATGAAGAATTCAGTCAGTAAATAAATAAATATGCGAAAGAATCAATGAATAAGTCAGTCCGTAAATAATTAACTTTGAAAAAATATCAAAACAAATAGAATGTGTATAATCAATGAGTTGGTTGAACCAGTCAAATGAAACATGGCAGCTGCACCAATAAATAACCAACAACTAATGTGGAGAGAGAAAATAAACACTACATATTTCATTAAAAAAACTTAATGTGTGGCGATTTAATTAACCTTCGTGGATTCAAATTTTCCTCTCATATTATTGTTTGCAACATCTGGGTTTTTTTTAATTAAAATGTCTCTAAAAATTTTAATAAAGTAAAAGAAAATCTCGCATTTTGAATATAATAGAAAAGAATACTTTATTCAAACCGGGTAACACTTGGTATCTAATGATAATATACACATGGCCCTCAAAATAATAACAATGAATAGATAAAAGAAAGCAATTTTAAACTACCCTAGCTGATTCTACGTGAATTGGAATAAATAGCCTATCTAAATAATGATTGAATTTTATCTATAACTAATTTACAAATGATTTAAGGTATCATGGAACACAAATGGGTTATCTACTTTGAACTCCGATAAATCGCTACTATTTACTCCAACTGGTAATAAACTATATCTTTTCTGAAAGGATATCTCAAAAGTATTACATATATAATCGTGTTTTTATCATTTATTGTTTCATTTTTGACCAATAGATTTTGAAAATTTGGTGTTGGGAAACAAGTTAGCTAATGTCCCTTTTTTCTGTCTACGGATCTAATTTTTGCTTCATTGCATTATGCAAATGTTGAACTACAAAATGGTGCCTGCGTTTTGTATTTTTTTTGCTTCTTTATTTTTTTTATCAATTCTTAAAGTTTAAGATACGTAATTTTACGGGAGTGCTGTACCAAACAATTATTATCTCGCGAATGACGAAAAAGATCGCAAAAAATGGACACCGTTTTGGAGTTGAATAAATTTTTAGTTTTACGTTTTAATGTTTAGCGCTGATCAATCAATAGGGATTAACTTATCAATCAAGACTGACTCTCTTAACGCCAATGAGAAAAAAGCATTGTACATTTTAAAATCCCTGGCCCTAGGTCATGGTGTATACCCGATACCTTGTCTCATGTTCTATAATGAAGCTTGCTTGTAAACAATCAACCTTTGCTCTGAGTATTATACACGTAAAATAATGGAAAGATCAGCAAGAAAAGTTGAAAGAAGAGAGGTTGAGAGGCATAGGCAAATGTATAGCAAGAGGCAGGTTAATGCTTTCATCAAAGGCTCAACCAAGCTGTTCGATACTCTGGTCGGATTCAGACAAGGAGCCATGGAATCCCCAACTTTATTCAATGTCTATATGGACTTCGTAGTTAGGATATCTCGTCACGAAGTACTACGTTTATACCCAGAGACAGGTTTTAGAATCCAGTATTGTATAGTACCCAATGAAGTTTCACCAAGGGAACTACGAAGAAACGCTAGAATGAGAGGTGAGAACAGAATAACTGAGCTCCTTTATGCTGACGACCAAGCCATTTTTGCCGAGTCTACTGAGGAACTACAAACCATCCTTCAGGTCTACGATCAGACATTTACCCTGTTTGGACTGCAAATGTCATACTCAAAAACTGAAACTATGGCATTCAACGTTGAAGATATTAAGAACAGAGATACCCTTGTACAAGTAAACGACACCAACATAAAAAATATGAGAAGCTTTCAATATCTAGGCTACACAATCATGAATACAAATGAGAACACGAGGACTCTTGGTCTTAGAATTGGTTCGGCGTTTGAGAAGTGGGACGACCTTAAGCATGTTCTCACAGATCGCCATATACAGATGCCCATCAGAGTTAAGTTCCTAAATGCATGTGTGAGATCACGGCTGCTCTATAGTGTACAGACCTGGCAATTGTCGAATAAAGAACTAACAAAGATTGAGGTTGTATGGCATGGGTTTCTGAAAAGGATGGTGAAGGGTGGATATAGGAGAATGAAGGATGAGTGGAATGAGGACGAACTGAATGAGGACCTGGGATGGCGTTTTAAACTATCTAACGCGGACTTACGTCGCATCACTGATACAAAGCCAATTAGCATATTCTGTCTCCAACAACAACTAAAGTACCTCGCCCACATATGTAGATTGGACAATGATGATATGAGGAAACAGATTCTTTTTGATGAACCTTCCCTGAAATGGACCACATTGGAAAAACAACTAGGGATGGATGGACAGCAGATCAGACGAATGATGATGGACAAGACACACTTTCTGTGTCTACTAGACCATATAGGCACACCCTTAAGGGGTTAACCCCCATAAAAAGGCAAAAAGAAGAAGAAGAAGAAGTTAAAGAGAAAGGCAGAACCGGTAAACCGCTGAGAGCATACTGTAAATAATGCCGAGGGAAATGCCCGTATTCCGAGGTATTGATAAAGTCTATGAATATATCAATACTTTTGAGATTAATCGCAAGAAATATAAAGGTTTCTTGTAATAAACTGAAAAACTATGATACTCTTGTCAATCTTGATCAAATTATTCGCTTTTTTAAATGATTCTACTCGCTCAATAAGGCTTTCAATGAGACACGGTTGTTGTGTGGCATGATATTATCATATCCAGTTGCTGATAGATTCTTGTCAACTATTTCAAGCAAGAAAAATCATCTTTCCAGAAAAATACTTTTCACAAAAATTATTTCCTAAAACTATAGTCTTTAATAAAACGAACACCAGAGAAAGGGTTTTGAAATTTACATGTTTTAAAGGATGATTGATACCTTAAGTTTTCTATTGAATGATCTAATCGATTCCAGTTAATTCAATTTAATTCACTAGGTAGTTCATTCCATATTTTCGCACCAGTAAAGCTAAAGATGCGCTACCCAAAAGATGTCGTAAACTTAGGAATAACAAGGCAGTTTTGAGCACTGTTTCTGGTATTGATTGATAACAAACCTAAACTTATCTTTAATATATGATGGAACCTCATGATTCAATGATTTGTGGACAAGAATTGTTTTAGCTCGTTTGACGCGCTCTCGAAATGGTGTTATTCCAATTTCTTTAAAAAGAGGATCAGATGGTGAGTCCCATGGCTTGTCCATTATATAAGTCTCGCAGCTCTTTTTTGCAGACGCACGATTGTATCGATATTCGCTTTTGATGTACTTCCATAAACAGTCGAGCCATTATCCATGATGGGCTGGATCAGTGTAGTGTAGTATCGGGTCCTTGCTTTTGTTGTCATGTATTCCTTTATACGCCGAAGAAGACCAAGTCTCTTACGTACTTTTGTCTTCACATACTCGACATGTTCATCCCATGAGAGGTTTGAATCAATGTACAGGCCTAGCAGCTTGATACAGGTGACAGTGTAAAGTTTATGGTTGTCGTCAATGTTAAAGCAGGTCTTTGACGACGTGAATATGAGACTACTAGTAACTCAGATTTGTCAATATTTAGTTATAACTTGTTGTTAAGGAGGCTTCCTACAGTTTTTCTAGTGCTTGACCGGTCAACTTTAAACGGCTGTAGATCTGATATGCAAACATCCACAGCTTTCATACTTTGCCAACTTGTTACATAAAGATTGAAGTTTGTGAGGATGTGTCGTTTGTTTACATCGGCGTTACCATAGCGACGAAACAATGATATCGTGGTTTTTGATTAGCAGCGATTTTACGCGTTTTTCGATCTAAACTTTTAAAACGACCTTCACAGTGCTAATGTATAGCTGTTTGCCTAGAAGTATACGAAGTTTGAAGAAAATCGTAAAAGCCGATTTTGAATAATTTGAGAGGCAATTTTTTAAGCTACAAATTCACTCTTTCTTATTTGCCATCCAATAACTTTGCAAAGAAAACCCTCTAACAATCCCGTCTACTGCACAAGTTTTGCTTCAACTTTAGACTACTTGTCTGCAAAATTTCAAGTCGGAAGGTACTTTGGATCACCGTCAGTGGGCTTCAACGTAGACACAAAATTGGGCTGATTTTTAGCAAAAATCATGAAAATAACACTCAATGAACTTTAAAAAAAACCCGTCCAACGATTTTTTTCTAACTTCCGTGAGTTAAACTTGAGAATATTTTCAATACACTGTCCAAGCGCCTACTTGATTGAGGCTGTTTAACGTACTCAAATAAAATTCCAAAGTTGGGCATATGCTGTGTAACTCAACGCTCAAGATTCTAGGTTCATGTTGATGTTTGCAAGCTCACATTCCAGCATGAAGGCATGCTTCAGTATGCTAATTAGAGGCATGGCGTTGCCATGGTGTCACGCTTTTCACTCCGCTGCGCTGCCGTACGTGTGTCTTGCGTAAAAATCACTTAGATTGTTTTACACTGCGTAAAAAATGTTTTTTAGACACCAAAACAAAACTACACTGCTTATTTGACATCTGTTTTTCTTAGAGAAATATTAAATCACACATATACACTGAGAAGTAAGCACATTTTATTCAATATATTTTATTATTTATATATTTATATATTTAGACAGTATTTGGCTTGCAATTTAATTGTATTGAAGTCAAAAATGTAATTGCAAAATCACAATAATAAATTGTATATTTCTAGTAGCAAATGAACAATTCAGTTATAGCGCGTATTTTCTATTTATCTCATTTCGCGGACAACAATTTATAAATTCACACGTATCATCCGCTACATTGCGGACTATTCTGGTTCTGCTGAAAAGCCCTGGGTATCAGAGGGTTTTTTCTATTAACTTTTGCATTTGTAAATCTGACGAATTTACAAACATTTAATATCAAAACTAATTACAAACACTCAATTAAGAAAACCCTCGGTTTTCAGTTTAGCAAAATAAATCTTATCAAGACAATTTATTGTAACTTGTTAAAAACAAATCATTTAAAAAAAGTACTTTTTAAGTTTTTTTACGCAGTGTAAAACTGTCGAAATAATTTTTACGCAAGACACACGTACGGCAGCGCAGCGGAATAAAAAGCGTGACACCATGGCAACGCCATGCCTCTAATTATCATACTGAAGCATGGAATGGAATGTGAGCTTGCAAACATCAACATGAACCTAGAATCTTGAGCGTTGAGTTACACAGCATATGCCCAACTTTGGAATTTTATTTGAGTACCTTAAAAAGCTTCAATCAAGTAGGCGCTTGGACAGTGTATTGAAAATATCCTCAAGTTTAACTCACGGAAGTGAGAAAAAAATCGTTGGACGGGTTTTTCTTAAAGTTCATTGAGCGTTATTTTCATGATTTTTGCTAAAAATCAGCCCAATTTTGTGTCTACGTTGAAGCCCACTGACGGTGATCCAAAGCACCTTCCGACTTGAAATTTTGCAGACAAGTAGTCTAAAGTTGGAGCAAGATTTGTGCAGTCGAAGGGATTGTTAGAGGGTTTTCTTTGCAAAGTTATTGGCATGGATGGCAAATAAGAAAGAGTGAATTTGTACCTTAAAAAATTGCCTCTCAAATAATTCAAAATCGGCTTTTACGATTTTCTTCAAACTTCGTATACTTCTAGGCAAACAGCTATATATTAGCACTGTGCAGGTCGTTTTAAAAGTTTAGATCGAAAAACGCGTAAAATCGCTGCTAATCAAAAACCACGATGTCATTGTTTCGTCGCTATGGTAACGCCGATGTAAACAAACGACACATCCTCACAAACTTCAATCTTTATGTAACAAGTGGGCAAAGTGTGAAAGCTGTGGGTGTTTGCATATCAGATCTACATCCGTTTAAAGTTGACCGATCGAGCACTGGAATGTCCCCAAGAAGAGAAGTGTACCAAGAATATAATATGGGGCCTAGCACTGAGCCTTGTGGTACTCCTTGTTGAAGGCTGTGAGAGGTAGATGATATGTACTATTACCAACTTTAACGAACTGGTAACGATTAGACAAGTATGGAGAGAACCAGGGCCTTGCCACGAATACCAAAACGATGCTCGAGTCTAGATAGAAGTATTGAGTGGTCAATAGTGTCAAATGCAGCAGATATATCCAGGATTAATAGAAAAACAGATTGGCCCTTGTCAATAGCCATCACAATATCGTTGTGAACACGTAATAAATCAGTTTCAGAGCTAAGGTGACATTTATAGGCTGACTGGAAGACTTCCTGGAGTTTGTTCTTGTCCAAATAATCGATTAGTTGTTTCCAAACGACGTTCTCAATAGTGAATAATGCAATCTGATTGGTTCCTTATAGCTTGATTTCAGCCTAAGTCGCATCATTTTAAAATGTCAGTTTTTATGTGTTTTTTTTGTTTGTTTTTTTGCAGTTTTAGAGCAAACATTTATGAATTATGTCCAAAAATATAGAGGAGTTCAATAACTTATAGTACTGAAATAATCCAAAAGCATCCTTAACGTCGAAATACTGCTATAGAAACTGATTTCCAATTATTTGGTGTCAAAATCTGGATGCTAAAAGTCCGTGCGATCCTGACGTCATGCGAGCAAACCACCAGTAGACAAAGCTAATGACAAATGACAAGCTAGAATCCACCAGAAGAATGCAAAGTTCCATGTCAGTTTTATTTGAAGGAAAATAAACGGTTTTCTACTTGTACAAGTCACTGATATGAGTTTGGAATTCACAAGTGCCAACGACATTTCTGTGTTAACGATGTGTAGGACAATTTTTTACATCCAAAAGCATGTTCTCAGACCCAAAAACTAATCCAGATAAGCTAAAAACATTGTTTTTTTATTCTAATTTGTAGTTTTAAGGAACTGCTGGCTTTATTTTAACCAAATCTTGCTTCATTTATAATGTTCAGTTTCACGTGTGCCAGTTTTGCTGAGCTCAACGTCATTCCACACATGTGTACGATCAAATTAGTTCTCAAAATATACCAAGATTAGCTAGTCCTGAATATCTCCTCAGGCACAGAAGACACAAAAACCGTACCTTATTCAAATTTCGCCAAATTTGAAGAAACCTTGAGCTGCTAAGCAGACTAGTCAAACTTGCAAACGACCTGTCACATCACATTTTCAATGTGAAAAGAGCATTTCCGGTATTGTAAAAAATCAATAAAAGCATGCTATACACTATATTTTGATTTCAAAATTGTCGTGCAAGTTTGTTTCGAAATCAAACTTGCGATTCACGTCGCACTTACGCGTACAAATTGCACTCCACTCAGTTCATGAATTACCATTAAAATAGAACAATGACATCCCTGGGTACCAGAGGTTATTATCCACTTTGTACATCTGACGGTTTGTGTTAAGGATATACAGGACACAATCGGGACGTTTTTTTAAAAAGCTCTTAACGCGTTTAGTTTACGTCAATTTCCCTACAAAGTAGACATTTTCTGAAAGCTTAAATGATAAAGATTACATATTTAGTTGAAGTTTTAAATAAAACTCATTAGTTTTGGAGAAATCGGGCATATAGTGAAAGAGTGTTGTCTTAGCGCGAGATGTTTATTTGAAGAAGTGTTAATGTGAACGGATCAAATTTTTTGACCTTATTATTGTACATATATTGATCTATCAAAGTGTGTCTGCGATTTGTCTTTTGGCGCTTCGTTAATTTTTTATTGATTTTTTAAGTTCAACCCACATATTTTTCAGTGCATTCTTTAGTAAATGGCTAATATCTGACGGAAGGAAACGACAGAGAACAAACGCAGGCACACTTTGAAACTAGAGCTATGTTTGAGTCATCATGCCGATTTTCGTTAATTGGTCGAAAAACCTCTGCAAATAAACCTTTTAAAGTTGTATATTTTATCAAATGCTACTACTGGGAAATTTGTAGTTTTGTTTTAATAGGATTTAGAGATTATTTACTCGATGTTGACAAGCTTTGGCGCTGTAAGTCTATATGCGTTAAGTAAGAAATCTGATCTTTGACTGATCATAACATGACTAAGACGATTTAGAACTCTAAGTAGTAGAATGATGAATTATCAAAATATATATAAAAAACTTTGTATGATTTTGCAGTTTAGTTTGGTTTTAGCTTACTCTGTTCAGTTTGTTTTCGCTGTAACAACATGATACCATGTGGTCGTGACCTCAAAGATAACAAATTTTGATAGCTCCTGTCAATATTCCAACGCATTCATTAGACTATCAAAATGCTTTTTCTTTTATATCTTCTTTGCAAAAAATATTTTTGAACTCAATTTTTTATAAGGTTGTGGATATCAATCTGTTGTTTGATTTGAAAACATGTACTTTAAAGTGAATTGTGTTCTGTATATCCTTAAAGAACAAAAAAGTAAAAAATCACTTATTCAAGTACAAGATCAAGAAACCCTCTGGTTTCCAATCTAAATAATGATGGAAGATGCGGCATACTTCAATTCAAATTAAAACCTTATCAATACAAACAGAACAATGACAACCCTGGGTGCCAGACGTTATTATCCACTTGCTTTAGCGTTAGTAAATTAATATTATAACCGTCAAAAACGTACAAGGAAGTTAAAATCATTAATACAAGTGCAATATCAAGAAACCCTCTGGTTTCTACGGTAAATAAAGACTGAAGATGCGGCTCGTTTCAATTCAATCAAAATCTTGTCACAAGTGATAAGCACTAATGTAAACACGTTGATTAATCTTTCGAAATATCATCTCAAATGGGACAAGATACGACGAAAATGAATCTTGCACTTGCACTACCGCTCCTTTTAAGGTGGCTCGAGGTAGTTTTGAATGGCGCACACATCCCTTTTTGAATTCGCAATTACATGATCTTACGTTCGCCCCATGAATATGAATTTTACACCAAATGACAGTCTTGGATGAAAGTTTTGAACGATGTTTTAATTATGCTAATCAAAGTTTCCATAGCAACGATAAACAACTTGTTTGTAAAATGGTTTTTCTTAAATATCTTTTGAATTTGAGCTGATTGAGAAAAAACAATAAATGTGCTATAAACTACCCCGTTTAGCACATCAATTGGGAAAGTTAGAAGAAAAGTTATCTGTTCGATAATGAACAAATCACGAAAACATTTAAATGTGTATTTTGTTCCTGTGTAAATATAAGCGGTCAAAACATTTCATAGGATGCACAAATTATTATCTTAATACTGCAGAATGTTTCCTTGGACTTTCATTTAAACTCCCTGTGAACAGCTCTGGTTAATATGTAGGCAATGCAGAGATCGAGCTTTTTATTAAAATGACGTTTTGCTTGACGTTTTCACTCTTTCATAACTACGATCGCAATTACCTATAACTCACAAAAGAACTAACGAAAATGAGTGATATCTTCGCAGTACAATTTTTGATATATAGTCAATAATATTACAAAATTGTAGCCAAATCCATATGAAAGAACGCTTTTAAAAGTAGCGCCGAAGTTGAAGTACGAAAGTAGCGCCCGCCGAGTGAAAATTTACTGCATCGAGCGTGACATCGTGTGTTTATTTCAGTGGCTGATTAACATGCAGCGAACAGTCTTAAATTCCTCTATGCACGCTTAGTCCACAGGAAGACCAAGTGTACAAGTTTCACATAAAGTACATAGTAAATCGGGCGTGTATTGAATGCTAGATTTTATAGTTTAGTGGAATTTGAAATATATTTCAAGCCTTAGTGAATACATCACGAAGAGTACGACCCATGTTGTATTCAAGCAGGAATGCGCGATGAGAATAAGAAAATTTAAATAATTACAATTTACAAAAAATTATAATTAGACTAAGCGTGCATAGAGGAATTTGACACTGTACGCTGCATGTTAATTAGCCACTGAAATAAAAACACGATGTCACGCTCGATGCAGTAAATTTTCACTCGGCGGGCGCTACTTTCGTACTTCAACTTCGGCGCTACTTTTAAAAGCGTTCTTTCATATGGATTTGGCTACAATTTTGCAATATTATTGACTATATATCTAAAATTGTACTGCGAAGATATCACTCATTTTCGTTAGTTCTTTTGTGAGTTATAGGTAATTGCGATCGTAGTTATGAAAGAGTGAAAACGTCAAGCAAAACGTCATTTTAATAAAAAGCTCGATCTCTGCATTGCCTACATATTAACCAGAGCTGTTCACAGGGAGTTTAAATGAAAGTCCAAGGAAACATTCTGCAGTATTAAGATAATAATTTGTGCATCCTATGAAATGTTTTGACCGCTTATATTTACACGCGAACAAAATACACATTTAAATGTTTTCGTGATTTATTCATTATCGAACAGATAACTTTTCTTCTAACTTTCCCAATTGATGTGCTAAACGGGGTAGTTTATAGCACATTTATTGTTTTTTCTCAATCAGCTCAAATTCAAAAGATATTTAAGAAAAACCATTTTACAAACAAGTTGTTTATCGTTGCTATGGAAACTTTGATTAGCATAATTAAAACATCGTTCAAAACTTTCATCCAAGACTGTCATTTGGTGTAAAATTCACATTCATGGGGCGAAGGTAAGATCATGTAATTGCGAATTCAAAAAGGGATGTGTGCGCCATTCAAAACTACCTCGAGCCACCTTAAAACCGTCAAACTTATTACAACTTCAACATCAGTATAATACACATCAAACACATACACGGCCAAGTAATTAAAGCTAGAAGGTAAAAAAGAATCAAATGAAATCAGATATAGCTGCTCGTTATTCTAAACTAAGTGTATTTTTCAGTTCTAATTAATAATTTATAGTGTGTGTTGATATGCAACAATGTATCTTTGATTGACATTTAAAATTATAAAACTGGTTAAACTAGTTTAGTGTATTAACTAGTGTAGTAGTCACACGCTTGTAAAACAATTCCAGTAAGATTTTTAATAATAAAAAATTGTCAAGCAAAACTTGTTAATCCTCTTCAGACACATTTGTTCTTTTTTCAATCTGGTTGATATATGCCTACAATTTTACAATTTCTGACAATCTGCCAATTACCCGGGCGTTTATATACAGGCAGGCAACCTCAAACACGAAAAGCTTGTTCCTTCGCTTGTTGGGTGGTTGGTTGGCCTTTCCCGACCAACCAAGGCCGAGTCCTCGTCCCAGGTCTCTCGGCAGTCTCGGCTAGTCTGTCACTTCTCTCCCCATTCTTTCATCAAACTTCTGTTTGAATTTCCGGGTAAAAGCAGTGAATGTTTTATGGTTAATTAATTTGGTCTACAATTTTAGCCGCTATTCCTAAGGCATCATGTAAGGGGGTTTCCATTTATTAGTGTATAGATGGGGGTTGGGGAGGGGGGGGGGGTGGTCACGTTATTTTCGGAAGCTATATAGAGGGGTTGCTACAAATTGTATGCTGTTTTATAGGGGTTTAGAAAAAACTGGACGAAATATATATACACTCAAAAATGAAAGCCCCCTTAGATTTTTCAGTCTATTATTGTTTGATCCAGTCAAGAATGTCAGGGACGAAGTACGTTATTATGATGTCACCACCTGAAACAACAAATACGCTTTAGGACACGGCATGTACAACGGCGTTAGATAAGGGACCGGGCAAACGGTTTCATCCTTTCGATTTTGTTGAATGGCAATGTTTAAAAGCTTTTAAACTCTTTCAACATCAATTCAACACGTTTCAACAATGTTAAAAGAGACAATCGAACGGATGTTCAAGCAAATGTTTAACCGTTTGCCCGTGCCTTAACGTGAAACAGACAACCTACCAGCTCTTCTCATGGACACTAAACTTTCCATTACAATATCTTGAAGGTCAAACGCACCAGCCTTACTACCATGATAAAACATGGCGTATTCACCAGATACCTGTTGAAAACACAAACACTATTAACATGAAATGACAACAATGGCAATACTCAAATTTCACGTTATCTATCACCGCTGTACTATTTGACATAGCGCATTTGCACAGTTCAGTTCAGTTCAGTTCCTCGGAGGTGGCGGAGCCCCCCTTTGAGTTGAGTTGGGTGACCAAATCATTAAAATCGCCTCTCTCCTGGGTCGCTCGCTTTGCCTGCTCCATGCACTGTAACGTGGAGAGGAGACTGGCGATTTTTATCCACGGGTCTCTATAATACTGCCTGGTGGGAGTGGCGAATAGCATTTGCTTGGTTGCTGCACTGTTTGACGATAGGCAGATATGGGCGATGTATTTAAGGTACTGGACATTGATGAAGTGGCTGAGCCTTGATTTGCTGTAAAAATCAAGACAAATTCCAAGCATAGCACGAAAAACAGAAAACACATTTGAATTTACTCTGAATAGTTGAAGCTATTCCTGTATCAATGCGCCTTTTGTCAAATAGTACAGCGGTGCTAGATAACAAGAGACTGGTCTACTTCGGATTTGCGCAGTGAACTGGTACGAGTCGGCTATGCACTGCATTCTGGGACTCTTTTCGGAAGGACGCAATCAAAACATGGCCTCTAAAAACCGCTAAACTTTCGATTGAATGTGTGTGAGCACTGAGAGAAAAAAGATCATTTATAAGTTAGCAGAACAAGAAATTCCTGTAGCAGAACCACCAAAGCCATCAAAGCTGTGCTCATACGCTATTTTGAAACGCCGGCTTTCGTGTAGAGGCTCAAAAGTATCACAAAAGTGACGATAGCAACATGATAAAGCATGTCAGTACGAGCAAAAGTGGCTATCATGATAGCAGACCTTTCTTACGAATCAACTAATCATATACGAATGCCCGGCAAGCCCCGATCTCACTCTGTTTTATGTTTAATGTTTTATTTATATTCTGTTTGGTCATAGTTAATGGGGGGTCCCCTCCATTAACGCTATGGTTTTATTAAGTCAAAGTGAAGCTTGCAGGGCATTTGAATATGATTAGCTGCTTTATAGACCGAATCGAAATATGGCGTACTCTTATTGTTCTTGACTGTCCAGCCTCGTGTTCACGTTGGAAAACAATAGAATTTTAACATGTATGCGAGGCTGGGCAGTCAAGAAGAATTGTTATTCAAATTGGTCGCTATATTTCGATTCGGTATATGAGAAAGGTATATAGTTATTACTGATTGGTTTTGTTAATTATTACAATGTAATTATGCAATTCAATTTTTCAGCCTATGATGCTATTCTTTTAGAAGAAACTATTTAAAACTATCTAGAACAAACCTGATATATTGCTAATGGAATCTCAGGAAACTGAAACAAAAAATAAAATATTATCATCATCAGTCATCATCACCATCGTCGCCATTATCACTATCAGCACCATGATGACATGATCATCTCACCACCTTCACCACACCCAAATGCCCATGCTTAATTCAAATGACTAGTATAATAAAGTGACTCAAACTACAATCATTGTCAAAAGTAGTTGGCACGATTTTAGTATTTTATCTCAAAGTGACTACTTCATTTATTTGAAGTATATAAAATTGGTGTGAAATCCGCTTAGGGGTTCCGTTCACACGGGACCGCGCTAAATTTGCAATAATTTGGACGCCTAACCGGTCAAATATTCGACCTGAAAAATCGCCCGGTCAATAAGTTGACCGGTACCGTATAAACAGCTTAACCGGTCAAAATTCGTCCGGTATACCGTGAAAATGCAGCCATAAACAGTCCAATGCACATGGACAGATGTTAAAACCACTGGCAAACCTTACAATTGCTCGGTTCCGTGTGAACAGCAGGTCCAGGTCGATCTTTTGACCGGTCAAAAATGTGTCCAGTACCGTGTAAACGTATAGCCTTAGTATTCACTAACCTTGTCTTTGATTTGTCTGACTATGTCCAGGTAGGCAATTCCAGGTTTGACCATTAACATATCAGCACCTTCTCGAACATCACGTTCCTGAAAATACACAATGATAAACAACTAAATAAGAATATCGGTGAATAATAACCGAGACAAAGTCGAATAACGAACGAACGAGTTGGTAAACAAACGACTAAACAACACCTAAACAACGACTGAAAATAACACCTCCACGAACATCACGTCCCTAAAAGTACACAATGATTAACAACTAAATAAACTAAACATTATTAATCGGCTTGTTCATTATGTTTTATTAATCAGTACGTTTTTTTTTTTCATTTTCACCACTGGTTTGTCTTCGTTTAATATGAAGTCTATTTTGATACACTTCTTAAAAATCAGTATAATATTAAAAAAACTAGAAACTGAAAATGAAATTTACGCACCATCCAGTATGATCTAGAAAAACTGTTTGATCCCGTTAACTATTGTATATAACTACTGAATAAAATATCAAAGAATTGTTCTTTTTTTATAGTAAATCGCGCAAAAATGTTAAAACCTCTGTTTTGCATGTCATTGATACACAATAATATTGCTTTAATTAAATTTGGGTAATTTTGGAGTAAACAAAAACAAACACAAAATCAAAAAAACAAAAAAACATTCAATCGATTAAACGTCTCAAATGTCAATAAAATTCAAAGCTTTTGAGATAAAGAAAAACAGGGGTTGGGAATCAAAACGAAAGCGTCTGATCTGCCACGCTCCGTGGGGAGACTCGTATTGCGTGACGATACAAAGGAGCGGCTGCATAGGAGGCTAGCCGTAGGAGTGATTAACAACATATCCGGCTAAGCCCATATAAGGCTCCACGTAGCAGAGAGAATCCCCGAAACCAAATGTCCAATTCCATATAGAACGAATGGAATTGTTGTTGACTGGCTAGCCGCTCGCTCACGTTGGAACACAAGAGTTTTCACAGCTGTACAAATAAAGACTAATCAAAGGAACATATCGAGATACAGAGAGAAACATAAACAGTCTATATTTCATTACAAGTATTTATACCTATTTCAAAAATCGCTAAGGGCATATGATATTAATATTTTTCTCATGATCTTTAGTTGAAAAAGTCGCTAAATCGAATTTTTTAAGTAACGAGCCTGGACTGCCTGTGGTAAGTGCAGCAAACGAGTGAGATCAGTATCGAGATTAAACACAAGAAGACTAATTTTATATCTCCGCGCGGCCATACATACAATATGTTATATGGATATCGTACATTGATAAAAATCGTATCCCACATGTGTCCGGTGTTGATATTTCTATTTACACCTAATCCAAAAAACGTTGTCTGGTCCGCCGCACAGTCCTCGCGCCAAGACTGTGAAAGATATTGGTTATATCTAATCAGTAATTAAATTATTTGCATGTTCACACTCTAGTGTGGTACGTTTTTCAACGAAATAGTGTTGTGCCTACTTTTATTTTCTTGTTTTATCACTCTCATCAAAATATTCACTGTGTTTTCCTTCACGGTCTTGGCACGAGGACTGTGCGGCGGACCCGACGTTTTTTGGATTAGGTGTATATGATATTTCGTTCGCTGCATACACTTGTGAGATATTGAGTTGAACACTTGATGATCAGTTTTATATCTCCACACACCCATGGATTTATCTCCATTTATTATCCTCCTTTATTCTTTATATGTACACCTCTTTCCTTCTTTCTCAGTCTCTTTCTTTGTTTCTCTCTTTGTTTTCTTTTTTTTATTCTTTATTTCTTTCTTTCTGTTTCTTTTTTCTTTCTTTCTTTCTCAGGTTCTTCCTTTTTCTTTGTGTTTCTTTTCTTTATTTGTTTCTTTTCTCTTTGTTTGTTTATTTCTTTCGTGTTTTCATTCATTCATTTTTTCTCTCTAACTTTCATTCATTGCTTGTTTGTTTTTCGTTTCTCAATCTTTCTCAGTTTCTTTCTCAGTTTCTTTCTTTCTCAGTTTCTTTCATTTTTTCTTTCATTTTTTCTTTACCTCCTTTATTACTTTCTTTTCTTCTCCCCCTTCTTCTCATCCTTTCTGTTTTTATTCGTCCGTTTTATTATCCTCTAACACCTTTTCAATACAAACCGAACAGTTTTTGCAGGTTTCGTTTTATTCAAATTTAAATTTAAATGTCATTAAACGGTGTCATTTGTTATATTTAATGGCAACACGTCACTAGTGTTTGCACTAATAAAAACACGTTAATTCAAGTTTCTAAATCTGATTATATCAATTAAATAGGACAAGATACTACGAAAACGAAAATTTCACTTCAACAACTGCTCTTCTAAAACTGTCAAACTAATTACAACTTCAACATCAGTATAATACACATCAAACACATACATGGCCAAGTCATTTCAAGTTAGAAGAAAAACAATAATCAAACCAACTTAGAGATTGTCATCTAGCGCTCAGACGTAAAAAAATAACGTCAGACTAATTACATTTACAACATCAATCTAATACGCTTTATGCTCTTTTAAAACTGTCAAAGTTACAATATTTCTATCGCATAAAACACATACATGGCCAAGTCATTTCAAGTTAGAAGGAAAACAATAATCAAATCAAATTTGAGATCATCTAGCGCTCAGATGTAAAAGATGAATAGAACAGAAACACTGATTCAATTGGAAACGATGGCCAAAGAATTCGCAGAGAGAAGCAAGGCAGAAATAATCGTCGTTGCTACCATCTGGGGTACTATGAGTGTGATGACACTACTTGGTAACCTTATAACACTGCTGATAGTATTCCGCAACCAAAGTCTTTGGACATCCACCAATATGTTCGTTGCATCTCTAGCTTTCTCTGATTTTGGTTTTGCAGTGTTTAACGCCATTCCTATGGGTACCACGACGCAGGCAAGCAGATCTTGGCCGTTTTCATTGGCTACGTGTCAATATCAGGGCTTTACTGCAATAGCTTTGGCTGCAGCATCGATCGAAACTCTCGGTTGCACGGCGGTGAATAGGTTCTATCGAGTGGTCAAACCGTCGGCGCAGTACGATCGGTATTTTAGCAAGAAAAGAACTGCTTTCATCATTGGCATCTCTTGGTTCCTTGCTCTACTCGCACCGTTGCCTTACGTAGCAGGAGGAAACCAATTTGTTTTTCATCCTGCTAAAGGCTTTTGTTACTTGAAAATTGACAGTGGAGGTTTCACGGCCTTTCTGGTATTATTCTACATAGGAATACCTGGCACTGTTATTTGCTACTGTTATTTTAGAGTCTTTCTAGTCGTACAGAAACACAATCAACAATTATCAAACTCAAGCCAGGTCAGTGCAGCGGAGATCAAGGTTACCAAGACATTGTTTGTAATAGTGTTTGTGTTTTTGTGTTGTTGGATACCAGTCTTAGCTATTGATGCTACTGATACTATTATAGGACGATGGGTCATGCCAAGTTGGTTGTATCTAATATATAGTTTCTTGACTCTCATCAGTAGCTGTGTTAATCCTGTGATCTATGTGATAATGAATCCTGCCTTTAGAACTGCGAATATACGCCTAGTAACATGTAAAGCATGTAAAAGAGAAGTGACAGACGTTAGAACTGATCGCGGCCCAGAAAATCCTGCTTTTCAAAAGCCCTCTACTTCTTTATAGTCCCTCTTACTGGTTTAAGCATTTAGAAAACTGAGAAAGATCGCTTTGAGTCATCGGCTGTTACTTTTTCTCTGTTTTTTTTTTTATTCAAATTTGAAAAAAAACGTCTTCGAATTACACCTTCAAGCTTAACATGATTACACTTCATTTGTGCCTACATATAGTTTTAAAGATGTTATTATTATCATAATGACCCCTACTAATCGCTTATTCAAATACTAATTTCAAAATGGCCTTATTTTAACGTCTGATTTCTAAACTTCGGTAGAAGTTCCAACTGACGTAGATAAAAACAATTAAAATTTATATTTCAACTAAGATTACTATTGGTTAGGATTTCATCTTTTCATATTTTCCAATTACGTCGGCACGCTTTGTACCATCAAGTGATAAACACTTTCTTTGGAAATTTACCATAACGTGAACAGCTGGTTTATTCAGGCTAAGGCGTTATTCAAATGAGCTCTATAAATATGCGTAACAACTAGTTTTCGATCTCTTGCCTCTGTCCTGCTTCTAGTTGTAAACAGCTAGTTAACAAGACTTTCTAACCGACTGTACTTCTAGCTAACAAGAATTCTAACCTAAGTAAGGATAATGGTCGAGTAAGGAATCCTTCTGACAACCATACCTACTAAAGGAAAGATTTCCTCGCCAATAGCTAGAACTTACTCTGCTTGTAAATCACCTCTCGAAAGCCAAGGACTACAATAAAGATAGATTGGAAACTAAAGTTGAAGGATCTGAGTCGTACATAAAAAGCTAACAAAAAATAGTTGTTCTACAAAAGACCAAGGCATACTCGGAAAGTACAAGTAAAAACTCATTACTGAGTTACTTGTGGTAGCACAGTCTTAAAATGCCGTTGTCAGTCAAAAATCACATAATCTCATCACTTTTGCTCAAGTTTTCAATCCCATTCCCATTTTCTATTGTTCATTTATTTGTAAATCCCAGTCCCAGTGTATCAAATCCCATTTTCCCAGTCAAAAATAAGGCCAATACCAGCTCCCATTTTACCCCTTCAGGACCCTCATAGAAACAAATGTCGCGCAGCTACCAATGCAAAGGTAGCCCAGTTTACCCTGGATGCCAGGGTCTAATCTAAATAGGTTTCAAGATACTTTATAATAACAACAACAACAACAACAACAACAATAATAAAAATAACAATATTTTATATAGCGTCAATATCCTGTGAAGTTCAACAACGCTTTACAATTCAAGTTTCTGCATAAAAAAGTTTAAATTAAAGATGTTCAAAAACAAATAATTTTAAGATATTTTTAATCAATTTTAAAATATATATTGTTAGTGTTAAAATGTAAGTTTAAAAATAAAGATGTTCAAAAAATTTACAGAATTTATAGTTTTATTATATATTTGTATTTATAAAATATTTGATATAAATCGCGCGCTCTGATTGGCTGAGAAGCGTTCTCTATAACTCAACAGTGCACGGAGCGTCGATTCGTTTGATTTTAACTACTGAATATTTTATAAAAGAAATAGAAAACTCGACAGCAGTGCTCTATTGAGTCATAGAGCACTTGGGAATTTTAAGAAGACGAGAGAAGCGCTGAGAAGCACTCCGCTACGCGTCGTGCTTCTCCTAACGCTTCTCTCGTCTTCTTAAAATTCCCGCGTGCTCTATGACTCGATAGAGCACGCTGCCTCGTTTTCTATTCCTTCATTATACTTTGTGCTGATACATTGCTGCCATGGCATTTTCTAGACATTGTATTAAGATAAGGAAATATATCTTCAGAACGTAAAGCTTATATTCAAGTCAGAAGGAACTAAATGTTCAGAACATCATAACTTGTTGTTGACACTCTTAAATTCCTTGTACTATCATTTCATAGCAACTTCTCGTTTCATTTGTAATTCAGTCTTTCTCTTTCGGGAATTCATGAAGCGATGAATCTGGCCAATTGGCACTTCTGTGATTACATTCAGCTGCTGAGTAACATTTTATGGCCGATTTTCATCTTTTTGGGGCATTTTTAATAGGAAGACATTGCTCTAAATTGATTCCTCGCTCCTGAACTTTGTTCCGCCATCATGGATTTAGGGCTCGTCAGCCACGTTTCCATGCTACCATAATGATTTTATTTGAATCGGAGTATTTGTGAATATATTGACAACAAATCGAGGTTTAGCCTGCGCAAATGCACCTTTTGTCAAATAGTACAGCGATGATATATATTAACGTGAAACTGGAATATTCAAACATTAACAACACAGATAAAGGCGACTTGAAGTCACGTGACCCTATCTACCTTAAATCGAACTGCAGTTGTGTTTAATTAATTAGCCCCAAAGAGCACCTTAAAATAAACCAAATAGACACGTTTTCACAATGTTGACAAAAAAGAAGAAAGTATAGCGCACTTGTGAAATATGTTCAAAGGCGCTTTACAATCATGAAAACATTGTTGGGAATTAATTATTAAATAAACAAACAAACAAACAAACAGACAAACAGACAAACAAACAAACAAACATACAAACAAACATACAAACAACAACAACAAACAAACAAACAAACAAACAAACAAACAAACAAACAAACAAACAAACAAACAAACAAACAAACAAACAAACAAACAAACGAGTCCGCGTGAAAACCATGCAGACTAGTCTACACCGTACATATCATCACCGATTTTCTTCAAACTTAGCTCGATTGTACATCTTAGTTAACTTATTACTTTGGTGAATTTTTTTGGCTTTAAATTAAAAAGGCTTAAAGTTACAACCGTTTGTGTATTTTACCCTAAAAACGGTCAAAATTTGCATAAAATATACCTAAAGTTTTACGGCCTCGTATTTCCTTTGCAGATTGTTTCCTGCACCAATATTCTGACCACGTTTAGCACATTATCTTATTAGTACTTTAAGTTGAATAAAAAGTCGTGAAACAAATATTGGGTTGTTTTATAAAGGGTTGAGTTATTGCTATTTTTGAGCTTTGACGAAAAGTGTAAAAATATACTCTAGAAAAGAGCTATTTGCACCTATCCGGCAGTTATTCATATAACTCTGAAACCTTTATCAGATAGTATGATGATAGAGACAATGTTTTATCGGAAAAAAAAGTCTGTAAAGTATTTATTTTTCAAGCGAAAAATAACTAAGAAAATGATGAAATTTACATTGTTTGAAGTTGTCACGTGACAAAACTAAATATACAACAAATCTACAACACGCAGCATGTAGAGATTTTGTCTGCGCATGCGTTTGTTTTGATGCTAAAATTCCTTTTCACGTCGAATGAAAGAATTTTATGCTGACATGGAACATTTAGTTTGCAATCTCATCTTGCACAACTATGTTCAAGAACCGAATTACTGAGATATCAAATGTTGACCGTCTACTAGTGCGCTGTAGTTAATTATTTCAATCGAACAAACTCCGGATGGAAAAATATCACACGTCAAAGTCTGACAAAAGTGGATAAAAGGACCAGAACTTCGTACTTTCGAATACAAGCTTGGGCGCTAATTTAATCTATTAGGTAAACATAACAGTATAAGTCATTACCATTAGGCATGGCCCATGCACAAAAACTATTTACATGCACATATTGATGTTGTAAGAACAATTTAAACTGGAGCTCCGCTATTAGGTATTACCTAATTTATATATTATGATATTTCGTTCGCTGCATACACTTGTGAGATATTGAGTTGAACACTCGATGATCAGTTTTATATCTCCGCGCACCCATGGATATATCTCGATTTATTATCCTCCTTTATTCTTTATATGTACACCTCTTTCCTTCTTTCTCAGTCTCTTTCTTTGTTTCTCTCTTTGTTTTTTTATTCTTTATTTATTTCTGTTTTTTTTTTCTTTCTTTCTCAGGTTCTTTTTTCTTTCATCCTTTTCTCTTTGTTTGTTTATTTCTTTCGTGCTTTTATTCATTCATTCTTTTTCTCTAACTTCCATTCATTGTTTGTTTGTCTGTTTGTTCTTTTTTTCTCATTCTTTCTCAGTTTCTTTCTTTCTTTCTCAGTTTCTTTCTTTCTCAGTTTCTTTCTTTTTTTTTCTTTCCTTTTTTCTTTCCATCTTTTTTTACTTTCTTTTCTTCTCCCCTTCTTCTCATCCTTTCTGTTTTTATTCGTCCGTTTTATTATCCTCTAAAACCTTTTCAATAAAAACCGAACAGTTTTTGCAAGTTTAGTTTTATAACTTCGTTTTATTACTCGTGCCCAGGCCTATGGCCGGCACGAGTCTTAAAATGCAACGCGTATTTTTTATTTTATTTTTGGTTTCCATGTCAGAAGTTGTACTTCGGAAAGCCCGAACGTACTTCGGAAATTCCGAAAATGTCACGAAGTATTTTGATTGGTAGACCGAGATGCAATCAGCCAATCAGATTGGATCATCACTGCATCAAAGCCAAAGCCTCCATGCGAATACAGCTCCAAAGTCTGATGCAGAGTATTTGCAAACATGGATAATTTGGGACAAAAACTAACACTTTTATTCGTTTGGGTGTTAGGAATAAGGGTAAGTTTTGTTTGAACAATTATATCATTACTCTTCGCGGCAGATCATTTGAATCGGCGGCTCCAACGCAACGCTTTGGAACGATTTGCCAATGTCATTACCGTAGTTACTAAAAGGCGCAAATTATGACCTACAATGACCTACAATAAGGTACAATAAGCTACTATAAGTTGTTAGTTACTACAATCCAGAGACACTTCCATCCGGACAAGCATGAAAACGATGTAAAAACTGCCAATTAACTGCCATTAATTTTACTCACCAAAGAAGGCCGTATTTTCTTTGAGGCGTTCTCTCTCGTAACCATAATTAAAATTTCAACTTCAAATATCAAAACCCTAAATTGCATATCTCAATATTCCGGACCATACGTAGTGTGACATATCGAAGAGGGGGCTTTCATTTAAGGCACCTTTCATTTGGGGGGGGGGGGGGGGGGGTAGGCAATATCGAGGGGGGAGGTGGGCTATGTTATTTTCAGAAGCTATATACAGGGGTAGCCTCCTCAGGCATCTGTGATCCAATTTGGATTCGGGTTTCCTGTGCTGCTACTAGAGAGGGACTAAGCACTAGTTAGGCAAGACAAATGTGCCTCTTCCCCTCCCCTGCTCGGTTTTTCTCTTCACCACAGGAAGCCCAATGTAAAGAGATATAAGAGATGCCTGCAAAGCAGGCTAATAGGGAGGGTTGTTACAAATTTTATACTGTTTTATAGCCTTATAGGGGTTTATTAAAATCTGGACGAAACTTATAGGAGGGGAGGGGTAATGATCTTTTTGTCAACCAGGAAGGGTAATATTTGGAAAAGACAACCAGTGATTTTGCCGACCCCCTGTACGTAACTTTAATTTGCATTTAATACAATTGGACCATACTGTATTGTCAGTCGGGCATTACAAGCACCCCTGAGTTACTCAATCACACCAAGGCACGAGTGAACGCTTCCTCAAAGCGTCTAGTTCAAATTTAAATTTGTCATTAAACGGTGTCATCTGTTATACTTAATGGCAGCACGTCACAGGTGTCAGCACTAATATAAACACGTTAATTCACGTTTCGAAATCTGATTATATCAATTAAATAGGACAAGATACGCCGAAAACGGATCCAGTTGCACTTCAATAACTGCTCTTTTAAAACCGTCAAACTAATTACAACTTCAACATCAGTATAATACACATCAAACACATACACGGCAAAGTCATTTCAAGTTAGAAGGAAGGCATTAATCAAATCAACTTTGAGATTGTCATCTAGCACTCAGACGTAAAAAAAAACCGTCAGACTAATTACATTTACAATTATTACATCAGTCTAATACATTTTATACAAAAGGTATTCTCTTTTAAAACTGTCAAAGTTACAATATTTCTATCGCATAAAACACAAACATGGCCAAGTCATTTCAAGTTACAAGGAAAACAATAATCAAATCAAATTTGAGATCATCTAGACAACAGATGTAAAAGATGAATAAAACAGAAGCAATGAATGAATTGGAAACGATGGCCAAAGAGTTCGCAGAGAGAAGCGAGACAGAATTAGTCGCCATTGCTACCATTTGGGGCACTATGAGTGTGATGACACTACTTGGTAACCTTATAACACTGCTGATAGTATTCCGCAACCAAAGTCTTTGGACATCCACCAATATGTTCGTTGCATCTCTAGCTTTCTCCGATTTTGGTTTTGCAGTGTTTAACGCCATTCCTATGGGTATCACGACGCAGGCAAGCAGATCATGGCCGTTTTCTTGGTCTACCTGTCAATATCAGGGCTTTACTGCAATAGCTTTGGCTGCAGCATCGATCGAAACTCTCGGCTGTACGGCGGTGAATAGATTCTATCGCGTCGTCAAACCGGCCCAGTACGATCGGTATTTTAGCAAGAAAAGAACTTCTCTCATCATTGGCATCTCTTGGTTCCTTGCTCTACTCGCACCTTTGCCTTACGTAGCAGGAGGACATCCATTCGTTTTTCATCCTGCTAAAGGCTTTTGTTACTTGAAAATTGACAGTGGAGGTTTCACGGCCTTTCTGGTATTATTCTACATAGGAATACCTGGCACTGCTATTTGCTACTGTTATTTTAGAGTCTTTCTAGTCGTACAGAAACACAATCAACAATTATCTAACTCAAGCCAGGTCAGTGCAGCGGAGATCAAGGTTACCAAGACATTGTTTGTAACAGTGTTTGTGTTTATGTGTTGTTGGATACCTGTCTTAGCTATTGATGTTACTGATACTATTATAGGACGATGGGTCATGCCAAGTTGGTTGTATGAAACATATAGTTTCTTGACTCTCATCAGTAGCTGTGTTAATCCTGTGATCTATGTGATAATGAATCCTGCCTTTAGAACACCGTATATACGCCTACTAACGTGTAAAGCATGTAAAAGAGAAGTGGCAGACGCTAGAGCTGATCGTGGCTCTGATAATCCTGCTTTTCAAAAGCCCTCCACTTCTTTATAGACCCTCTTACTGGTTTAAGCATTTAGAAAACTGAGAAAGATCGCTTTGAGTCATCGGCTGTTTACTATTTCTCGTTTTTTTTTCGATTCAAATTTGAAAAAACGTCTTCGAATTACACTTTAAAAAAAATAATAAGCAGTTTTTAATCTGCATGAGGCTACTGCTTGAAACATGACTCATATGATATGTATTAAAATATCAATAATCAATATGCAAAAGTACAAAATAGTTTTAAATATAATCATCTAAACATTTCTACTTGGTTTAAGAGGAAGCCATAGATAACAGGATAAGATATCATAATTTATTGTATAACATATAGTGGTATACCGAGTGATATCAACTAGATAAAAAGCCTATCCTAGTCATGAAGATATCATTGATATCGCACATGTGTGATATCACTCTCAACCAATCAACTTTCAAAAAAAATAAAAAATTTTCTTCAATCTGTTATATAATAAACAGAACATTACATGTGCGCTTGGAGATATGAATTTTATCTTCTCGTGTTGGAAAGATATCCCACTCATTCGCTGCGCTCACTCGTGGGATATCTTATCAACACTCGAAGATAAAATTCATATCTCCGTGCGCCCATGTAATATCCTCTATATCACATATGTATATATGTGGCATAACAATGTTTGCTAGAATTGATATCAAGGAATATAAAAATTCGCACCGATTTATTTTATGAAAATAAACATTGCTCAAAAGTTAATTCCTAGATAATTAAATCATTTAATATTTTGAAGAGTGAAAAATAAAAATAAAAATATGACATTCGTGTGTTCGATGATTTCTGCCGCGCTACTTTTGTTGTCAGAACAAATCATCCCTTTTCATGGTATTAAATTCTTATCATTAATGAATAGTACAAATAAATATCAAAAAATAACTTCCTTTAGTCAGATATGAAGTAGAAACCAAAATAAAAACGCTTCGATCGCTCAAAGCTGGCTATTTTTCAGGCATCTGGGCAGTCCGCCATCTGTCTTTTTTCGAATTCAGTATCTGCGGGCTTCCTTTGTTTACACTCACATTTACATCGAACGACAGCAGCCTCAATCAAAGGCCACCTATGGCCAACTCGTGGATCATTGTTAGAACATTTTGAAAGCGCTTACAGTTTAGACCGCTCCATTACGATTATGTAATTATTTTCTCGGATTAGCTTGAGATGATTTGAAGCGAAAAAAAAGTATTCAATGTTGTTGTTTTATTTGTATTTTTTTGGTTGTCCTCTATTTCCCTTACGGTCCGTCGTTCCGTCAGTCCGTGATCCACTGACAAGTCTGATATTTACCTGGTTCGATCTTTGGTTCGTGCAGAGATACATGCGAGTTCAAAGAGTGTCTAAGAAACAGTGTTATTAAGTTGTTCTTGCAAAATAAACGCCAGAAAAAGTAAAATAGATAGTCATTGAAGCAATTGGTGTTATATTTGAGGCGATTTGGGCTGTTGGGTGTAGTTTTTAGAGAGGCCGTTTTAGCTGTTTATTTGTTGTTGTCGAGGTCGACCTGGAGGTTTAAAACCGATCACGTTATCTGACATATTGTAAAGAAAGAAATATTACTTTCATCTACATATACATAGATCGTTAAGTTGAACTACTAGATAATAGGGTGAAGCAATTTAAGTTTTGCGAATAAGTTTGTTGTTCTGTGCAAGAAGCTAAGAGCTTGGCAATCGCCAGTTTCAATCGCCGTTCGAATTTGTACGAATTAATAGTAGTCAATAAAATTAAACTATATTGACAGATAAACCCGTTACTTTAATCAAAAATATAAAAGAAATAATTACAATAAGCAATATATTTACCCTAAAACATCACTAAAGTATTATACTGTTGTTGTCTTCACTTCTAGTGTGTATCGTACTCTCTAAGAATGCTTACAATGCTGTTAAATATCCAGTAGTAACAGCTTCCTCCTTTGTAACTAGTTGTGAATCCATTCCATAGCATTATGAAAGGATGGATAAGAAGTAGCTTCTGTTTATAGCATGGAAGATTTCTCGATAAATTTCATCATAATAAGTTGGTTCGCTTGGTTCGCTCGTAAATTGCATGATCTTTAGTAAAATTCACAGTGACCATTTCCGAAAACATTCGACATAAACTTATGTGTAATTCTACTGCGAATCATGTGGCGTGAGCACATAAAGAGAGTATTCTCGATTACTTCGACCGAGAAATCATTCCTTCGACGAATCAAATATCCATGTGCTCGAAGTAAGCTGACCGAGATCTTGGGACTCAAAAGTTTACACTGACGATCTAGTGAGTGAGCAAGTGAGTGAGTGAGTGAGTGAGTGAGTGACACTTCCGGTTCAAAAGCCCCATCCCAATAACTCGAGGATCTTAGATCCACGAGTTAAAAACAGTAGAAAAAGGAATTTGATTCGTAATGATGGGATCCGACCATACAGGAAATCCAAAAACACACCGAGAAGGACCCAGATCTACAAGCATTATCAAATGTTATCAAAGATGGCTGGCCTGAAGCCAAGAAAAAACTGCCGCCACAGTTACACTGCTATCACACATTTAGAGATGAACCCTCCATTCAAAATGGGGTAATTTTCAAAGGTGAGCGAGTAGTGATACCAGCTGCTTTACGTAGCAAAATGATTAACATACTACATGCTAGCCATCTTGGAATCCAAGGTTCTCTAAGAAGAGCACGTGAAGTGTTTTACTGGCCAAGAATGAATGATGAAGTTACAGACTTTATGTCTAAATGTGAAATATGTAACAGATACAAAACACAACAACAGAAGGAACCAATGATATGCCATGAACGTCCCACCAGAGCATGGGAAAGCGTTACTGCTGATTTGTTCTTCTTTCATGGAAAGGACTATCTAGTCACTACAGACAGATATTCAAATTTCTTTGAAGTAGATAGACTCTACTCAAAGACAAGTGCAAAAGTGATCACGAAACTCAAAGCACATATTGCTAGATATGGTATACCCAACAAGTTGATGACAGATAACGGAGCAAACTTTGCAAGTCAAGAGTTCAAGCGGTTCACTGACAACTACAACATAGAGCATGTTACAAGTTCACCAACATATGCACAGTCAAATGGAAAGGCAGAGAACAGTGTAAAAACAGTAAAACTTACAATGCAAAAGGCACTAGATGCTCATGCTGATCCCTATTTAGCGTTGTTGAACTTAAGAAACACTCCCACCGAAGGATACTCAAGCTCTCCGGCACAACGAATGTTTAACAGACGAACACAAACTCTACTGCCTATGTCGAACAGACTGTTTCAACCTGAGCTGCTCACAGGAGTTCTACAGTCACAACAAAGAAACCAACAGGCATTCTACTATGACAAGTCTGCTAAAGAATTGAAACCTCTCCAAGATGGAGATGTGATAAGAGTCAAACCGCAAGAGAAAGATAAGAAATGGATCAAGGCAAAGGTAGAGAAACAAGTGGATATTCGATCCTACCAGATAAAGACGGAAGATGGAAGAGTGTTCCGGCGAAACAGAAAACATCTCTACAAAACAACTGAAGATTACAGCCCGGTCTATGTACCAGATCCACCAACTACAGTTCAACTACAACCTCAACAGATAACAGATACTGTCGGTGTACCAGATCCACCAACTACAGCTCAGCTACAACCTCAACAGATAACAGATACTGCTGCACTACAGCCCGCAACTCAAGTTCAGGCAATCCCTGCAACTACAACTACTGATGACAACTACTACAAGACACGCAGTGGACGCGCTGTGCGCAAACCGTCATATCTTAAGGACTATTATACTGAGTAGATTGCTTATAAGACATTATGAACTATTATCAAAGATTATGGAACTTATGAAACTATTATCAAACATTATGAAACTTTAGTTGTATGCATTGTATAGTCACGTTTGCTTTACAATGTTAAACAAAGGGAGATGTAACGGTTTTGGGCTCCCTATGTCACATTGGGTTGCCTGTGTCAGTGTGTGTGCCCGCCATGTTTGTAAGAGTTGTCTTCTATACTGCTACAAGTACAAGTACACATTAAAACTGAAGTATACCTAGTCTGTTGTTGAGTAAACGAACGTTACATACGTCTAGTCGGTTTATATACAGTAATAAATTTAGACAAATCTAGATGGTAGAGTCCCAGTCTGCATCTGAATAGGAACTTTTGATCTGAAACTTCCCTGCGAAGTGATAAGAGTAACAGCTCGATTGAAACGAGTCTAGACTTATAGTCAGCATCAGAGCGTAAGATATAATGAATCGCCCTTCGATTCGCTGAACACCTTCAAGCTTAACACGATTACACTTCATTTGTGCCTACATATAGTATTAAAGATGTTATTATTATTATAATGACCCCTACTAATCGCTTATTCAAATAGTCTCAAAATGGCTTATTTTAACGTGTGATTTCTAAACTTCGGGACATTTAACATTTAAGATTTCTATTTCAACTAAGATTACTATTGGTTCGGATTTCATCTTTTCGTATGTTCCAATTACGTCGGCACGCTTTGTACCGTCAAGTGACCAACACTTTCTCTGGAAATTTACCATAACGTGAACAGCTGGTTTATTTAGGCTTAGGCGTTTTTCAAATGAGCTCTATAAATACGCGTAACAACCAGTTTTCGTTCTCTTCTCTCTTTCCTGCTTCTAGTTGTAAACAGCTAGTTAGCTAACAAGACTGTCTAACCGACTGTCTAGCTAACAAGAATTCTAACCTAAGTAAGGATAATGGTCGAGTAAGGAACCCTTCTGACAACCATACCTATTCCAAAGATTTCCTCACCTCTCGAAAGCCAAGGAGTACAATAAAGATAGATTGGAAACTGAAGTTAAAGGTTCTGAGTTGTTCTTAAATATCTAGCAAAAAAAAGTTGTTATACAAAAGACCAAGGCATAGTCGGAAAGTACCAGTAAAAACTCATTACTGGGTTACTTGTGGAAGCACAGTCTTAAAATGCCGTTGTCAGTCAAAAATCACATAATCCCGTCAGTTTTGCTCAAGTTTTCCATCCCATTCCCATTTTCTATTCTTCTTTTATTTGTAATTCCCAGTCCCAGTGCATCGAATCATCAAACCACTTTACCCCTTAAGGACCCTCATAGAAACAAATGTCGCGCAGGTAGCAATGCAAAGGTAGCCCAGTTTACCCTGGATGCCAGGATCTAGTCTAAATAGGTTTCAAGATACTTTGTCCTCCTACATTGCTGCCAGGGAATTTTCTAGACATTTTATTAAGGTAAGGAAATATATATTCAAAACGTAAAGCTTATCTTGAAGTCAGAAGGAACTAAATGTTCAGAACAACATAACTTGCTGTTGACACTCTTAACTTCCTTGTCCTATCATTTCATGGCAACTTCTCGTTTCATTTGTAATTCAGTCTTTCTCTTTTGGGAATTCATGAAGCGATGAATCCGGCCAATTGGCACTTCTGTGATTACATTCAGCTGCTGAGTAACATTTTATGGCCGATTTTCATCTTTTTGGGGCATTTTTAATAGGAAGACATTGCTCTAAATTGATTCCTCGCTCCTAAACTTTGTTCCGCCATCATGGATTTAGGGCTCGTCAGCCACGTTTCCATGCTACCATAATGATTTTATTTGAATCGTAGTATTTGTGAATATTTTGACAACAAATCGAGGTTTAGCCTGCGCAAATGCACCTTATAATATTAGCATGAAACTGGAATATTCAAACATTAACAACACAGATAAAGGCGACTTGAAGTCACGTGACCCTATCTACCTTAAATCGAACAGCAGTTGTGTTTTATTAATTAGCCCCAAAGAGCACCTTAAAATAAACCAAATATACAAGTTTTCACAATGTTGTCAAAAAAGAAATCGAAGAAAGTAAATGATATCGAATTAATATAGCGCACTTGTGAAATATGTTCAAAGGCGCTTTAGAATCATGAAAATAAATAATTAAATATATAAATAGATGAATGAATGAATGAATGAATGAATGAATGAATGAATGAATGAATGAATGAATGAACGAATGAATAAATAAATTTAATAATAATCTCTCGTAATTTTTAATGCAATTGAAATGGTTGAACCAGTCAAATGAAATATGGCAGCTGTACCAACAACCAAGAACTTAGTATATCAATTAATGTGGAGAGAAAAATAAACACTCAATATCTCACTAAATTAAGCCTGCTGTGGTAATTTAATTAACTATCGTGGATTCAAATTTTCGACATGTTTTTAACCTTAAATTAGCAAATTTAATATGTCGCGAACAAAGTGACATCAAGTAGAAATGTAAAACAATTGAATTAAACCCTTTAATGTTTTCACCATTTATACACGGCATCATTTAAATATATGTCAAAGTGAAATAAAAGCAATCTCTTATCGAGCATTTTTCTATCCTATCCACTATCAACACAAACAGAACAATTACAACCGATTATCAAATTGCTTTAGCGTTGATAACTCTGACGGTTTGTGTTAACGAACAAAGACGTAAAAAATCATAATACAATTACGAGAAACCATCTGATAACCATGGTAAACAATGACTGAAGATGCGGCACGTTTCAATCACTTCAATAAAATTACATTCACGGCAGGACATCACAAGTGCCATTATTAATATAAATACGTTAATTCAGATTTCGCCAAAAATATGATATCAAATGGGACAACATACGACGAAAACTAAGAAAAACCCGTTAAACTCACAACATCAATCTAATACGCTTTATTCTCTTTTAAAACTGTCTACAATATTTCTATCGCATCAAACATAGCCAAGTTATTTGACTTGAGATCATCTATACTAGACGACAGATGTAAAAGATGAATAAAACAGAAACACTGATTCAATTCGAAACGATGGCCAAAGAGTTCGCAGAGAGAAGCGAGGCAGAAATTATCGTCGTTGCTACCATTTGGGGCACTATAGGTGTGATGACACTACTTGGTAACCTTATAACACTGCTGATAGTATTCCGCAACAAAAGTCTTTGGACATCCACCAATATGTTCGTTGCATCTCTAGCTTTCTCTGATTTTGGTTTTGCAGTGTTAAGCGTTATTCCTATCGGTACCACGACGATAGCAAGCAGATCGTGGCCGTTTTCATGGGCTACGTGTCAATATCAGGGCTTTACTGCAATATTTTTTGCTACAGCATCGATCGAAACTCTCGGCTGTACGGCGTTGAATAGGTTCTATCGAGTAGTCAAACCGTCGGCTTTTGTTTCTTAGCAATTGACAGTGGAAGTTTCACGGCCTTTCTGGTACTATTCTACATAGGAATACCTGGCACTGTTATTTGCTACTGTTATTTTAGAGTCTATCTATTCGTACAGAAACACAACCAACAATTATCTAACTCAAGCCAGGTCAGTGCAGCGGAGATCAAGGTTACAAAGACATTGTTTGTAACAGTGTTTGTGTTTATGTGTTGTTGGATACCTGTCCTAGCTATTGATGTTACTGATACTATTATAGGACGATGGGTCATGCCACGTTGGTTGTATCTAACATATAACTTCTTGGCTCTGATCAGTAGCTGTGTAAATCCTGTGATCTATGTGATAATGAATCCTGCCTTTAGAACTGCGTATATACGCCTACTGACATGTAAAGCATGTAAAAGAGAAGTGGCGGACGTTACAGCTGATCGCGGCTCTAATAATCCTGCTTTTCAAAAGCCCTCTACTTCTTGATAGACTGTTTTACTGGTTTAAGCATTTAGAAAACCGAGAACAAATCATCGGCTTTAAATACCTTACAATTTTTTCGATTCACTTGGATTCGCTAATGGTGATTTTTTTAATGTATTGGAATCGGTTACTGAAAAATACAAAGAAAGTATTATAGTCTATTTCTAGAATTCTAATATGCGGTGCAAAAGAAAACATCGCCTTTTGTGTTTCCAAGTCCCGGGAGGGGAGGGGAGGGAGGCTAAACTATTGGTACCTTTTATCGACATTTGCGAAATTACTGACGAACATAACCGCCCTAAGTATCATATTGCTATCTATGAAGTAGACTTACCACGGTTCTCAAAACCAATAAATAAATATATAACTAAATGAATAAATACTTCAGTCAGTAAATAAATAAATAAATAAATATGTGAAAGAATAAATGAATAAGTCAGTCCGTAAATAATTAACTTTGAAAAAATATCAAAACAGATAGAATGTGTATAATCAATGAGTTGGATGAACCAGTCAAATGAAACATGGCAACTGCACCAATAAATAACCAGCAACTAATGTAGAGAGAGAAAATAAACACTAGATATTTAATTAAAAAATGTGTGGCGATTTAATTAACCTTCGTGGATTCAAATTGTCGTCTCATATTATTGTTTGCAACATCTGGGGGTTTTTTTTACCTTAAGGTGGCCCAGGTGTATTCATTTACGTAAAAAGAATATTGCAATATTGAACTAAACTTATATTAGTTCAGTAATTGGTCCCAACGGGATATCCCTCGCGGGACTTAAAAAAAATATTGCAAATTTTACATGCATCAACAAAAGCACATGCTGGCTTTTCACTGCAACTACAACTCGACGGTGTCGCCAAGATTTATATACGGTCAGCTTTACTTCAGCATTTTTCCAAACCGTATGAATGGAACACCCTCAAACTTCGTAAGATACTTTGACAATGATATGTTTACATCTTGCGTTTTTGAGAATCGCTAGAGTTACCATTTAAGTTAATACTGAGCAAAAATTAGATTATCTAGCTATTTTGAATAATGCATCGATAAATTTTTTTTTTTATCAGTCATGATAGTGCTGCACACAGTACGTCAATTTCACTAAAATTTGGCCTTCAGACTGGGAAAGCATTGTACAACATCGTGGTTAGTAACGATTTCAAAAGCAATGATTTTATTGTGCGTCTCTGTTCGAGTCTTTATAAGCTATACATTTGTGTGATGTAATTTGAGTACTCATATTTCCTAAGCTTGCAAGATCTCGATTAATTTGGCCGTTTATCACGTAAAAGTAGTGAAGTACACGAGTCCATAGACGCAAAATCGAGTGGTTTCGTCTTTCAGATTTTTAGAAATAGCCATAAAATCTCGAAGTCGAGTTCGCGTTTTCAAGCGCATTGCTCTTACGACATCAGTATTTTTAAAATAACGTTTAAATATCTATAAACTAGAGACAATGATTAGTTATATATCCCGTATTTTAAAGCAATCGAAGTAGTTTTTGCGCCAAAATTTGAAGTTCAAAAAAATTGTTTTTACGTAAATAAATACCCCTGGGCCACCTTAAAGTAGCAAAATTAAAATGTCGCTAAAAATTGAAATAAAGTAAAGAAAATTTTGCATTTTGAATTGTGTAGCAATTGAAATAGAATCAGCTAGGGTAGTTAAAAATTGCTTTCTTTTATCGATTCATGTTATTATTTTGAGGGCCATGCTATTCTAAGTGAATTGGAATAAATAGCCTATCTAAATAATGATTGAATTCCATCTAAAACTTATTTACAAATGATTTAAGTTTTCTAGTAAATTATCTAATCGATTCCAGTTCTTTTAATTCACTAGGTAGTTCATTCCATATTTTCGCACCCGTAAAGCTAAAGATGCGCTACCCAAAAGATGTCGTAAACTTAGGAATAACAAGGCAGTTATGAGCACTGTTTCTGGTATTGATCGATAACAAACCTAAACTTATCTTTAATTGATGATGGAACCTCATTATTCACTGATTTGTGGACAAGAGTTGCTTTAGCTCGTTTGACGCGCTCTGGAAATGGTGTTATTCCAATTTCTTCAAAAAGAGGATCAGATGGTGAGTCCCATGGCTTGTCCATTATACAAGTCTTGCAGCTCTTTTTGCAGATGCACGATTGTATCGATATTAGCTTTTTGAAACATTCGAGCCATAATCCATGATGGATCAGTGTAGTGTAGTATCGGGTCCTTGCTTTTCTTGTCATGTAGTCCTTTATACGCCAAAGAAGACCATACTTTTTTTTCTTCCATACTTTTTTTCACATACTTGACATGTTCTGAATTCATGCAATGAGAGGTTTGAATCAATGTACAGGCCTATCAGCTTGGTACAGGTGACAGTGTCGAGTTTATGGTTGTCGTCGATGTTAAAGAAGGTCTTGGAGGACGTGAAGATTAGAGTACTAGTAACTCAGATTTGTCACCATTTAGTTTTAACTTGTTGTTAAAACTTGTTGTTAATTTCACAAAAGCAAAACTCAAGCCAAGATTTAGTAGTTATTAAGCCATCAGCGTCTGAAGAGTTGAAAGCGATGTAAAGCTGGGTATCATCAGCGTAACAGTAAAAACTGAGATTATGGCGTCTTGAAATGTCCCCAAGAGGAGAAGTGTACCAAGAATATAATATTGGAAGTAGCATTGAGCCTTGTGGTACTCCATGTTGAAGGCTGTGATAGGTAGATGTACTATTACTAACTTTAACGAACTGGTAACGATCAGACAAGTATGATGTGAACTAGACAAGGGCCCTGTCACGAATACCAAAACGATGCTTGAGTCTAGAGAGAAGTATTGAGTGGTCAATAGTGTCAAACGCAACAGATATAATTGGCGCTTGTCAATAGCCTTCACGATATCGTTGTGAACACGTAATAAAGCAGTTTCAGAGCTAAGGTGACGTTTATAGGCTGACTGGAAGACTTCCTGGAGCTTGTTCTTGTCCAAATTATCCATTAGTTGTTTCGAATAATGCAATCTGATTGAATCTTCTGAATCGAAGTTGTCATTGACAAGTATTAATGTGTTTGTAGATTGATGATTTGTTTGATGTCGTGTGTTCTTTGATACGGTCATGGAGGTGTCGTATTGTGCTCCCAATGTATATGGAATGACATTTCGGGCATGTGATTTTGTAAACGACACACTTCTCGAAACAGAGTTTAGTTGACGCAATGATACCGTTTTTAAGTGTGCACTTAGCAGTTGTTGACAGGTTTGAGGGCTTGGCGGAGTGAGGAGGATTTGTGGACAATTGTCACATTGAAGCCTTCCTGTTTGAAGATGTCTTTGTGTTTGAGGTCTAGATTGTCGGAGATGTAAGGTGTCGTTAGGTATAGTCATTTGGTGTTTTGAGAGTGCGGCATTGTGGGGTGCTGTGTTCTTGACGATTTTGTACTCTCAATGACATGTTTAGAGTATCCGTTCATTTCCAATATTTGGTCTAGTTCCTCAAGGCGTGTTTGTTTGGTACAAGGTAGGCTGCATCTCTCTTCAATTCTTTTCCGTTCATTCCTTATGACGTTATTTTTTGTTGATAGCGGGATGTCTGATCTGTAATGGACAAACAGCGGTTTCTTAGCTTTCGTGAGGAAAGCAGTGAACTAGATCTCCTTTTGTTTTAACATTTACGGTTGATCAACCACAAGCGTATTTCGAACATGTAAATTTTCAATCCTTTAGTCTCTGATGATGCCGTTGACGGCGAAAGCTCAGACCATTAATAAAACTTATAGTAGCAAGGCCTCAATCGATCCTATCCTATTAATTCTGCAATCTGATTGGTTCCTTATAGCTTCATTTCAGCCTAAATCGCCCCATTTTGAGTCTAAATCACGGCACACGAATTTGAACAACCAACGAGATTACAGGAAATTAACAAACTAACCAATCAGATGTCAGTAAATAAAATGCAAAAAATGTCAGTTTCTAGGTGGTTTTTTTTTTAATTTTACAGTTTTGGAGCAAACATTTATGAAATATGTCCAAAAACATAGATGAATTCAGTAACAAATCTTGGATGCTAATATATAGTCCGTGCAATCCTGACGTCATGCGAGCAAACCACCAGTATAGGTTACACAAAAACTTGCAAAACATCAAGAGCCATGCCACGAAGAAGATGTTTGAATGATTTCCAGCAACTAAAATCGAGGACAAAGACAAACAGAAGACATCTGCTCTCCATAAAAACACTTTGACGGCAAATAAAAGAGTAAACAAACTTCTTCAAAGTAGTGAGCATATTCCGCCATTTTGAATGTCTAAATCATCAAAATGCCCCCTCAGTTAGTTCTACGCCAACGTAGACAAAAGGAATCCTGACAATGACAAGCTGGAATCCAGCTGAAGAATGCACAGTTTCATGTCAGTTTTGTTTGAATGAAAAGAAACGGTTTTCTACCTGTACAAGTCAATGATATGAGCTTGGAATTCACAAGTGCCAACGACATTTCTGTGATAACGATGTGTAGGACAACTTTTTACATCCAAAAGCATTTTCTCAGCTCCAAAAACAAATCCAGATGAACTAAAAACATTGTTTTTGATTCTAATTTGTAGTTTTAAGGAACTGCTGGCTTTATTTTTAACCAAATCTTGCTTCATTTATAATGTTCAGTTTCACGTGTACCAGTTTTGCTGAGCTCAACGCCATTCAACACATGTGTACGATCAAGTTAGTTCTCAAAATAAACCAAGATTAGCTAGTCCTGAATATCTCCTCAGCTACAGAAGACACAAAAACCGTACCTTATTCAGTCAGATGTGGAAGATTAAACTATAAATTTCGTCAAATTTGTAGGAACCTTGAGCTGCCAAGCAAACTAGTGATTACTTGTCAAACTTGTAAACGACCTGTCACATGACATTTTCAATGTGAAAAGAGCATTTCTGTTTCCGGTATTTAAAAAAAACAATAACAGCATGCTATAGACTATATTTTGATTTCAAAATTGTCGTGCAATTTTGGCTCAACATCAAACTTGCGATTCACTTCGCACATCCGCGTACAAATTGCACTCCACTCACTTCAATTACAATTATAAACAGAACAATGACAGCCCTGGGTACCAGAGGTTATTATCCACTTGCTTTAGCGTTTGTAAATCTGACGGTTTGTCTTAAAGAACAAAGAAGTAAAAAATCATTCATACAAGTACGAGATCAAGAAACCCTCTAGTTTACAGTGTAAAAAATGATTGAAGATGCGGCCCGCTTCAATTCAAATTAGAAACTTTTCATTACAAACAGAACAATGACATCCCTGTGTACCAGACTGAGGTTATTATCCACTTGCTTTAGCGTTGGTAAATTAGTATTATAACCTTCAAAAACGTACAAGGAAGTAAAAATCTTTAATACAAGGGCGATGTCAAAAAACTCTATGGTTTTAGAGGTAAATAATGACTGAAGATTCAGCACGCTTCAATTCAAATTAAAACCTTGTTTAAACTTTAATAAAAGACAAATCTGATATTTATATTACACGGCAGGACGTCACAGGTGATAAGCACTAATGTAAAAACCTTGATTAATGTTTCGAAATATCATATCAAATGGGAAAGGAAACGACGAAAAGGAATCTTGCACTTCCACTACCGCTCTTTTAAAACCGTCAAACTTATTACAACTTCAACATCAGTATAATACACATCAAACACATACACGACCAAGTGATTTAAAGCTAGGAGGTAAAACATAATCAAATCAAATTTGAGATCATCTAGTGCTCAGATGTAAAGGATGAATAGAACAGAAACAATGAATGAATTGGAAACGATGGCCAAACAGTTCGCAGAGAGAAGCGAGGCAGAAATTATCGCCATTGCTACCATTTGGGGCACTATGAGTGTGATGACACTACTTGGTAACCTTATAACACTGCTGATAGTATTCCGCAACCAAAGTCTTTGGACATCCACCAATATGTTCGTTGCATCTCTAGCTTTCTCCGATTTTGGTTTTGCAGTATTTCAAGCCATTCCTATTGCTATCACGACGCAGGCAAGCAGATCATGGCCGTTTTCATGGGCTACGTGTCAATATCAGGGCTTTATTGCAACAGCTTTGGCTTCAGCATCGATCGAAACTCTCGGTTGTACGGCGGTGAATAGGTTCTATCGCGTCGTCAAACCGGCCCAGTACGATCGGTATTTCAGCAAGAAAAGAACTGCTTTCATCATTGGCATCTCTTGGTTCCTTGCTCTACTCGCACCGTTGCCTTATGTAGCAGGAGGAAACCAATTCGTTTTTCATCCTGCTAAAGGCTTTTGTTACTTGGAAATTGATAGTGGAGGTTTCACGGCCTTTCTGGTACTTTTCTACATAGGAATACCTGGCACTGTTATTTGCTACTGCTATTTTAGAGTCTTTCTAGTCGTACAGAGACACAATCAACAATTATCTAACTCAATCCAGGTCAGTGCAGAAGAGATCAAAGTTACCAAGACATTGTTTGTAACAGTGTTTGTGTTTATGTGTTGTTGGATACCTGTCTTAGCTATGGATGTTACAGATACCATTATAGGACGATGGGTCATGCCAAGTTGGTTGTATCTAACATATAGCTTCTTGACCATCATCAGTAGTTGTGTTAATCCTGTGATCTATGTGATAATGAATCCTACCTTTAGAACTGCGTACATACGCCTACTATCGTGTAAAGCATGTAAAAGAGAAGTGGCAGACGCTAGATAATCCTGCTTTTCAAAAGCCCTCTACTTCTTTATAGACCTTTTTACTGATTTTTAAATCAATGCTTAAAAGCATTTAGAAAACTGAGAGAAAGTCATCGGCTTTTACTACTTTTTAATTTTTTGGATTCACTGGGGATCGCTAATATATTGTGCGTGTGTGTGGTTTTTCTTTAACATATTAGTATGGGTTACTAACATGCAAATACAAAGAAAGTATTATAGTCTATTTTTAGAATTCTACTATAAAGTGCAAAATAAAACATCGCCCTTTTTAGTGTATCCAAGTCCTGGGAGGGGAGGAGAGGGAGGCTAAATTGTTGGTACCTTTTAGCGACATTTCCGATGAACATAAAAGGCCGCACAATCACATTTGGGGGTCCATACACAAACTTCCTCCTTCCTCCAGGTGTACTTATCACGGCTCTCATGGCCAATAAATAAATATATAAAGAAATGAATAAATATACGTCTGCCAGTAAATAAATAAATAAATATGCATAAGAATCAATGAATAAGTCAGTCAGTAAATAATTAATTTAATTTAATTTAATTTAATTAATTAAATGATTGAATGTATGGATAACATATACATTCGTGAACTCAAATATTCGTCTCTTAAGATTGTTGGCTAAATCTGTTTTTTTTTATCCTTAAAATAGCAAAATAATAATGTCGCTAAAAAGTGAAATAAATTAAAAAAAACCCTTCGCATTTTGAATTTATAACAATTGAAATCCCTTTATCAAAGAAAGATGCGATATGATACAAGAAATCGAAAATTACAATTTGGTAAATACTGAAGACAAAAAATCGTTGGTAGAAATCGAAAATGAATCTTAAAATTGGCAGAAATCGAAACAAAAAATCATTGGTAGAAATTGAAAATAGAAAATTGGCAGAAATCGAAAAGAACAATTCTATGGTGGCAATCGCAAAAGACAGATTTGTAAAAATCGTACAATTGGATAAACATGAACATTTCCTTCATTTCATCCTTCCTCCGACTGTTGCTCTTCCAAACGACCACTAAATTGGCTGCCAGTACAAAACTAAATTGGCTGCCAGTACAAACAAGAATTAATTTTAAGATATTACTTATTGTATAAAAAGCGTTAAATGGGCTAGCACCTTCTTATATTTTTGATCTTTTAAATTATCGCAAAGTTATGAAATTACTACGTTCTAGTAAAATGGAACAATTAGCCATACCGAGGTCAAGACTGCAAACATATGGCGACAGGGCCTTCTGTGTACCTGTGCCTAGGCTATGGAATGAGCTACCTATGCATCTAAGAAATTTGAATTCTATTAGTAGTTTTAAAAAGAATTTAAAGATATATTTATTCAAATGAGCTTTTCATTATAATTTTTTAGTTCTTTTAATCATATTTCTTTTGTCATATGTTATATAATACTTTTTTCTATATATTTAGATTTTTACTCTGTAATTTAATATTGATAGTTAATTTTATGTATAGATATATTTTTCTTGTAAACTGCTTAGAGCAATTAGTGATCATGAAGAAGCGCTATATCAATCAAATGTATTATTATTTATTATTCCTTCTTTCATCCATTCTTTAATTCCCTCCGTTCTCTATTTCTTTCATTTTTTTCATTCATTCTTTTTAGTTTTTTATCTTTAACACCATTACAATACAAACAGAACAATGTCAACCCTGGGTACCAAAGGTTATTATCCACTTCCTTTAGAGCTGGTAAATTTGTCAGTTTGTGTTAAAGGACAAAGAAGTAAAAAATCATTAATAAAAGAGCGAGAACAAGAAACCCTCTGGTTTCCTGTGTAAATAATGATTGAAGATGCGGCACGCTTCAATTCAAATTAAAACTTTTTCAATACAAACAGAACAATGACAACCCTGGGTACCAGAGGTTATTATCCACTTGCTATAGCGTTGGTAAATTAATATTATAACCGTCAAAAACGTACAACGAAGTAAAAATCTTTAATACAAGGGCGATGTCAAAAAACTCTATGGTTTTAGAGGTAAATAATGACTGAAGATTCAGCACGCTTCATTCAAATTAAAACCTTGTTTTAAATTTAATAAAAGACAAATCTATTATTTATATCACACGGCAGGACGTCACAAGTGATAAGCACTAATGTAAACACGTTGATAAATCTTTCGAAATATGATATCAAATGGGACAAGATACGACAAAACGAATCTTGCACTTCCACAACCGCTCTTTTCAAACCGTCAAACAAATTACATTTGTCACATCATTATAAAACACATCAAACACATACTCGGCCAAGTGATTTAAAGCTAGAAGGTAAAAAAGGATCAAATCAAATTTGAGATCATCTAGACGTCAAATGTAAACGATGAATAAAACAGAAACACTGATTCAATTGGAAACGATGGCCAAACAGTTCGCAGAGAGAAGAGAGGCAGAAATTATCGTCGTTGCTACCATTTGGGGCACTATAGGTGTGATGACACTACTTGGTAATTTTATAACACTGCTGATAGTATTCCGCAACAAAAGTCTTTGGACATCCACCAATATGTTCGTTGCATCTCTAGCTTTCTCCGATTTTGGTTTTGCAGTGTTTAACGCTATTCCTCTGGGTACCACGGCGATGGCAAGCAGATCATGGCCGTTTTCATGGTCTACGTGTCAATATCAGGGCTTTACTACAATAGTCTTCACAACAGCATCGATCGAAACTCTCGGCTGTACGGCGGTGAATAGATTCTACCGCGTCGTCAAACCGGCCCAGTACGATCGGTATTTTAGCAAGAAAAGAACTGCTCTCATCATTGGCACCTCTTGGTTCCTTGCTCTACTCGCACCCTTGCCTTACGTAGCAGGAGGAAACCCATTCATTTTTCATCCTGCTAAAGGCTTTTGTTACTTAGAAATTAACAGTGGAGGTTTTACGGCCTTTCTGGTACTATTCTACATAGGAATACCTGGCACTGTTATTTGCTACTGTTATTTTAGAGTCTTTCTAGTCGTACAGAAACACAATCAACAATTATCTAACTCAAGCCAGGTCAGTGCAGCGGAGATCAAGGTTACCAAGACATTGTTTGTAACAGTGTTTGTGTTTATGTGTTGTTGGATACCTGTCTTAGCTATTGATGTTACTGATACTATTATAGGACGATGGGTCATGCCAAGTTGGTTGTATCTAACATATACTTTCTTGGCCCTCATCAGTAGCTGTGTTAATCCTGTGATCTATGCCATAATGAATCCTGCCTTTAGAACTGCGTACAAACGCCTACTAACATGTAAAGCATGTAAAAGAGAAGTGGCAGATGTTAGAGCTGATCGTGGCTCTGATAATCCTGCTTTTCAAAATCCCGTATAGACCGTTTTACTGGTTTAAGCATTTAGAAAACTGAGAGAAAGTCATCGGCTTTTACTAATTTTCAAATTTTTCGATTCACTGGGGATCGCTTATTGTGTTTGTGTTTTTTTAACGTATTAGTATTGGTTACTGACATGCAGATACCATGAAAGTATTATAGTCTGTTTCTAGAATTCTAATATAAGGTGCAAAAGAAAACATCGCCTTTTGTGTATCCAAGTCCCGGGAGGGGAGGGGAGGAAGGCTAAATTATTGGTACCTTTTAGCGACATTTGCGAAATTACTGCCGAACATAACCGCCCTCCGTATCATACTGTTATCTATCAAGTGGACTTACCACGGCTCTCATGGCCAATAAATAGAAATATAACTAAATGAATAAATACTTCAGTGAGCAAATAAATAAATAAATATGTGAAAGAATCAATGAATAAGTCAGTCCGTAAATAATTAACTTTGAAAAAATATCAAAACAAATAGAATGTGTATAATCAATGATACTATTATAGGACGATGGGTCATGCCAAGTTGGTTGTATGTAACATATAGCTTCTTGGCCCTCATCAGTAGCTGTGTTAATCCTGTGATCTATGCCATAATGAATCCTGCCTTTAGAACTGCGTATATACGCCTACTAACGTGTAAAGCATGTAAAAGAGAAGTGGCAGACATTAGAGATGATCGCGGCTCTGATAATCCTGCTTTTCAAAAGCCCTCTTTATAGACCGTTTTACTAGTTTTAGCATTTAGAAAACTGAGAGAAAGTCATCGGCTTTTACTAATTACAATTTTTTCGATTCACTAGGGATCGCTAATTGTGTGTGGGTTTTTTTTAATGTATTAGTATGGGTTACTGATAAGCAAATGCAAAGAAAGTATTATAGTCTACTTTTAGAATTCTACTATTAAGTGCAAAATAAAACATCGCCCTTTTTGGTGTATCCTAGTTCTGGTAAGGTAGCCGGGGGAGGAGAGGGAGGCTAAATTGTTGGAATCTTTTAGCGACATTTCCGATGAACATAAAAGGCCGCACTATCATATTTGGGGGTCCATACACAAACTTCCTCCTTCTTCCGGGTGTACTTATCACGGCTCTCATGGCCGGCAATAAATAAATATATAAAGAAATGAATAAATATACGTCAGTCAGTAAATAAATAAATATGCAAAAGAATCAAGGAATAAGTCAGTCAGTAAATAATTAAAATTAATTAATTAAATGATTGAATGTATAGATGAAAAAATAAATAAATGAGTAAATAACTTTGAAAAAAATATCAAAACAAATAGAATGTGTATAATAAATGAGTTTATAATAAACTCCTAACTCTATGTTTAATGCAATTTGATTGGTTGAACCAGTCAAATGAAACATGGCAGCTGAACCTATAAATAACCGGTAACTAATGTGAGCAACTAATGTGAAGAGAGAAAATAAACACTAAATATTTCATTAAAAGCCGTAATGTGTGGTGATTTATTAAACTTTCGTAAAGTCAAATTTCCATGTTTTATTGTTGTTGGAAACATCTGTGGGTTTTTTTACCTTAAAATACCAAAATAAAATGTCGCTAAAAACTGAAATAAATTTTTTTTAAAACCTCGCATTTTGAGTTTATAACAATCGAAATCCCTTTAATATTTTTATGATTGGTGTACGGCATCTTTTAAAGATATGTCAAACAGAAATAAAAACTATCAAAGAAACAGACGATAAAATGTCAGAATCGAAAATTACAATTTGGTAGAAATTTAACAAAACAAATCTTAACAATGTGTAAAAGGACAAAGACGTAAAAAATCATTAATACAGGTACCAGATCAAGAAACCTTCTGGTTTCCAGGGTAAACAATGATTGAAGGTGCGGCACGCTTCAATTGAAACCTTTACAACACAAACAAAACAATGACAATCCTGGGTACCAAAGGTTATTATCCACTTGCTTTTAATAGTGTTGGTAAATCTGTCGGTTTGCGTTAAAGGACAAAGACGTAAAAAATCGTTAATACCAGTACGAGATCAAGAAACCCCCTGGTTTCCAATCTAAATAATGGTGGAAGATGCGGCACGCTTCAATCTAAATTAAAACTTGTTCAATACAAACAGAACAATGACAACCCTGGATACCAGAGGTTATTATCCACTTGCTATAGCGTTGGTAAATTAATATTATAACCGTCCAAAACGTACAACGAAGTAAAAATCTTTAATACAAGGGCGATGCCAAAAAACTCTATGGTTTTAGAGGTAAATAATGACTGAAGATTCAGCACGCTTCAATTCAAATTAAAACCTTGTTTAAACTTTAATAAAAGACAAATCTGATATTTATATTACACGGCAGGACGTCACAAGTGATAATGTACACTAATGTAAAAACCTTGATAAATCTTTCGAAATAAGATATCAAATGGGACAAGATACGACAAAACGAATCTTGCACTTCCACAACTGCTCTTTTCAAACCGTCAAACAAATTATATTTGTCACATCAGTATATAACACATCAAACACATACTCGGCCAAGTGATTTAACGCTAGAAGGTAAAAAAGAATCAAATCAAATTTGAGATCATCTAGCGCTCAGATGTAAAAGATGAATAGAACAGAAACAATGATTCAATTGGAAACGATGGCCAAAGAGTTCGCAGAGAGAAGCGAGGCACAAATTATCGTCGTTGCTACCATGTGGGGCACTATGAGTTTGATGACACTACTTGGTAACCTTATAACACTGCTGATAGTATTCCGAAACAAAAGTCTTTGGACATCCACCAATATGTTCGTTGCATCTCTAGCTTTCTCTGATTCTGCTTTTGCAGTGTTTAACGCTATTCCTCTGGGTACCACGGCGATGGCAAGCAGATCATGGCCGTTTTCATGGACTACGTGTCAATATCAGGGCTTTATTGCAATAGTTTTTGCTGCAGCATCGATCGAAACTCTCGGCTGTACGGCTTTGAATAGGTTCTATCGAGTGGTCAAACCGTCGGCGCAGTACGATCGGTATTTTAGCAAGAAAAGAACTGCTCTCATCATTGGCACCTCTTGGTTCCTTGCTCTACTCGCACCCTTGCCTTACGTAGCAGGAGGAAACCCATTCGTTTTTAATCCCGCTAAAGGCTTTTGTTACTTGGAAGTTGACAGTGGAGGTTTCACAGCCTTTCTGGCACTATTCTACATAGTAATACCTGGAACAGTGATTTGCTACTGTTATTTTAGAGTCTTTCTAGTCGTACAAAAACACAATCAACAATTATCTAACTCAAGCCAGGTCAGTGCAGCGGAGATCTGTACAGGCCCGCAAATGAACCCAGGCCCGCAAATGATCCCAGGCCCGCAAATGAACCCAGAACCGTCCCGCAAATGAACCCAAGTAAAAATGGAATCTGGAAAGGACTAAAGAATAAAAAAAACCACGACAACAAAATTATTATGATATATGATAAATATTGTCAATATTCATTAAATAAGTAAGACAAAAAAGAACAGTTCGGGCTTTCCAACTAGACTTTATCGATCGATTGTTGCACGTTGATATGAAACTTTGACTTATATGGTCTTTACTGAGTCTACGGGTTTCTAATTGGATCAAAGAAACCTCAAACGAACAGAAAAATGCTAATTTCAACGTATCCATATATCAGAATTTTGATATCGACAAGTTAAAACTTATGATATAGTATGTTGTTAAATTATAATAAAAATTGCAATGTTGAATGTTTTTGTCGGTCTGGAAAATTTTAACTATGGTCCAATTACTTGATTGTAACTTACATGTTAATTGCCGGTAAACTACACTTATCATTTCACAACGGTAGATATTTATAAATCGAATAAAACTACTTTTCACAGAAGCAGTTAATGTGCCGATTTTATGCCTTTTTGATTAACGATGAATCTATATGCATGTGTTCAGACTGTTTAGTGAATTGTTTCGGTCAGTGTTGCAAAACACTTTACCTGGCCATTTAATCGGTCCAGTATTAAATAGCCCAGTGAATCGCCATAACAAAGAATACTCGCTCATACATGACAGGCTAGCACGCGTGTTCAGTTGGGTCTTCAATTTGTTCGTTCTGTTGTAACTCTGGTTTTATCGACTGCTATGAAACCATTTATAATACTAGTAATATTGTTGTTTGTTTACACCGCAAACACAGCCAACAATGAAAAGGAAAAAGAAAAGAAACAAGTAAGATACCGGCTGACTTTAGCAAACCAAAACACTTTAGAACGATTAAAATATGATCGATCAAATCATTATTAAGTTAATAAATAGAGGGAACTATCAAATCTAGCTATATCTAAATGGAAACTAGCGCGTATAAACTAGTATAGGCTGCGTCGGTGTTTGATATACTATAGCTTACTCGCTAGTTCAAGTTCCATTTAGATATAGCTAGATTTGATAGTTCCCTCTATTAACTATGATTTGATCGATCATATTTTAATCGTTTAGTAAATGGTAGGTAAAAATACCGTAAAAAAATGTTAATTTAATAATTTTATATAGTTTACATCATTTAAGTTCCTACTTTGTATTGTATGTACGTTAAAGTTTTGATATTGATTTCATTTTAAAGATAATAAAAAATCTTATAAGTCTGTACTAGTTAGCCGGTGTAAATATAGCATAAGAAAATGTTCGTACTCGGCTTAGAACTGGCTAGCTCGTTTACATGTTGACATTGTTATTCACATGTTATTCTTTCGTCACGTATTTGCTAAAGTTAGAATATGTTTCATTTAATTGCCAATAGCAAAAATCATAAACAATTACGTTTTTAAAATAGTTACATTTTCAAATACAGTGAACTATAATGAACCAGTTTAATAAGCTAGTTCATGTTGATACATTTTATCCGCTAAAATAATAAAATAATAATATGGCACATATGGCTATATCGTTTAATAATAACATTTTATATTATTCAATAAAGACTCTTAATAAACAATTCTAAACGTATATATAGCCCTCACTTGGTAGCTTATTTTTGTCTTACTTATTTAATGAATATTGACAATAGTTTATCATATATCATAATAATTTTGTTGTCGTGATTTTTTTTTATTCCTTATTCCTTTCCAGATTCCATTTTTACTTGGGTTCATTTGCGGGACGGTTCTGGGTTCATTTGCGGGCCTGGGATCATTTGCGGGACGGTTCTGGGTTCATTTGCGGGCCTGGGATCATTTGCGGGCCTGGGTTCATTTGCGGGCCTGTACAGATCAAGGTTACCAAGACATTGTTTGTAACAGTGTTTGTGTTTATGTGCTGTTGGATACCTGTCTTAGCTATTGATGTTACTGATACTATTATAGGACGGTGGGTGATGCCAAGTTGGCTGTATCTGACATATAGCTTCTTGGCCCTCATTAGTAGCTGTGTAAATCCTGTGATCTATGTGTTAATGAATCCTGCCTTTAGAACTGCGTATATACGCCTACTAACGTGTAAAGCATGTAAAAGAGAAGTGGCAGACGCTAGATAATCCTCCTTTTCAAAAGCCCTCTACTTCTTTATAGACCTTTTTACTGATTTTTAAATCAATGCTTAAGGACGTTCGCAGGAAAAAGCAAAGTAAATGTCAATTTCCTGAGACTTTGCCAGTTGATAAAACTAAATTAGACACATCGAATAAGCTAAAAAAAATTGGGGATTAAGCCTGGTTTTCACTAGCGACGCAACGCAAGCGCAAACGCAAGCGCAAGCACAAGCATGTGAAAACGAGACGTGAATAAGCACAAGCGCAAACCAACTATTCACTAGTGCCACGCGCAAGCACAAGCACAAACGCAAGAAAAAAGGAAAATTTTTGATACCTTGCGCTTGTGCTTGCGCTTGCGTGGGCGGTTTTCACTACGAAATAAGGCCTTGGGCTTGCGCTTGCGTCTGCGCTTGCATCTGCGCTTGCGCTTGCGTCGCTAGTGAAAACCAGGCTTCACGGTCGTTGTTTTCGAGCAAAATGGCCTCAAAGTCGGCAATTTCGGTATTTTTCGTAAGCTGCGTGACGGAATGCCTTGGTATCAAAAACAAGAAAGAAAATTAGTAAAAAATGCCAGTCATCATAAAAGAAGGCCATGAAATGTTTTTGAAACTAATAATATTTCGAAATAAAGCGATGTTTTGACACAAAACGAGAAAATAGATACCTTTTTTTGAGAAAAAGACCGCACGTCTCTAACAAAATGGCCGCTTTTTGTCGTTTTCGAGGCTAAATAACTCAAAAAAAACGAACGGTGACCCCCATTTTCTATCTTATAAATCAAAATAACTACTGAAGATAAGTCTTCGCTTAGTTTTTGAAAAAATGACATTTTTTTATCCCACAGAAAATCGGCTTTTTCACATTTTTTTTTTTTCACCCTCGGAAACGACAAAAAGCGGCCGTTTTGTTCGACACGTACGATCTTTTTCCCCCAAAAAGGTAATTATTTTCAAGTTTTGCGTCAAAAAACCGCTTTATGGCAAATATTATGAGTTTCCAAAACAATTTATGGACTTCTTTTATTATGACTGACATTTTTTACTAATTTTTTTCCTTGTTTTTCCCACCAAGACATTCTGTCACGATGCTTGCGAAAAATGCCGAAATTACCGACTTTGAGGCCATTTTACTCAAAAACAACGACGGTGACCCCAAATTTTTTCTAGCTTATTCGATGTGTCTAATTTAGTTTGATCAACTGCCAAAGTCTCAGAAAATGGACATTTACTTTGCTTTTTCCCGCGAACGTCCTTAAAAGCATTTAGAAAACTGAGAGAAAGTCATCGGCTTTTACTACTTTTTAGTTTTTTGGATTCACTGGGGATCGCTAATTGTGTGTGTGTTTGTGTTTTTTTAACGTATTAGTAAGGATTACTGATATGCAAAAACAAAGAAAGTATTATAGTCTACTTTTAGAATACTACTATAAAGTGCAAAATAAAACATCGCCCTTTTTGGTGTATCCTAGTGCTGGGAGGGTATGAGTAACTAACTTTGAAAAAAATATCAAAAGAAATAGAATGTGTATAATCAATGAGTTCATAATAATCTGAGCCGTAACTCTACGTTTAATGCAATTTAATTGGTTGAACCAGTCAAATGAAATATGGCAGCTAAACCTACAAATACCCAGCAACTAATGTGGAGAGAGAAAATAAACACAAGCCTTAATGTGTGGTGATTTAATAAGCTTTCGTGAAGTCAAGTGTTCGTGTTATATTATTTTTGGAAACATCTGTGGGTTTTTTTTTACCTTAAAATAGCAAAATAAAATGTCGCTAAACACTGAAATAAATTTTAAAAAAAACCTCGCATTTTGAGTTTATAACAATCGAAATCCCTTTAATATTTTTATGATTGGTGTACGGCATCTTTTAAAGATATGTCAAACAGAAATAAAAACTATCAAAGAAACAGACGATAAAGTGTCAGAATCGAAAATTACAATTTGGTAGAAATTTAACAAAACAAATCTTAACAATGTGTAAAAGGACAAAGACGTAAAAAATCATTAATACAGGTACCAGATCAAGAAACCCTGTGGTTTCCAGGGTAAACAATGATTGAAGATGCGGCACGCTTTACAACACAAACAAAACAATGACATGAGTCCTGGGTATTAGAGGTTATATCCACTTGCTTTTAATAGCGTTGGTAAATCTGTCGGTTTGCGTTAAAGGACAAAGACGTAAAAAATCATTAATACCAGTACGAGATCAAGAAACCCTCTGGTTTCCAGGGTAAATAATGACTGAAGATGCAGCACGCTTCGATTCACAACAAAATATATATTTTTTTAAACTTCACTTAAAGACAAATCTGATAATATTTACATAACATGACAGGACGTCACAAGGGTCAGCACTTTCAAAAACTGTTCTTTTAAAACTGTCAAATAAATTATTACAACATCAGTCTAATACGCTATTCAAAGACATTAGTTGTCTTTAAAAAACCGTCAAAGTGAAAATACTTCAGTCTATCACATCAATACTCGGCAAAGTGATTCAGTAAAGCTAGAAGGAAAACAATAATCAAAACAAATTTGAGATCATCTGGCGCTCAGATGTAAAAGATGAATAGAACAGAAAAAATGAATGCATTGGAAACGATGGCCAAAGAGTTCGCAGAGAGAAGCCAAGCAGAATCTATCATCCTTGCTACCATTTGGGGCACTATGAGTGTGATGGCACTACTTGGTAACCTTATAACACTGCTGATAGTATTCCGCAACCAAATTCTTTGGACATCCACCAATATGTTCGTTGCATCTCTAGCTTTCTCTGATTTTGGTCTTGCAGTATTTAACGCCATTCCTATGGGTACCACGACGCTGGCAAGCAGATCATGGCCGTTTTCATGGGCTACGTGTCAATATCAGGGCTTTATTGGAATAGCTTTGGCTGCAGCATCGATCGAAACTCTCGGTTGTATGGCGTTGAATAGGTTCTATCGCGTCGTCAAACCGGCCCAGTACAATCTGTATTTTAGCAAGAAAAGAACTGCTTTTATCATTGGCATATCTTGGTTCCTTGCTCTACTCGCACCCTTGCCTTACGTAGCAGGAGGAAACCCATTCGTTTTTCATCCTACTAAAGGCTTTTGTTATTTAGGCATTGACAGTGGAGGTTTCACGGCCTTTCTGGTACTATTCTACATAGGAATACCTGGCATTGTTATTTGCTACTGTTATTTTAGAGTCTTTCTAGTCGTACAGAAACACAATCAACAATTATCAAACTCAAGCCAGGTCAGTGCAGCGGAGATCAAGGTTACCAAGACATTGTTTGTAACAGTGTTTGTGTTTATGTGTTGTTGGATACCTGTCTTAGCTATGGATGTTACTGATACTATTATAGGACGATGGGTGATGCCAAGTTGGTTGTATCTAACATATAGTTTCTTGACCATCATCAGTAGCTGTGTTAATCCTGTGATCTATGCCATAATGAATCCTGCCTTTAGAACTGCGTACAAACGCCTACTATCGTGTAAAGTTTGTAAAAGAGAAGTGGCAGACGTTAGAGCTGATCGTGGCTCTGAAAATCCTGCTTTTCAAAAGGCCTCCACTTCTTTATAGACCGTCTTATTTGTTTAAGCATTTAGAGAACTGAGAGAAAGTCATCGGCTTTTACTACTTTTCAATTTTTTCGATTCACTGGGGTTCGCTAATTGTGATTTTTTTTAATGTTGAAAAATACAAAGAAAGTATTATAGGCTATTTTTAGAATTTGAATATTAATTGGTTGAACCAGTCAAATGAAACATGGCAGCTGAACCTACAAATACCCAGCAACTAATGTGGAGAGAGAAAAGTAAACACTAAATATTTAATTAAAATTCAAACTTTCGTCTCATATTATTGTTGGCAACATCTGGTGTTTTTTTTTTTAACCTTAAAATAGCAAAATAATATAATGTCGCTAAAAAGTGGAGTAAAGTTAATGTCACAGCTTTCATGATTAGTGTACAGCATATATTAAAGAAATATCAGAAATAAATGAAAGTCATCAAAGAAAGAAATGATATAATATCAGAAATAGAAAATTAAATTTGGTAGAAACTAGAGACAACAAATCATTGGTAGGAATAGAAAATGAAAAATTGGCAGAAATCGACACAACAAATCATTGGTAGGAATCGAAAATGAAAAATTGGCAGAAATCGACACAACAAATCATTGGTAGGAATCGAAAATGAAAAATTGGCAGAAATCGAAACAACAAATCATTGGTAGGAAACGAAAATGAAAAATTGGCAGAAATCGAAACAACAAATCATTGGTAGGAATCGAAAAAGAAAAAAAGTCAGAAATCGAAACAAGAAATCATTCGTAGGAATCTAAATTGAAAAATTAGCAGAAAATGAAACAACAAATCATTCGTAGGAATAGAAAATGAAAAATTGGCAGAAATCGACACAACAAATCATTGGTAGGAATCGAAAATGAAAAATTGGCAGAAATCGACACAACAAATCATTGGTAGGAATCGAAAATGAAAAATTGTCAGAAATCGAAACAACAAATCATTGGTAGGAAACGAAAATGAAAAATTGGCAGAAATCGAAACAACAAATCATTGGTAGGAATCGAAAAAGAAAAAAAGTCAGAAATCGAAACAAGAAATCATTCGTAGGAATCTAAATTGAAAAATTAGCAGAAATTGAAACAACAAATCATTCGTAGGAATAGAAAATGAAAAATTGGCAGAAATCGACACAACAAATCATTGGTAGGAATCGAAAATGAAAAATTGGCAGAAATCGACACAACAAATCATTGGTAGGAATCGAAAAAGAAAAAAAGTCAGAAATTGAAACAAGAAATCATTCGTAGGAATCTAAATTGAAAAATTAGCAGAAAAAGAAACAACAAATCATTCGTAGGAATAGAAAATGAAAAATTGGCAGAAATCGAAACTACAAATCATTGGCAGAAATCGAAACAAGAATTCATGGTAGGAATCGAACAAGGAAAAAAAAGTCAGAAATCGAAACAAGAAATCATTCGTAGGAATCTAAAATGAAAAATTGGGATAAATCGAAACTACAAATCATTAGTAGAAATTGACAATAAAAAAAGGCAGAAATTGGTAGGAATCGAAAATGAAAAATTGGCAGAAATCGAAACTACAAATCATTGGCAGAAATCGACACAACAAATCATTGGTAGGAATTGAAAATGAAGAAATTGGGAGAAATCGACACAACAAATCATTGGTAGGAATATAAAAAGAAAAACTGTCAGAAATCGAAACAACAAATCATTGGTAGGAGTCGAAAACAAAAATTGTCAGAAATCGAAACAACAAATCAATGGTGGGAATCTAAAATGAAAAATTGGGAAAAATCGAAACAACAAATCATTGGTAGCAATTGAAAAAGAAAAATTGGGAAAAATCGAAACAACAAATTATTGGTAGGAATCGAAAAAGAAAAACTGTCAGAAATCGAAACAACAAATCATTGGTAGGAATCGAAAATGAAAAATTGGCAGAAATCGAAACAACAAATCATTGGTAGAAGTTGAAAATGAAGAATTGGCAGGAATCGAAACAACAAATGATTGGTAGAAGTTGAAAATGAAGAATTGGCAGGAATCGAAAAAACAAATCATTGGTAGTAATCGAAAATAAAAAATTGTCAGCAATCGAAAAGAACAAATTTATGGTAGAAATCGCAAAAAGACAAATTTGTAAAAATCGTGCAATTGGATAAACAAGATTATTTTTTTTTTTTCATCCTTCTTTCATTCACTCTTTCTTTCTCTATTTCTTTCATTTCTTCATTCTTTTTATGAGTATAGCTTTTTTTCCCCTTAAAGTGCATATATGGGTTCGCCACTATGATTATTGGCCAATTCATGTTTTTTTATTGTGTTGCGATTTCACCTCTTTTTATGCCGTCCAACTTTACAATGAGCAAATCAGAGCAGTAGCACGGCCCGATTCCGGCAATGACGTCATTCACTGGAAATATTTCATCGCTGCAACCTCCAATAAATATTACGATCAGAATTAACTAAAAATTCTTAATTCACCTTTGATTTAAAGTAGTTAAAAATAGATTTTTGATTTACAGCGCAAAGAAACACGATGGTAAGTTCCGGCAATGACGTCATAGTCCGTAGTTTCCAATCTATTTGAGACGCTCCAAAATTGCACTACAGGTAGCCCAATATGCCAATTTTGGCCAACTTAGAGCTTCAAGAAAATTTCCTTTTAAATTAAAAATCAAGGTTTCGACCTTCAAAGTTGTCTTACCTCATCTCAATCTTTATATCCAAATGAAAGCTGACGAACCCATATATGCACCATTACAATACAAACAGAACAATGACAACCCTGGGTACCAGAGGATATTATCCACTTGCTTTAGCGTTTGTATATCTTACGGTTTGTCTTAAAGAACAAAGACGTAAAAAATCATTATTACAAGTACGAGATCAAGAAACCCTCTGGTTTTCAGTGTTAATAACGATGGAAGATGCGGCATACTTCAATTCAAATTAGAACCTTATCAATACAAACGGAGCAATGACAACCCTGGGTACCAGAGGTTATTATCCACTTGCTTTAGAGCTGGTAAATTTGTCGGTTTGTGTTAAAGAACAAAGACGTAAAAAATCATTAACTCAAGTACGAGATCAAGAAACCCTCTGGTTTTCAGTGTTAATAACGATGGAAGATGCGGCACGCTTCAATTCAAATTATAACCTTATCAATACAAACAAAACAATGACAGCCCTGAGTGCCGGAGGTTATTATCCACTTACTTTAGCGTTGGTAAATTTGTTTTAGTCGTCAAAACGTACAAGGAAGTTGAAATCATTAATATCAGTGCAATATCAAGAAACCCTGTGGTTTCCAGGATAAATAATGACTGAAGATGCGGCATGTTTAAAATCACATCAAAATTTGTTTAAACTTCACTAAACGACAAATATGACATTTATATTACATGTGACGTCACAATGGTCAGCACTTTCACAACCGTTCTTTTAAACCATCAAACTAATGAACATCAGGCCTAGGTTATACGTCGAATCTTACTTGTGCCGAATACAATTCAAACAATAGATAACTAGGCGGTCTTCTTTGTTGTAATTGCATTCGGCACAAGTGAGATTCGACGTATAACCTAGGCCTTAGTCTAATACGTTAACCAAAGACATTCTCTTTTTAAACAACCTCAAAGTTACAATACTTCTATCAAATCAAACACATACATGGCCAAGTTATTTCGAGTTAGAAGGAAAACAATAATCAAAACAAATTTGAGATATAATAATATAAATTAAAGGAATTATAAGGTCATGACGTTTCAGTCTCATCATAAAACCATCATAAGGTACAAGAAAATTAAATTATGCAAATACATCATTTAAAACTGCGTTATAACAAATATAATATATATAATAATAAGTTTATTATTTATGTAGCGCTTTATATATGTAATACTCTAAAGCGCTTTACATTGAGAAGAAAACTAAAATAAAGATGTTTATATAAAATAGGAAATAAAAAAAATTAAAGATCTATACATTTTATAATCTATACACAAGCAGAACTCTGAGAAAAAATCACTAATTGATGTATATACAAATCTTCATTACTAAAAGTCTAAGGATATTTCTTAAAGGTATTAATGAATAAAAGTACTAAAATGATTGCTTGAATAAAAAAGTCTTTAAATGTTTCTTAAAAATGTTAATGTTGGTTTCGGCTCTTAGTTAATCAGGTAGTTTGTTCCATAAATAGGGTGCTGTATAGGTGAAGCTTCTGCCCCCAAATGCGGTCGTCTTTTTGACTTTTGGAATTTGGAGAAAGTTCTTATTATATGCTCTGGTTCTCTTATTTGCTCGCTTATTTCCTTAACAAAGGTATTATTCGTAAGCACAATAGTTATTTAATGGTTCTTAATTAGAGTGAATGGTCTGATCCCAGGTGTAATCGATGTAGATGAGATTTAATGTAGATTAAATAACTTTACTCTTATCGAGTCACTTTGTACGTTGTTGAACACGGGTTGGCGAACTTGGATAAATACTATTTCAAAGATTAAACTGTCTAGTTTCAGACTTAAAACTGTTTGGCACTAAGATGTTCAAGGCCATGTTCACTGCGAATATGTTTACCAATCGAACTTGATTTATGTTGATGTTCAGCTATACGTTTGTCGAGGGAACAGCGTGTAAAACCAATATAACTTGAATCGCACAACTCACATTTTAATTCATAAAAAAACACTGAATTGGTTGATTACATCCGGCTTTTCCTCACGTATTTTCAAGTCTTCTCCAACTTTTCTACTAGTTAACACAGGACGCAAGTCCTTGTCAATAGTGTTACCAAGGTGACTGAGTCGTTTTCTATATCGGCAGATGCTTGGTCTTTAAATGGAATAGCGATAAAGCGAGATAAATTTGAGATCATCTAGCACTCAGCTATAAAAGATGAATAGAACAGAAACAATGAATGAATTGGAAACGATGGCCAAAGAGTTCGCAGAGAGAAGCGAGGCAGAAATAGTCGCCATTGCTACCATTTGGGGCACTATGAGTGTGATGACACTACTTGGTAACCTTATAACACTGCTGATAGTTTTCCGCAACCAAAGTCTTTGGACATCCACCAATATGTTCGTTGCATCTCTAGCTTTCTCTGATTTTGGTTTTGCGGCATTTAACGTAATTACTCTCGGAACCATGACGCTGGCAAGCAGATCATGGCCGTTTTCATGGACTACGTGTCAATATCAGGGGTTTATTGCAATAGTTTTTGCTGCAGCATCGATCGAAACTCTCGGCTGTACGGCGTTGAATAGGTTCTATCGAGTAGTCAAACCGTCGGCGCAGTACGATCGGTATTTTAGCAAGAAAAGAACTGCTCTCATCATTGGCACCTCTTGGTTCCTTGCTCTACTCGCACCCTTGCCTTACGTAGCAGGAGGAAACCCATTCGTTTTTCATCCTGCTAAAGGCTTTTGTTATTTGGAAATTGACAGTGGAGGTTTCACGGCCTTTCTGGTACTATTCTACATAGGAATACCTGGCACTGTTATTTGCTACTGTTATTTTAGAGTCTTTCTAGTCGTACAAAAACACAATCAACAATTATCTAACTCAAGCCAGGTCAGTGCAGCGGAGATCAAGGTTACCAAGACATTGTTTGTAACAGTGTTTGTGTTTATGTGTTGTTGGATACCTGTCTTAGCTATTGATGTTACAGATACTATTATAGGACGATGGGTCATGCCAAGTTGGTTGTATCTAACATATAGCTTCTTGGCCCTCATTAGTAGCTGTGTAAATCCTGTGATCTATGTGATAATGAATCCTACCTTTAGAACTGCGTATATACGCCTACTAACATGTAAAGTATGTAAAAGAGAAGCGACAGACGCTAAAGCTGATCGCGGCTCTGATAATCCTGCTTTTCAAAAGCCCTCTACTTCTTTATAGACCGTAGTAGTACTGGTTTAAGCATTTAGAAAACTGAGAAAGATCGCTTGTAGTCATTGGTTTTTCCTCATTTTCGATTCACTAGGGTTCACTAATGGTGATTGTTTATGTAGGACATACAAAAGAATGTGTCATAATCTATTAATCTGTTCTTATCAAAATTTTGATATAAGGTCCAAAATAAAACAGTTGTTATATATCCAAGTGAACACAGCTGTCTAAAGAGCACGCATGCGAAAAAAAAAACAAAACAAGTCAAATGATCCAGCACACAAATCTGACAATCGAGCGAACAACGGTTTTGTACACAAAAATTAAAGCTTATATTTTCAGGGAATTTCGTATATTGAATCGACTTCAAACACTGTGGTCCGAAATTCTTAATGTTTACAATCAAAAATTTTCCACGCATGCGTAGTCGTTTGACCACTGTGTTATCCAAGTGTACTTACCACGGCTCTCGTGGCCAGCCCCCGCGCACCAGGTGGAAGCTGGTAACATCGACGATCGCCGAAGGCTGGCGCGCTCTTTGCGGCATCCCTACAATAACAAAGACAATGTTATCAGTACTTACAAGTGTCTAATAATTAATAATAATAATACTAAAAGCTCATTATTCATGTAACGGATATTTACTTATTTCAAGCGAAGCTTTTAAGTTTGACTTGAGTGCGTAGACATAGACATTAAGTAAACAAGTCATAAACCATGTACTATGTATAGTTTAGTAAACGAGCAGGAGTGTTTTATCAGAATTTTATCAGGATTTTAATCAGGATTTTTTCAGGATTTTACCACGCGGCGAAGCCAACTAGTTTAAATCCTGATAAAACACGATCTGCGAGTTTACTAAACGGCTTAAAAAACTCCAACCTATATTTTGTGATTTTGTAGAAAAAAATCAAGGATTTATGAAAGTTTATTAGAGAAAATTCAGGTTAAAGTGCTTATGAAGTCAAAAATGGGACATATTTCCCTTAATTCTAGACATCGTGAGATTTAAAATGATATACACCTATTTCAATTAACGTTGTCCATCTGGAATGGTTGATCTGAGACCGATAGGAATTGTGGGAGTTCATTAAATTTCAAATACATTGTTTTCATTACACTTGAATGGTGCTGAATTACAGATAACAGTATTTCAGAAGTAAACATTAATATTCAAGCGTGATTATATTAGTGCATTTGCAGTTTAACGAGCTCCCACAATTCCTATCGGTCTCAGATCAACCATTCCAGACGGACAAGGTTAATTGAAATAGGTGTATGTATAAGCCAGATCGGGCAAATCCAGGGGGAGTTATTCGCTCGTGAAAGTGACGTTTTGGGCTTCCTGTGCCAGGTAGACCGTGAATTTAGAGACTAGGTCGACAGTAATCTGTGAAGACACAAGTTACTCTCACGTGACCAGCTCGATAAGCGTACGAGCTAGCGTATAGTCAGTTCGAGCTTTATAAATATAGATACGAATTATGTATATAATATACATAAGGATATAATATACATATACAAACACATTGTAAAGTATAATTATTGATATCTCAAGGGAAAAAAATTGTCTTAGTGTAGCATTCAACGAGTGTCACTTATACACAAAAATATACGAAATAAACTGATTTATTACGGTGTTTACGTAAATCAAACACACTTCAATAATGGTAATAAACCATTAACTAATGTAATAGTGTGATAATAAGTATGAAAAATGTAAGTTTTTGCCAAGTTTATTGCCGACAAGCAATCAGTTTTGAAAGCGCTTTACAACATCGGTTGTAAAAACCCGTCGGACCGAAACACAAACACAAACACTTCGATTCAAATCACGTAATAAAACACATGTTATTCTGTGTATGATCAAACCTAAACACTCCAATATTGATAATAAACCATTAACTAATGTATTAGTGTTATAATAAGTTTGAAAAATGTAAGTTTTTGCCAAGTTTATTGCCAAGTTACGAAAGCGCTTAATATCGAACATTTTATCATGGCGAGTTTATTGTCGAATACCGGTCGTTTCGAGCTTTCTCCTTCCTTACATAGTCTGTTCCTTCCACTTTCTTGTCGAATGAATCTTGCGTGAAATGTTGACAACAAACGAGACTACATATACTTTTACAACTTCTCTTGAAGTAAAGTTGTCAAAATGAATCCTCAGTTGACACTTCAATGCAGTAACTTGTGTCGTCACTTCCGGTAACTCGCCCCAGACCGAAAAATCCCGGCCAGGGCGTGGTCACAACGATGTTTAAAGATCGATAAAATATTCCCAATTGCTTCAAATTGAATTCTGACAACGGGAATCGATTAACTAAGATGTCTAGAATTGAGGGAAATATGTCCCATGTTTGACATAAGCACTTTAAAGTTTATGTAAATTAGGGTGAATCTTTATCAGGATTTAGACCACTCGTCATGGTTACGATTTCTTTTGTCAATTTGGACAAAATAGTCATGAATTTTTCATGAATTTTTTAAGCAAATATATACGTTCTAAAGTACTTCTTTTCAATTAAAAAAAATCAAAATCAATTACAAGTAAATGTAGAATATATCTCCTTTATATATGGAAACTCAGAAGCGAGTAAACTGGCATAGGCTGCGTCGGTGTTTGATATAAGCGATAGGTAATAAAATGAAATTAACAACACCGTAAAAAATGTTGACTTAACTTACTGACGTTTCGAGCTTTAGCCCTTTGTTTGAGGGCTAAAGCTCGAAACGTCAGTAAAGTTAAGTTAACACATTTAACGGTGTTACAATTTTAAACTGGTAAAGAGTTACATTCATGCGATATTGCGTTGTTGTACCAATTTTGTGGGAAACCTCGTAGAAGGAAAGTAAAGTGAGAGTTATTCGTTGGATGTCGTTCTATCTCATTCATTGTTATTTAAGGAACATAAAACGGCTTGCGTGTCTATATACTCTGATATAAATGGAAACTAGCGAGTAAACTAGTATAGGCTGCGTCGGTGTTTGATATAAACGGTAATATAGTGAAATTTGTAACACCGTAAAAAATGTTGACTTAACTTTACTGACGTTTCGAGCTTTAGCCCTTCGTCGGAGTAAAAGGGCTAAAGCTCGAAACGTCAGTAAAGTTAAGTCAAAATTATATACTGTGCATGATATATAAACACGTTAAGAGCTGTAGAGCAAGAGAGAAGTGAAGGAACACGAGGCGTATCCGAGTGTATCTTTGACTTCTCGAGTGCTCTACAGCTCCCAGAGTATTTATATCACAGTATATAGACACAAGCAGACGTTTTATATTGCTTTAAACAAATGATGAGCGTGTCTCTGCACTCTGATATAAACACGGTAGCCAGCCAATCAGAGGGCGCGTTGTATCTCATTTTTTATAATTGTTTATTGCTTGAAAATTTGCGTTGCCGTGTCTACTGGCTAGGCTTAAAGTCTGATACAGTGAGATATTGAGTTCATCAAGCTTCTCCGGTAACGTTGTAGCTTGACCTCGTAACTGAGCATTCCCGATGTATTTGAGGCCGGAACAATTATTATTATCATCATCATATCATCCTTATTATTATTATTATTTTTTTGCTTTCTTTTTTACTTCAAAAGTATAAACATACAATCTAACCTGAAGGGTCCGTAAAACTTGGAAGCAAATTTAGCAGCATAACTTAACACTGCAACCTGGAAATAAAAAAGAAAACAAACACCTTTAGCACTTAATTAACCTTTCTCTTAAAAGAGAGATAGTTGGTGATCAGTCCAGAGATGGGGGTGAGGGGTTGTAATAAAATTACCTTTTTTCATGGATATTGATAATTCAATTCAATTATTCACTTGTAGTATACATCATATCAATTACTAGTGTGTTTACGAATCGTTTCTGCCCATTCACACGAAAACGCCAATATGGTTCAAAAACTCATTGTCATATGCAGAGAAAGATTCTTTCAGCAGGTACTCAACTAAGAGAGAATTGGCTGCAGAGAAGACGAGCACGGAGCATACGCGTAGATGACTTGGTACGGGAGTCTGCGATTTCGAAATTAACTGAGACAGCGTTTTCCAAATCATCCGTTTATGGACGTCCATACTTGGCTATGTTATCCAAATCATCCGTTTATGGACGTCCACACTTGGCTATGTTTTTATGGACATCCACACTTGGCTATGTTTACCAAATCATCCGTTTATGGACGTCCACACTTGGCTATGTTTTCCAAATTATCCGTTTATAGACGTCCACACGCGGCTGCATTTTCGAAAGTATCCATTTACATCAGTTTTCAAATTAAAAGTGTGCACTTTATAGACCGTTTCCGAAAGTATATGTTGAGGGTGAATCAGTTTTTTTAAAACCGCATTTAAATCATTTTCGTGTGGACACGAATATGGGTTTGTTTAAAAACAAAAATGGATATGCCTACCCATAGATTTTTTGTTGTTGATGGTGTTTTTTTTTTTTTCTTTTTGATGCTTTTGTTTTTTTGAATTTATTTTCTCGTCAAATTTTTTTCGTTACGAAAGATGGAGATTTTGTGAAACTCGCAAACTTCAAACTGACCTTGCTTCCATAGCCATGCTTGTGTAGCATGTCTTTGATGGCTGCAATCCTGTTATCCATCATATCTGAAGGTGCAACCACGTGACAGCCTAGCACAAGAACGTGTCATTTTATTACATTATTATCAAACTTCTCAAATACAGAAAACAAAGATTTATCAACAAATAAATTGTTAACATCATTGTGATCATATTGATTATTGTAGTGATTATCATCATCATCATCATCATACATACATACATTTTATTAAACTTCCTATAAAGGTTTTTCAAGAATAATTTACACAAATAATAGATATTTGCATATAAAAAAATACAAAGTATGATAGTTCGAGCGTTAAAATATATTTTTCGAGATATAAAATGGTAGATGTATCATATAGTACTATTTATACAGTACTATTCATGGAAAACTGTCTTTGTTTTTTAGTTCTTTTTTAAGAATCATCATCATCATCATCATCATCATTATCATTATAACCAGATACATAACCTTTGGGGTGGAGATAATTATATATTTATTGATATATGAATCAATCAATCAAGCAAACAAGCAAGCAAGCAAGCAAGCAAGCAAGCAAGCAAGCAAGCAAGCAAGCAAGCAAGCAAGCAAGCAAGCAAGCAAGCAAGCAAGCAAGCAAGCAAGCAAGCAAGCAAGCAAGCAAGCAAGCAAGCAAGCAAGCAAGCAAGTAGTCAATCAATCAATCAAGCAAGCAATCAAGCAATCAATCAATCAAGCAATCAAGCAAGCAATCAAGCAATCAATCAATCAATCAATCAATCAATGGTAGCTTATAAAAATAACTATTTGTACCTGCTTGAGCATATGATAATGCCACCTCTGCAATTCTTTGTGTACTTGGTTCATTTTCGATACAACCATCAGAGTTGAGTATACCTGTGAAAATATGATAATAATTTGATCAATCCATCCTTAAAATGGAAACTAGCGAGTAAACTAGTATAGGCTGCGCCAAATCTTTTGGGAATAAGATTCTTTGTCTTATGTTTTTCAATGTCATGTTGAAAACATTTGGAACAAAAGTTTTTAATCCCAGAGGTTTTGAATTGGGTGGAAACATACATAGCAATGCATTAGCCGATTAGGACCATTGGAATGTCTGAGTTCACAGAAAGTTGAAAAACCTCAAGCAATCTTACCACAGTGACCATGGTCAGCAAATGGACATAGGCAGACATCACAGATGACCAGTAGATCAGGAAACAGTTTCCTTAGTTCCTTGATAGCATGAATAGTTGGACACTCATCAGAGTCAGCATGTGTGGCTCTTGAGTCCTGAGTTATTCAGTTAATACAAATTTAATTTATGAAAATAGGAAGTGATTGGCAATTACAAAAGCACATTCATTAATATGCAATTCTGGATAGAGTACAAATATTATACCTGTGAAACAAGTAGTACTAAATAAAAAACAATAGAATATCACTATTTAGTACTATTTATGTTTCACGCTTTTAATGTTTGTACTCTAGTCTATAATCAAAACTTATTTGCTTACTCAATAGAACAAGTTGAATATCGAATATCATGCAACATGTTGTTTGTGATTATTGTAAAAAATAGTATTCTTTGAAAAAAAAAAGTTCTTGAAAAATCACAGCATGTAAACAGCACAACAGTGATTTATAATGGGCAACTTATAGTAGCGTCATTCACGTTTTGCCCGGGTGAAGAGCCCGGGGGACTCCCTTATAAAAGGGGGCAGGGGTCCTCGTCGTCCCTTTTAGGGATTGAAATCAGTGCTTTGGTCCCCCTTAGGGTGATAATGACGAGAATGCCCACCAGCTGAGTTTTGTGGTCCCTTTTAGGGTATAACATCAACAGTAATGCTTTTTATTTTAATCCCCTCTCTGGTCCCTCTTGGGGATGAAATTTCATGACTGCCACGCCCATCATCTCAAAATACAGCTCCCTTTTAGGGGTCTTTTTCAGAATTTCCGACGATGACCCACACCTCCTTTATAAGGGAGCCCCCCCCCCCCCCCCCCCCCGATGTCCTGGCCAGGACTATAACCACAATCACAAGGTAAGAATCATTATGTCACCAAAATGAACACCACACATTAAACTAACCTTCTCTAGCTTTGAAACCACACCAAACAGCAATACACTTGTGAGACCTTTCTTTACCAGTGGCTCTACTATCTTCTGTAAATTATTGATTCCAATTCTGAAGAACACAACATACCAAAGTTATTCCTAGGGTTGGGAGGGTGGAGGAATGAAGAACCTAGTACACTGTTTTAAAGATTTGGTAATTTACCAATCGCGCATTCTTTGTTCTGACTCCTTAGTTACTGCTGCGTCAGACAAGATGTATATACAGCGTGGAACAAAAACCAATTGCTAAAAATTGCACAAATCTGTCTTACATGTACATCACTTTTCCTGCTTCTTATTTAAGCTCGAAACATCAGTCAAACATTTGTTACGATGTTACAAATTTCATTATATTACCTATGTCTTACAATAAATGCATTCTAAGTGAAAAACAACTGAAACTATTAAAATATCTTCTGAATTCAGTTTGTCAGACATTCTATATTCCATTTGAAAAATGACCCATTGTTTGGTGGCCAATCAAGCAAAGCCGGGATCGGTGAATTGTCAAGAATATATAAATTTAAATAAAATAGAAAATAATAACTACAAGTATCAAGAATACTGTATTTGACTCATTATTTCCTCTGTTTTTTTTACCCTCAAAACAACAACAAAGAAGCAAAAGTGTTGCAGGTGGACATGCTCAGAGACCCAGAGGTTGCTGAGTGACCCGAGAGAGCTTGGGGACATGTGAAAAAGGAGAGAAAGAAAAGTGTTCCCTAATCCTCTTTTCTTTAGTCCCCAAGCCCTAATGACCCCACTGAGTAATGAAGAGCAAAATCTAAAGAAATACTGTCACACACACAGAGCTGCAATTTTGCCAATTTACCCCATGGGGTAATAATAGTAAGGCAAAACATGTATTACAACACACACTACAGACATTCCAGCAATCACTGAATTTTTGCATCCTTTTTTACATCAGGTACCTAAATTTTTCATTATGCCCGTTTACACTAGCAATTTTGTCACACAACAAAAGGTGCAATTTCAATGGCGATTTTATCGCAACTTTGTCGAATACACAATTTAGGAGACAGAAAGTTGCAGCAAATTGCACTAAATTTTGATCATGTTCAAAATAACGTTGACAAATCTGCGATAGAATTGCCATTGAAATTGCAGCTCTTGTCATGCAACAAAATTGCTAGTGTAAACGGGCCTATACACACCTAAATTGTCCAGGAAGACTGGTTATTTCTTCAAGGTCATCTGGGCTGTCCCTAACAAGAAAGAAAACACATCTTTTCTAACTTTTCTGCTATTCAGTAAAGTTCACTTCACAAAAGCTACCATATTTACCCTGTGATCTCTGCATCTCGAAATTCCACAGCCTCGTTACGTAATAGGTAATCATATAATTATGAAAGTCTATTTGCACTAAATGATTTCGTATTCCACTTGAATTATTTACCATTCACATGCACAAAATCTATTCTAAGACAAGCTATACTGCATATTTTTATCGCACACAAGCAAAAGTTAAAGCTATGCATGTCACAACTCTGAGCTCATTGATAAAATGCGCGGTAGTAGCTCTTACGTAAATGTCTGCGCGCAGCTATATAAAAGTTTAATAAACATGTAAAACAGCAAAAAAGAAATCAAATATACCACATGCATAGTGTATGGGCATGAATAGGGTGGTATTAAAGTTGTGGTTGGAATTAATCTTCATTTCTGGTCACGAAGCGCACAATATCGTGCGAATTTTAACATCAGCATTGAAAAAATCCTATTTTAAAAAATTCGCATCTAACATTTCAATATTCTGATGGTATAACTTACGTTATGAACAGTGGATAAATAAGGTTGCTGGGTGTAATGGTTGTGTCGGCGCAATGCCATTGTCTAGTAACGGCATGTTGGTAGCCACTATGCAAAGCTCCTTCACGTCTGGCAGCCATCTTGAAATGCAATACAAATCACTAAGGACAGCGGTATGACCTACAAATTAGGCAATAACGTCATGTATCAGATATTGAGAGTCTCTGTCAAAGACTTTCTCGCAGTAGTGCTCTACGTTTTCACTACACGAAGTAGTAACCTTATAGATCGTTTTAGCTGAACTCGACGTTATAGTTGAACACAACTTTCGGTAAGTAAAATGTGGTTTGTTGAATATCTACGCTTTGAAAGCAATTCTAGGTTGATTGAAATGGCTTTTAAAGGGTTTATATTCAATTGTGTGTAAGTTGTGTAGTAAAAACACGCCATGATGATCGTAGGGTAGACTGCTGTTTATAGTCAATAGTGGTTGTGAATGAATGTTGCACGTTGTGTGTACGAACTTATGATTATTTTAATTCTCCTCATAGAAGGTGGTGTTGTAAAACATATGCCAGCTAATCTCAATGATGTTTGGCGAGAAGATTTTCTATTTTCTTTGTATGGAGCCATGTATTTGAAAAAAAAACCCTTATGATCTGAAATTGTTCTGAACTTATTTTAAAACACTCACTTCGGGCCTTGCTTTGCTTCTTTCTTTGTGAGCTTAATTTAGAAATATTCTCACATAAGTGTGGCTAGATTATAGAATACCCTGCCACTTATTTATACAATAATATAAGCTATTGTGAATATTGTATCGTTGCCAAAGAGTGCTGCTACTTTAGTGGCAGGGTATTCTAGAATTGTAGATAAGGCATGGTTGTCTGGGGTGGTGTAGTCTTGAGAAAGACTGATGGTGTTGATGTCTGGCGTTTCAACAACCTGGGCAGAAGTCCTGTTTATTCACTCTGAGGATGACTTCCGCTCAGGTTGTCGAAACATCAGACATCAAGACTACACCACCCCGGACAGTCATGCCTAATCTGATCTTTGAGGCCAGCATAATTATGAAAGGTGCTGTTACACCATTTTCTATCTGTTTAATGTCACATGTTCTCATTTGTCTAGGAAAGATGATTGAAGTCACATGTAATGACCGACTGGGAAAGAAAGTTAGAATCAAGTGCAAGTATCCTTTGATTCATAGAAAGACAAAGACTGACTTATTGAGTCACTGAATGACATATCAACCGACTTATTGACTCACCAAATGACATCAATTAACTTATTGACCTGCGAATGACATATCACCTGACTTATACGCCCTATGCAAAAAGAGCAAGGGACTGGGAACGAGCAATACGAAACACCATAAACAATAAAATATTCCCTTACAAGAAAGAGCATGTCTAAATTCATAGTTTGTAGAGTTCTGTTGTCATATACATTGTATGTTGAATCACTCCAGAGTTATCAGCATTTAAAATGTACCAAAAATGCGAAAGCGAGGCTCTATTAAAAGGCCCAAGTGCAAATGTTAAGCCAAATCTTTGTAAATTCAAAAAGCTGTAACTTTTGATCAGTTTGTTACTAATTTTAAATTTTGGAATATCACTAATTTCGATGTGCTCTTTCTAATAAAGGAATGGTGCCTTCTAATACTGATTAAGTAAGGAATTGCCTTTTGCAAAGGGTGTATTGACTCACCAAATTACATCAATTGACCTCTGGAAATGTTTTCAGGCTTCCAAAAAGATGTGTCTAGTGCGACCTACTCTAATGGCATGAGCCCTTAGTTATTTGTTCATTATAACCATTACAAGCCTTAACTCTTTATCAGTGAAGATGACACAATAGGTGATTTAAAGAAACTAGTAGCTGCCCAAACAGGAACAAAATCTGACAGAATCGTACTCAAGAAATGGTAAGATGATCTTTATTATCTTATTATCTTGCTTCCGAAGGAAAGCTTGATGTCTAAAAATAGGGAGCTTTCTTCGTGTCTTGGGCTTCAAACTGGCTTTCGATATAAGCACAGCTTCCAGAAGCTCTACCAATAGCTGTTATTACAGTTATATGCAAATGATTTTGAACAATGGGTTGAAGTCGAGGCTTTCGGGCGAAAACAATAGGTTTGCCCGAAAGCCTCGACTTCAACCCATTGTTCAAAATCATTTGCATATAACTGTAATAACAGCTATTATAGTGCTTTTTTGACATCTATTATAGAAGCTCAATATGAGCTCTCTTATATGAGCATCTAGTTTTCTTTAAACTTGTTGCACTACAACATGGTGGCAAAGGACAGGAGGAGGGGTTGGAGGGGGCTCATGAAAGCATCAGGTCTTCTAGTCGTATCTCTTAAGGCCGATTTACACGGCACAACTTTTTGCCTACAACTATCGCTGCAACTTGATTTACACGGCACAACTTTGGTGCTAACAATCTTATAATCTGACTTAAGTCAAGTTTAAGCAACTTGCATGCGACAGATGTAGGCAAAAGTTGTGCCGTGTAATTCGGCCTTTAGGGGTAAACAGCAGTGATTTGGAATCATTTATCCAGGGTATCAGAATTGAAATTTCAACAGCTCAACATTTCTTGGAAAATTCATGTCACCCCCTTTTTTTTAAAAAGACTTCCAGGATCTTTAAGGGGTGTCTTTAAAAGTATGTTTACCCCTGAGTCTGAAGTAGCTGAACATGCAAACATGTGCTCTATTAGTGATAGACCATAGTTGAGAAAAGCTCCAACGTTTTAATAAAAAACAATGGCAGCTGAATTGCAATTTATCATTATTAGATTGAATTTTGTATCATTTAATCAATGATTTGTTTTAGGTACACCATCTACAAAGACCACATTACACTTGCTGATTGTATCCTTTAATAATTTTAAATGTAGCTATGTAAGAACCACATATACAAATATTCCAGTTTAAATCCACAAGCTTACCCTGAATCGCATGTTATAGTGCGGACACTCCAACCGGGACGACTTAGACAAAATATGCAATTAACCAATCAGATTGCGATATTCCAATCAATGAGCCAATGAGGTAGCTGATCAATGTAAACAGTAAAGATTGCGCCAAAATGTAGAAGGTAATGATTGGTCAGAATAAACCCATTGTACAAATATCGTAACTTGATTGGACGGTCTTGTCTAAGTCAAATTCTCATTAATTATTAATGAGTTTTATAATAAGAAACAATGTAATCATAGTCAACATATACGTTCCTTGACCTGTGATGTAGATGAAATCCATGATGGAATGAACTTGGAACTGTACTATCAATAAAACATATTATGTTTATATCAAGCTATTGTTATAAAAAGACAATATTATAAAAAGGACAATTCTGCAGCAGAAAACATACGTCTGTATACATACTTAATATACTGTGTATGAAAACAGAGGATAAAAAAAATCACTTTTTTAACGTCTCAATGTATTTAGCCAGTGGCTAATTGGGGAGACTCAGACACACACTCACTACCTCTACGTTAATTATTTTGCACACAACGCAGCTCACATGTTCATTTTTGTGGAGGGAGGAAAACCGAATAACCTGGAGAAAAACCCTCGTGGCATAGGAGAGAAGAACACATCAAACAAACTCAACTCACATATAATCCATGCCCGAGCCGGGACTCTAACCTGGACCACAGCGGTGAGAGGCCAGCGATTTAACTGCTAGGCCACCCATGCCACCCATGGATGGCTAATGAACAATCATGCATGGTGAAAAGTGGTGAAGAAATACCTTCAGTTGATGCAAAAAGGCACACATATTTCAAAACACCTTGTCCAGGCTTAAGCAACAAGCCAAGACCAAAATGAATGCTGATTGTGTGCTGGTAATGTATTGAAGTCTGACTTGTTATCTGACCAGGTTCTGAAGAATTCGAACTAATAATAAAATATGGGTATTTGCAGATGCTTGTTATTGTATTAAAATCGTTTTTGTTGATAACAAGTGGAATTGCAATACACATTACCAGCACAAAATCAGCATTCTCGGCTTGATGTTGTTCAAGTCGTACCCTGGTCACCAGAGGCTTGACTAGCTCTCTCCTTGCTACGTATTTCGCGGCTCAAAATACGTAGAGTTAGTCAAGCCTCTGGTAACCAGGGTATTCAAGTCGTGGCAATGGTTTTTGAAATAAGTGTATATAATTATCTAACCACTAGTCACCCACCCTGAGTGGGATAAAGTTGTCTAAGGGGCCGACCATTTAACTTTTGAGGGGGGAGGGTGGGTGATTTTGAAAATAAATTTCCGTGCAAGCCAAAATTGCCACTCAAACCTCAAACATTTGCATTTCTATCAAATAAATTCCCCCCCCCCCCCCCCTCAAAAGTTAAATGGTCGTCCCCTTTAGTATACCCAATGTATTTTATCAGATCATGCCAAACTTTTTATTGTCACGTGATAGAAGGTTGTAAAAAATTTTTGGTAAAACATGTTAACTTAACTTTACGACGTTTCGGGCTTTAGCCCTTTGTTGGAGTGAAAAGAAGTGCTAAACTTCGAAACGTCAGTAAAGTTAAGACCCCGTCTACACGGATCCGGATACTTTTCAAACCGCATACTTTTTGATGCAAATCGGCCTATCGTCCACACGAATCCTGTGAATCCGGTCACCGAAACCGCATACTTTTACTTGAATCCTCCGGAGACGCGGATTCGTGTGGACGCAAATATTTCTATGCGGTTTCAGCCGGATCGGATTCGTGTAGACGAGGCCTAAGTCAACATTTTTTACGGTGTTACAAATTTCATTATATTACCTATCGTTTATGTCAAACACCGACGCAGCCTATACTAGTTTACTCGCTAGTTTCCATTCAGTAAAGTTAAGTTAGCGTTTTTTACGGTGTTATAAATTTCATTATATTACCTACCCTAGTTTACTCACTACTTTCCATGTATAAGTACTAAATTTTCTCTTGGTATTTATGTTGATCTTGTTTACAATGAATCAGGAGATTTTTATAATTGTTTCTTAAAATAAAGCACCCCAGTTGTAAATAATTTACACCTCTTTGTTACAGGCGGCTTTATGCGACACTTTAAAACTAAAATTCTTTAAATAATTAAAGAGACAGCCATATTATAAACAAACTTATTCTCTTTGATGAAACTGTTTAAAATAACGTACTAAGGGTTGTTTATATGATGGCGAGTTGTCTCTGCTAGCCGGGATTTGTTTTGTGTCCCCAGGGGAATATAAAACAATAGTTATCCCGGCTAGCAGGGACAACTCGCCTTCATATAAACAGCCCCTTACTAGGCTCAAAAGTCCATTTAATAGTCTTAACAGAACGTTTTTGTATAACCCATTTTTAAAGTGCAAATGAGCATATGTGTAAAACAACATGCTAATGAGGTGTGCGTGTGATGTGTACATGTGGCTTAAAATAATCAAAATAAAACATGACAACGAAAAGATTTGCTGGAAACCACTTTTATCAATGATTTTCACAGTGGCTTGTGACTCGATGGGAAAAAATGAAAGCAAATAGCTGCACGCACACCTCATTAGCATGTTATTTCAGACATATCCTCATTGGATGTTAAAAGTGGGTTATACGAAAACGCTCTAATAAAAGAAGAACACGGAAAGATCAATCGGGTTAAGCCTCGGTCAAACGGCAATGATAGTTCATAATAGTTAATGATAGTTCCAACTATCATGTGCGGTTGACCACCAACTATCATGCACTATCATCAACTATCATGGACTATCATAGAGTTTGAACATGTTCAAATTTCACATCAGTGATAGTCGATGATAGTTTTTGCCGTTTGACCGCGCGTACAGGATAGTTGATGATAGTTGAGACGCCTTCAACTATCATCAACTATCATAGCCGTTTGACCTCCGCTTTAGATCAATCGTTTCCTTATGAAAGATTTCACCCGGGGGGGGGGGGGGGGGGGGGGGTACTCCCTTATATTTACTATACGGGGACGTTCCGCCAAATAGGGTATGGTTTTTTGCCTTGGCGTCTTGAATAGGGTATACAATTTAGCCTAATTTGCTTAAATTGCCTTACCTAGGGTATACAATTTCCCCCTTGAGTCTTGGATAGGGTCTACTTTTTACCAATTTGGCTTGAAATAGGGTACATATTTTTAGGATTCTGCTGTCTTAAATAGGGTCAGGGTTTAGAGATACCAGCGGAACGTCCCCGTCAGAAACTGGGTCAAGTACCCCCCCCCCCCCCCCCGGGAGATTTCAATAGATAAAATAAAACTAGTGCATTTTTCTCTGTATTATGTAGAGTATAATAAGAGAAAACAGCCTTTCTGTTTGAGAAAGTAAATACATGTCAACATTCAAGACCCATTTCTATATTCAATCCAAGTGAGCTCTTTACTGTAACATCGACGCAGTACACTCTAGCCTAAATATGCACTAGTTATCGTATATTAAAATGAGTCCAATTATTCACTTAAAAAAAGCAACGACACTAGTTTAACCTCTAGGCATTTTCAGTTTTGCTCCAATAGTTTAAAGTTCTTGTCGATAAACTTCTAGCCTGCGATGCCGGCGGTCTGCGGAGGTCTTTTCCTTTTTTTTCTCTTCCTTTTTCTTCTCTCCCTAATCATGCAGACCGCCGGCAACGCCAACAGCCTGGGGTAATGTAAAGAATTTACACATCATCCAACATTTGAAATGCAATAGATGGACTGCAGCCATTCCCAGGAGAGTGAGTTAAACAAAAGTGGGTGGCATGAGTGGCCTAGCGGTGATAGCGCTAGTGAGTGAATGTAGCGGTAGTGAGTGTGAGGGAACCTCACGGAAGAGCCCCGACGGGGAGTGATGGTTGTAAATATACGTTTTTAATGGAAACAGCAGCCATGCTGGTGGTCCTGACACAAAAAAAAACATCACCGTGACTGGCAGTTCTTTTGTTCAATTCGCTCTCTTGGAATGGTTGCAATCCATCCATTGAATACGCGGGCCGCAGTCAAATTCTAAGGAATATACTACATGCAGACGAGAACTGTGAAATGGTCTATTGTATATATACACCTATTTCAATAATCGTTGTCGCAAACAAAGCCACAGTCCACACTTTAAAGCCTGCAAAGGATGTCGGTAATATGATTATTACACGTTTTTTCAAGAAATATTCGTTTCATCATCTAACACTGCAACAACTTGTGATAGTCATATATAAACACGTACAACCAAAATATACTATGGATAAATCGATACTATAAGAAGAATTACCGACATACTTTGCAGGAGTGTGGACTGTAGCTTTGATTGCGACAACGACTATTGAAATAAGTGTATATGAAACACAGCCAGTATCCCTCACTAGTTTATCTATACAAAAACACCGACGCAATCGGTTTTCTTGAGTGATCTTCACGTTCAAATTTTCCCCAAATCAATGTTGATCTTCGATATAACCCCTGGGCTTTGAGACAAAGTTGATGATGTCATTTAATATAGCCGATAGCCAATTAAAAGGTCCGGCCCTTGAGGGGAGACTTGAGATAACATAAACCCTGCGATTTTTGACAAATTAAAATACAGATATCTAGCTTAGTGAAAAATATACAAATAAACAAAACTGGAGATTACCGACAATAACTTGATCGGTGGCATCGTACAGGGACCTACAGGCCATGTAGATGTTAGTACATGATGATCGAGATAATGATTTTACTTGAAGCGATCGAAAACATTGAACCAGCTGATAAAAATGAGAAGAAAAACATCTAAAATAACAGTCTTTTCAGAGCAGAACCTTTACAACTTTGTACAAATGGATTGAAAAGTTGTTGAACCAACATGACAAAGTAAGTACTTTTTATATAACAGTTTTAAACAACATTTTCTATTCTAGTGATATTGAAGTAGATTGTTATTCGCGCGTTTGTCGTAGGAATGCATTTTAATTTAAGCATGCATTTTTTATATTTTTTTAGTTAATACTTAATTAATATGGTATAATATATTTTTGCATTATTCAGAAAATTCCTTGTATAAGAAAGTCTTTCTCTTCAAAAAGCATGCAAAATTACAATTTACGTGACTCAAGCCACCATTGTTTCTATAAATCATTCTTAAACATGTTAAAGCCACAATTAGTTCTGTTTTTTCTTAATTCCACTATTTTCCATTGTTTTAATCGGCTATTATTCAAACTAATTGGACAAATTTCGTAAACTATCGACCTTGATAATTGCATGATTGCATGAAAGAAAAATTCGTTTTTGGAAATCACAAAAAAAATCATTTTGCGTGCCTTGGGGATAAGTTTTCAATCGACTAAGCGTTGCTAAGTACGTTTCCACCCAATTCAAAACCACTGGGAATAAAATCTTTTGTTCCAAACATTTTCCACGTGATATCGAAATACATAAGACAAAGAATCTTATTCCCGAAAGATTTGTTTTGGGTGGAAACATACATAGCAACGCGTTAGCCGATTTGATCTGTTTGATTTGGTCAAGGTTTTCTATATTTATTTTTAAATGTTTTAGATACAAAATATCGCGTTACAAAGCGGCATTTCGACATAATCAGAACACTGTATGCGCTGCAGTATAGGTTACACAATAATAGTTTCCGCTTTGTTATTTCACTGAAAGAGATAGATATGCCGCTAAAAGCCACTACTTCATACAAACATGTTCAAAAAACCCACACGAAGAAACAATATATACACGTATTTCAAAAATTATTGTCGCAGCCGAAGCCACAATCCACACTCTGAAGCCTGCAAAGGTTGTCGCTAATATGAACATAATTTGTGATTTATAACACGTTTTTCAAAGAAATATCAGTGTTTCATCATCTACGACTGTAACAGTGTTATGGTCATACAACACAAACACGTCCGGTGATCGAAAATATACTAAGAATATATCGATAACAAGAGAAGAAATACCGAATCCTTAGCAGGCTTCAGAGTGTGGACTGTACGTAGCTCCGGTTGCGACAACGATATTTGAATTAGGTGTATATATAAAAGGTTTACTGTTTAAGAAAAAGTTGGCATATAATTAAAAAGGTAAATGTTTTTGTGCATGATCGACCACACGCTGAAAAACGTTTTTTTCTATATATAGTAAACAATATACAAATATAAGTGACTTTGCTATTGTTAGATAGTTCCTTTGGTAATATGTCATAATACGGTCTTTACTTCCCTTTGCGATCAATACATGTCAAATGAATAAATTAATGTACTAGTTTACGAATTCAGACACGCGAGTGAATTAATAAACTGAAATGGGAGACCATATGACAAAATGGATGAATTGTTTAATGAATGGCGAATGAATAAATGGATGGATGGATTCATGGATGGATGGATGGATGTCAAATGAATAAATGAGCTAATTAACGAACTCAGTGACGCGAGTGAATTAATAAACTGAAATGGGAGACCATATGACAAAATGGATGAATTGTTTAATGAATGGGTGAATGAATAAATGGATGGATTCATGGATGGATGGATGGATGTCAAATGAATAAATGAGCTAATTAACGAACTCAGTGACGCGAGTGAATTAATAAACTGAAATGGGAGACCATATGACAAAATGGATGAATTGTTTAATGAATGGCGAATGAATGAATGGATGGATTCATGGATGGATGGATGGATGTCAAATGAATAAATGAGCTAATTAACGAACTCAGTGACGCGAGTGAATTAATAAACTGAAATGGAAGACCATATGACAAAATGGATGAATTGTTTAATGAATGGCGAATGAATGAATGGATGGATTCATGGATGGATGGATGGATGTCAAATGAATAAATGAGCTAATTAACGAACTCAGTGACGCGAGTGAATTAATAAACTGAAATGGGAGACCATATGACAAAATGGATGAATTGTTTAATGAATGGCGAATGAATGAATGGATGGATTCATGGATGGATGGATGGATGTCAAATGAATAAATGAGCTAATTAACGAACTCAGTGACGCGAGTGAATTAATAAACTGAAATGGAAGACCATATGACAAAATGGATGAATTGTTTAATGAATGGCGAATGAATGAATGGATGGATTAATGAATGGATGGATGGATGGATGGATGGATGTCAAATGAATAAATGAGGTAATTAACGAACTCAGTGACGCAAGTGAATTAATCAACTGAAATGGAAGAATACATGACAAAATGGATGAATGAATGAATGAATGATTGAATGAATGGGCGAATGAATAAATGGATAAATTCATGAATGGATGGATGGATGGATGGATGGATTCCAAATGAATAAATGAACTAATTAACGAACTCAGTGGCGCGAGTGAATATATTAATCAACTGTAATGGAAGATTACAGGACAAAGTGGATGAATGATTGAATGGGCGAATGGATAAATGGATGGATGAATAAATGGATGGATGTCAAATGAATAAATGAGCTAATTAATTAACGAACTCAGCTAGTGACGCGAGTGAATTAATCAACTGAAATGGAAGAATATATATGACAAAACGAATAAATTTATGGATGGATGGTTGATAAATGGAATAAATCCCTTTTTTTATTTTTATCGTATATGTAGTTTGCCAGACATAAGTGTCCTTTTAATTGGGGAGACTCACACTCACTACCTCGTTAAATATTCACTGAGCACACAACTCGGCTCACATGTCAGTCATTTTTTCATGGAAATAAATGAATGAACAAGTAATTATCAAATGAAAAGGATCTTTTTTTGTTAATTATTTTTGATTAAAAACTGAGAAGAATACATGTACAGATTACATCCTGTTTAAGTTATATAATGAGACGAAGCACACTGAAGAGGCACTTCACACACTCGACAATATATATAAACACAAACTTAATTGTCCTATTTCACTATGACGTCATATCAACACATTCTATTGGCTTTAACGCTAAGGATCATGGACGCCAGTGGGGGACAGATTCATAACAACAATACGAGAATACACAATATAATTGCATTTACAAGACGGAGAGGAAAGAAATGATAACAAAATGCCAAATAACATACATAAAAACTAGATAATATGAAGCTCAGTTTTCATAGAGAAGGAAGATTTAGTTGAAATTGCCATTGTTTTCGGCGATTCTATCCCCCACTAAAACACATTGTGACGTCATAATGAAATAGGGCAATTAACATTTTCATTGATTATATTATGAATTAAAATTATATGTTATAAGAAGTTCATGAACGTCTGATATTATCATGTCGACAAAAGGAACTATGAAATAGGTGTTTTAAGTAATGTGTGCGAATTTGGAGGAGGAAAAAGAGTGAACATTGTTTTCGAAAAGAAATACCGGCCAAACATTGAACTCAATTACAATAACAATTGACTGAATAAACAAATCGAGAGATTTAATGAATACATTGACCAATGTGATAAATATAGACCAATAGTGACCAATAATACAAAGAATAGATATTTGAATTAATTAATGAACGCATATATAATAAAAGGATGAATATTCCAATATTTCAATGGGTGAATGAATGGGTGAATGAATGCATGAATGAATGAATGGGTGAATGAATGAATGAATGGGTGAATGAATGAATGGGTGAATGAATGGGTGAATGAATGGATGAATGGATGAATGGGTGAATGAATGGGTGAATGAATGGATGAATGGATGAATGGGTGAATGAATGGGTGAATGAATGGGTGAATGAATGGATGAATGAATGAATGGGTGAATTGAATAAATAAATGAGGGAATGAATGAATGAATAAATAAATGGATGAGTTAATGCGAGAACCGAGAACCATCCATTAAATACGCTACTGCCTCAAAGTCATACTAGGAACATTAGTTATAACCTAAGATCAAAACAAGACCAAGTTTATTATTATAACAATCTAACTACTTGCAAAACTAAAAGAGCAGAAAACTTTTTCATGTTTAGATATTTTAAATAAACCATAAATTCATTAATAGTAATCATTTACCGATAAATAGTTTGTAAATATTTTAGATTTTATATATTAGCTTTAGATGATTTATTGTAAATAGTTTGTTAATTCAGTTTTTATACTGCAACAGAACCTTAATAAACTATTATTATTATTATTATTAATGCTAATTTGAGTGATAGGAAATAAAATGAAATTTGTAACACCATAAAAAGTATTAACTTGAACTGGCGTTTCCAGCTTTAGCCCTTGGTCGAAACGTCAGTAAAGTTAAGTTAACCTTTTTTACGGTGTTACAAATTTGGATCCTTCTATTACCTTAGTATCGTTTATATACACCTAATCCAAAAAACGTTGTCTGGTCCGCCGCACAGTCCTCGCGCCAAGACTGTGAAAGATATTGGTTATATCTAATCAGTAATTAATTTATTTGCATGTTCACACTCTAGTGTGGTAATTTTTCAGTATAGTTCAATATAGCTTTGTTTAGTATAGGATGATATCGTATCAGAAATACCGTATGCAATATCTTGAAAACAATGTCAATACCATATATGGTATTGTAGGTGAGAAGTAACAAAAGATTGAGCTTTCTTTTATCAGGTTGAGATTGCAACAGAACAATATATAGACATATAGACATATCTTTGATACGGATTTCCCTTTCTATTGCAAAAGGAACCTGTCTCAAGGCACGCACGTCGGCATTCGTGCTTTGTAGCTGAAGGGTTAAAAACGTTTATATTAAAGGACGGACTGATCGCGGTATCCTTAGGCCAGACCCCCGGGGGGAGGGGTTCTCCCTTTGTCCAAGGGGTAGGGGTGATCGGCGTACCTTTTAGGGTAAAAATATTTCCTGTGCGTACCTTTACCTCAAAAATCAGTTACGTAACATGATTTCGTACCTGTAAGAGTCGTTTTTCCTCTGTTGCTTTGTTGGGGTAGAAATCGACAAGGCTTTATCAGTTATTTTTATCTGTGCGTACCTTTAGGGGTCGTTTTCAAAACCTCCGCCGATCACCCCTACCACTTGGACAAAGGGAGTAACCCCCCGGGGACCAGACTCATAATAGTAGGTAAAGAAAATATATAATTACAGCTTATATCAAGACTTCTTATCACAGTCAGAATAAGTATGTAAGGGCCCACCTCGTTGGGACCACGAGTCCGTTAGCGTGTTCCCTCACCGTTTACAATTGTAGTTCTTTTTTCTTATTTTGTATTCATTGTTTGTACATTGTTTGTGATTGTTCTCGGTGAAATCCTCTAAATAAAAATAAAATAAAGCATCGTATAGTATGCCGAAGTACTAAACTTAGAAGAATTACAGAAATTACAGTGGTCAGAGTTATACTATATATCTATACACTACAGAACTTACCAAAAGTAGTTGGCATCGTATCAAAGCATTCTCAACCAGTTTAAAAAAAAAGAAAAAAATCTCGCGCGCTAATCAAAGTCTTTTGTTACTTCTCACCTACAATACCATATATGGTACTGGCATTGTTTTCAAGATTGCATACGGTATTTCTGAGACCCCGTCTACACGGATCCGGATACTTTTGAAACCGCATACTTTTGGATGCGAATCGGCCTATCGTCCACACGAATCCAGTGAATCCAGTCACCGAAACCGCATACTTTTACTTGAATCCTCCGAATACGCGGATTCGTGTGGACGCAAATATTTCTATGCGGTTTCAGCCGGATCGGATTCGTGTAGCCGAGGCCTTAGGCCCCGTTTACACGAATCCTGATACTTTTGAAACCGCATACTTTTTGATGCGAATCGGCCTATCGTCCACACGAATCCATTGAATCCGGTTACCGAAACCGCATACTTTTACTTGAATCCTGCGGATACGCGGATTCGTGTGGACGCAAATATTTCTATGCGGTTTCAGCCGGATCGGATTCGTGTAGACGAGGCCTTAATATCAACCAATGATGCCGGCCCACCATTCCCTCATGCAAATTGTTAAAAAGTTAGCCAACCATGCAGTGTCACGTAAACTTGACAATAGGGACCTTAAGCTGGACGACGACGACGACGACGACGACGACGACGACGACGACAACGTCAAAAAGCATCTAAAATCTTCGCTCGGTGTTTATAATTACGTCAAATCTCAGTGTTCTTTTTCCAGTCGTTTCTTTGTTCATTTTGTAGCAGCTTTACCTGTAGTTTATTGCCTTTCAGAAATTCTAAGCGCCGTTGAGAATTATCGTATATTTAATGGGCAAAGGCCGCGTTCTCGATAGACCGTGAAAAACACATGCAGTTTTCGCGTTCTCCTTGAGGAAAGAACGGAGTCAACGGCTGTCTCTACTGCACATTTCCACGTGGGCATATTGTGTTTTGTAATTAAGACCATTGTTCATTGCCGTTGTCGTCTTCGTACTCGTCGTCGTTGCTTAAGGTCCCTAATTGCCGACCAGTACGTACGTAGTTTTGCTATTTTCCCCTGTAATTTGTCAATGTCGTCTCTTGTAGCCCTATGTCGCATGGTGCCGCTTCGAAAATGGGCCCCAAGTAAAATCAAAAGAAGAATATTTACATTTACCAAAATGAGAGCAGTCCCTCTCTTCGAGGCTTATATGCTCTTAAATTAACTATATTGATTGTTATTCATATCCTATAGTATACCTGGGACAGTCCCTTGTGCCGGTAGTCAAGATAATAATGGTTTCACCCCGGTAGAGGTACTAAACACACGTGGACTGCAGACGTCATGCACCACCGTCCAAATGTAAGTATAGATATATAGTATAGTATGAGGGTGCTAATGGGGTTAACAGTTAGCTGAGATTAGGTCCCAAAAATTAACAGTTAACTGAGATTTGGACCCAACATAATTCGGCAAATGTATAATTAGCAGTAGCCTGCGTAGCAAGCGTTTCTTTTTTGGGGGAAAGGGAGAAAGTTGTTTTTTGGTTGTTTTTTGATAGTTATGTTACCGATATGGCCGCGCGAAACCTAAGACGAGAGGGGGAAAAAAACGAGGGTGGAGGAGGAGGGGGGAAGAGTGGAGGGGTTTGTTTGCAAGCGTTTCCTTCCCTCCTCTCCCCCTCCCCCAACTTGATTTTTTGTACTCGTCTTAAGTTTCGCGCGGCCATATCGGTAACATAGCTATCCCAAATTAACCAAAAAATAACCTTCTCCCGTTCCCCCAAAAAAGAAACGCTTGCTACGCAGGCTAAACTAGCAGTTAACTGATATTCGGCCAAAAATTTAATATAGTACAGTTAGCTGAGATTTAACCCAAAAGTTAGTAGCTAACTGAGAATTGGGTACCCCCCATTAGCACTGACCCTCAACTATAAGTACGTTGTAACTATACAAGGGAAGAAAATACCATGTTTTTGGCTTGAAATTAGGAGGATCAGACCGCAAAATAATTCCTTGGTTTTATACGAAAAAAGACGTCGAGTTGAAGTTTGATGGAATGAAGTTTTACACGAGAAAGAATGAATTGGAAGTTTCGTGCACGGAATTGGAAGTTTCGTCCCCAAGTCATCAGCTAGGCTAACTTTACAGAGAGAAAGTTTGTCGAGCCTCTGGTAACCAGGGTAGAAGTTTCAAAAAAATAGGCCATTTTCATTATAGCGTCATACACTACCAGTACCAGCATGTTTTGCCTACCTATTTTCGTTAAAAAATTAGTATCAATTGTTCTAGTATTCTCAAGAGGGAGTGAGAATCTGAATAAGAAAGAAAATACGCAAAGGATTCTGGTACTGGTAGTAAAATGACGTCATCGTGCAAACGGCCTATTGAAAACTGTTATATACTTGTTTCTTCTAGATTGACAAGTGTACACACCAGTCAGAACACTGCAAACGATTCGCAAAAACCAGCGGTCGTCAATTCAAAGGAACATGGCTTGGTATCTTCCAACTCAAGGACGTTATTCCTCGGCTCTCCCGTGAGTCATTGCATGTCCGTTAAAAGAAGGCGTTGGTACAGCCCCTATGGAAAAAGGCCCCTGGTTGTTTTTCTCCTAGTTATAATGTACATTTTCGTTGGAATAATTTTTTTGCCTTTTCTAATAATTCCTTTCATGATATGCTGGGTGAGTTATTTTACTCCCGAAGATTTATGCCAAGAAAACAATCAAAAAGATTGCTCGAAGAGTGATCGGACTTTCAACGGACGCTTCTCGTAAAGCCGATACATGACTCGGAAACTATTCGGAAGAGTGATCCTTGAAGAGTTGATGGAGACTTGCCCCTGAAGTGATCGGACAGTCTTCGAAGGCTGTTCGTAAAGCCGATACATTCGAGTAGCCGGATCCTTCGAGAGAATTAATAAAATGGAGACTTCCCATGACATGATTGGACATCAATCCGTCGGACGGTTTTGGTTAAGCCGTTGCCATATCTCGTAAAGTATTCGTTAAAGTATCCGTCGGGATTGAAGGAATTTAGACTGTCCGTAAAATGATCGGACGTTCGTCGGAGGCTTCGCTATAGCGACACACCGTAAAACGTTCGTGATTCTTTATAAAAATCAGCACACTAGCTAGCTAATAAGTCACGGAAAATAAATCGAAATCTTGTCAACTGATAGCATACCTACATATATGACTATAATTATCAGGTAACTCGGATACAATGATCATTTCTTACCAAGCGAGCTGACCCCAGGCTGTAAATTTTAGTGTTTCTACGTGACTAACCCAGACAAAAGGTCATGATATATACCACAGTCTGCATTTTATACTTTCTCTGAGTACACGTACTGCAATAACCTCTTGACGCAATCTCAGGTGTGTTAAGGCCTGGCTTTTTTGCAAATTACGATTTTTTTTGTTTCTTTTATAAAACAGTGGGTTTTCGACATATCATAATCATTCGTTTATGGAAGATGTAGTTCCAGATTGTAAACACTTTGATACGAATTTTTTTTCATTTTGTTGGTCACGTGACTTTAAGGCAGCAAAAACGGTTTTTTGAAAACGGGGAACTTTTGTCCTTTCCCAATCAAGCTGAAATTCGCATGCTGTTTACATATTTATCGAAGGCATATGATACCGCCTTTTAATCGTGTCTACCTTCATGGAGCAAAATGATATTAAGTAAAAACCTAAATGCAAATTAGGTCACGTGACCTCTTTTCTAAAATAACTCTCTACATAAAGTATTTTTCCAAACGCAAAAGGCGTAGTTGTAAAGATCCCTATAATGGAAACAAAATAACACATTACTCGTTAAAATCGAAGAATTTTTTGTGTTTCCCATTTTTAATCAAAATTTCTAAGCTAATAATTTGGTGTACCTTGTCACGTGACATCCCTTCCAATATGAACATGTAGCAGAAAGTTTCACTTAAAGTATATTTGACAAAATATACCAACCTATTAAAGGTTCCTACTAAGAAAAGGTCACGATTCTCTTTAAACCTATTTTCAAATGCAAATTAGGCTCAAGCCAGGCCTTAACACACCTGAGATATTTGCACGATATTTTGCAATCACGATTATATGTACACTGTCGGCAATGTAGTATCAGAATGCCTGTAGAAAAAAAAAAACATGTAGAAAAAATTCAAATCCAGTCCACACCATGGATTATTAATATAATCCCATTTCCCAGTTTATATTTGGACCAAATCCCAGTCAAAAATCACATAATCCCATCAGTTTTGCTCAAGTTTTCAATCCCATTCCCATTTTCTATTGTTCTTTTATTTGTAAATCCCAGTCCCAGTACATCCAATCTCATTTTCCCAGTCAAAAATAAGGCTAATCACAGCTCCCATTTTACCCCTTCAGAACCCTCATGCATATAACCCTGGAAACCAAAGGGTTTCTTCTTCTAGTATTTGTATTTATCATTTACGGATAGCCGGTTTAGTAGATTTAAATTAACAGGGTAGCTCTCTCAGTACTTTCAAAATGTAATAACTGTTGTCAATAGAGGCCCTACAAAAAATACACTAGGAAAATAATACTCAAAACTAAATAAATAGCATATACTAAAGATAAAATACATGCAATTAATAAAATATACATTAAAGATATATGCTAAGATAAATAATATGAAGGTAGAGCGACCCTATTTGAAAAGGTGTGTGTGTTTTTGGTGCGTCTTTTTTACAAACGCTAAAGCAAGTAGAAAATAACCTCTGGTACCATGGGTACCTCTATATATAGCACACTTCTGTTAATTCTGAATTCTGTATCATCGTTATTTTTAACTGAAAAGGGTGGAAAATCAGAGAACTTTAAACCCTCGTGAAACAGGAGAGAACAACACAACTTAAGTATAATCCTATAGCCCAAACTGGTACTCAAACCTGGAGCACAGAGGAAAGTGGCGAGATCGGGCGTAACAAACTCCCATACCACCCAGGTCCTTCCCGTAATATATCCTATATCCTGGTGATATGCCTTGCACGGTAATAATAATATTATTATTTCAATTAACCTCTAAAGCGCCAATATCATGCAATATGCATTTTCATTGCCGCATGGAATAACGCATTGTAGTAAATTATCATAAGTGACTGAGAACTTTGTAAATATTTCAGTCTATCCCATGCTAAATTAAAGAAACAACTTTATATATTAAAACAATAAAAATGGTAAATTTATAGAATATAAGCTTAAAATATTGTTGTAAGTATACGTAAGTTGTAAGTTTGTTTTCGATAAACAAATGGCCATCCCAAACATTACTTGCACCGACTTTCAGAGCAGAATTACCGTTTAAAATCTTTTTGACATAATCAAAACAAAAAACGTTTGGATATTCCGTGAGCCACCGCATGTTTATGCGAATCAGCGTCACGAACGCCGCCATGTTTACCACAGGAAGTCCAGCTGTACTCTTTCCAAGAACCGTAAAATCCAATATATCCCATATTGCTGTCATGATATTATGAGTTATATTCTTTGAATTAAGTTTCACTTTTAAAAATAGTAAACCGAATATCGAGACAACCTCCTGTGTTTTGGTAATAGTCATTTTCATATAGTTCCCGTCGATCAACCTCAGCCTCGATAGCGTGTAATCTATTCTTTAGAATTGGACAAAAGCCCGTTGTAATTTACGCAATGCACACATTTATATTAGTTTAAAAACAATTGAAACCATCAAAAATTCCAGTCAAATTCTAAAGAATATATTACACGCTAACGAAGCTGAGGTTGATCGACGAGAACTGTGCAATGGTTTATTAAAACCAAATAATAGTCAGTCATTCAAGAATTTCAAAAGAAGAACTTTACTGTTATTCAAACGACAATTCCCAGTTAGAACAGATTTCGTATGACTATGAAAAGCTCACGGCGCGAACGCGCGCGGTCAAGACACGGCAGAAAATATCAATTTAATTCTAGAAAACATCACGATCGCTGCATGCGCTAGGCACGCACACGGCACTGAACCTTGGCAGTCGTACAAACTCTGCTCTAGCTAGTTTTTAAACTCAGTCCTTGCATGGTAATAGTTATAAAAAAAACTGGCACTACGACAACACCGTTATATACGATAACAACATGAGAGTGCAATGACTGACTCTATATCGATCTCAAATATTGGATCTAGAATTCCCTTTTCCTTATTTACCGCCCTCATCCCATTAATAAAAACCGCTGTGTTGCCCTAGCTAATAAGAGTGTCAATCATATCCCTCTAAACCATGCATCCATGCATGCATGATTCTATATATTCAATGCCTACGTCAGAATAGGAACCCTCTTGTTCCCCCATATACACCTATTTCAATAATCGTTGTCGCAAACAAAGCCACAGTCCACACTCTGAAGCCTGCAAAGGATGTCGGTATTATGAACATAATTTGTGATTTATAAGACGTTTTTCAAAGAAATATCAGTGTTTCATCGTCTACGACTGTAACAGTGTTATGGCCATACAACACAAACACGTCCATCCAAAATATGCTATGAATGAATTGATAACAAAAGAAGAAATACCGACATCCTTTGCAAGCTTCAGAGTGTGGACTGTAGCTTCGGCTGCGACAACGATTTTTGAAATAGGTGGTGTATATGAATCGATAGAATCTATATCACAAACTTCAGCTTACATGCTAATTCTCGTTTATTTATATATCTATTTGCATGTTTCGAAACACAGGAATTACCCGGAAGTAAGCAGTCGCTCTCGAGTCTCGAATATTCAGCCAATGCTCGGCCCTCAAAGTTTTTTCTCGATGAGAGCGCACCACAGGGAGCCCATTATTTACAGTGGACATCCCACTGTTGTTTACATACGGTCGCCATGGTACCATATTGTTTGTGACCGGACTATGTCCTTTTCACTAAGTGTTTGTTTAAGTGATAGACCACGATATACAGTATTGAATGAGCTCCTTTTATACTTCAACATGGCTCAAGTAGGGACTTTCCCTTAACAATAGAGACAGAGCTTTTAAGAAATCGGCTTCGATAATAATGACCATTACAGCTGTAAATTTTTTTTAAATGCTTTAGTTTCAGTATATTAAAAAGTGATCTTAATTGGAACCCTACTACAACGGACCGCTGAAAAAAATCATTGCTTAGTCTATATATACTAGTAGATTTACGGCCATATACTACTGTTTTTTATTGAAATCTTTAGCTAGCTTTCGTTTTGGGCACCGACATCATCAAAAGAGTGGAAAAGATTGTACGACCGTACTGCATAAATGGGATACATTTATTTAATAGAACTATAAAAAAAAACGATGTAAGTTTACTATAAATAAATAAAATATACACAAATAATATTTGTGTATTTTGAGGTAAAATTATCCTCAACTGTGCACACCTTCAAAATATTATTATCAGCATATACAGTACACCTACTTGCTGTAAGGTTGTCATACAAAATATAACATTTGTCAAAAAGAAAATAGAACATTTGTGATTTAGTGGGAAAGGAATTAATTAAAAGACAAAAGAGAGAATTCAGCTTGAGTGATCTTCTTTTGTCTTTTAATCAATTCCTGAATTCTAGAATAGTGACAAATTTATCGCGATCTTTAAAAAAATCCCTTTCGTGCTTATCTATAATATCCCTAATTAATAATCCCAAAAGCGTAAAATGCAATAAAAAAAATATGTATATATTTTCAATCTGTATTTCCTGTATAGATCACGAAAAACAGATATTATTACAATTTTGAAAAAAAAAATAAAGGCAAAATATATATATATATATATATAAAGGTTAATAAGCTATGAACTCCATATAGAAGGGCAAAACGTCACTATGTTAGGGTGGGTGGGTAGAATGTGAATGTACCACAGTCGTCTCATACGTTCCTTGGATACGCGATAAACAGGCCATCCTGTACTATACTACTGAACTCGAAAGATCGCTAAAATTGAACTCCCGAATTGTTATCAAAACCAAGAAAAAACTCTCTCTCAATTGAAGAGCATTTATCGATAAATTTAATAGGAATCGTTGGTTGAGATAATCATTTGTTTTGATGGTAATTTTTCAATCTGTGGTTGATGAACCGTGCTCTGCGTTTATGGCCTGAAGAAACAACCAGTTTTAGCCTTCTTCATTGAATCTTAGCGTGTCCAACGAACGACATCGATGGTATCTAACTCCCTCGTTGTGGCAGAGATACTATGAGGTGATTTCAAAGTCACAATCTCTCTTTATCAAAGCATCAGTCAAGTCCACAGGAGCAAATCGCAGTTCGACCATATTCGATCTTATACACATGGGACGAGTCTTACATTCTAATGGCAATTCGTGTCAATTTAGTCGCCAAATCTACGACTAATATCACAAGAAGAACAAAGAAACGAAAGGTGAGTAATTGCCTGAGTTATTTTGCAGTGGATATGTATATTTTACCGTGAGTTATGTTGTGTTATTTTTTGGCCTGCGTGTCAGCATTTACACGGTTCGATACCATTTCGTATTATGTTATGTCACTCTTTGTGTAAAGTGTCAGTAAGCTGCCGCCATATTCTGTAACTATGACTTAGTGGTATTTTACTAGCTAAACTTGGTGGGGGAATAACTTTAAACCGAGTAGAAACAACCATGTTTCACGTTGCTGCATTCACAATTACGTTAAGATCATTCATGTCTCTTGCATTCACATTCGTCATGGGTAAACCTGGCAAAATAGAGCTCAATAATCTTTCGCCCAAGCTCAATAATTTAAAGTCTATTAGCACTATTTTTATATATCTTAGCTATTGAAATTAAGCTTTACGCTGCTAACAAGGTTTACAATTAACACGAAAAAGGGGGAAAATCCAACGCGATTGAACTCATCAGACATGCCGAATAAAAAACTTCGTTGTGAATTAATTATTAATATTTTTTCGCTGAGCATTTATTGTTGTTTTTCACAATCTGTTGTCATATAATTGAGAGGATATACTGTCTATTAGGATTCAAAAGTGCATACAAAAAACAATGAAAAATATCCAACCTCCCTTTGGGCAAAACGTGCTCGAAATGTAAATAAAAGCTAACTTGCATTAACCATTTATTTATTTATTTGTTATGTGCATTTGAGTCGAAATAAAAGATTTAATTTAGACTTATATAGAAAAAAACTATTTTTTCCCCCTTTGGTTCATGTTACTTCGAAAAATATTCTTAAACATGATTATTTTCGTAGAAAAAAACCTTATTGTATTCTGACTGCTGATGGTCATAGCTTACCAGGTGTTATGTTTAATGTTTTGAGGCAGCTTGATGTTGATTGGTTGCTTTCTGGGCCTTATGGCCTATATGCATGACACAAATTGCAGTTGATTATTTGGCCGAGAGATAGTTAACAATGACAGAAATTAATTAAAATTAATGAATATTTTACCCAAAAAAACTTTGGGAAATCATAAAATCAATTTTCAATGATAAACTAAATCAAATTATCATATGATTATGAGTTGATAATATACAAATTACGTAATACCTAGCAGAGCACCCAGTCCCCCCTGGAAGGACTTAAAGTAGCTGGTATGGTCGTTGAGAATTTTCAAAAACACATACCTCTGAAAGTCCATAAAAGGGTGTGGCACAGACAATTTTTTAGTCACTAAGAGATAAACCTCGCAAAAAGTCGAAAAGGGGCATAACGCGATGGGATTTTCCCTTTTCAACACCCTAAAAGTTACATGTACCAAGATATGGAGAAAGTCTTAATTGCAATAATTGTTATAGTAACCCTGAAAGATGCCAAGCTGCCGATTTTTACCCCCTAAAGCTGACGACACACTAGTCTAATTTTTATGCCCCATCGAGAAATTTTTAAGTCACCAATTGCCAGCAAATTTCGATTGCTGAATGAGCAGATCAACATTAATTGAGCAGCACTCAAAACATTTGCAGTCGCAGCAGCAGACACACTTGACCATTTGTAGGCAGTGATCGAAATTCGCTCCAACGAGCATAGAAAATCGCCTAGTGCGTAGTCCACTTAAGTAATCTGTAGTATACTGGATACTTTTACCTGGCACCTCAATCCCAGATAATATAATACAACATAATTAATTAACAAATGAATACATTTGTATTTATAATATTATGTGTTCGTTTTTGTCTGTTATTTAAGCCCCGAACATTTCATACGATTGGCTATCGTGAGCCCTGCTTAACAGATTTCCCCACTTCTCCTGATTTTCCCCCTTCTGATTTGAACTTGATTGAGGTTGGCATGAATGCTATTTTTGAAAGGGACCAACATGTTAGAACACCTTATTGGGTGATCTTGGACAACTTAATTAGATGTTACAAGTTGGGTAAAGAAATGAAATACGTTTGGTGTATAAGTGAAATAAAGAACATGAGAAAAATATCATATGCCCTTTGCGAGAATTGAACCCCATAGTTTCAGCTTTCTAGTCCGACAAGGGCATATGATATTTTTCTCATGTTCTCTGTTGTTGGGTAAAGTTTGATTCGAATCGGTTGTTCTCATGTTCAGCAAACCATGTCGCAGCACATTCGATCCATTTCAAACAGGGAATGCGGCCAGCTACTTAATGCACAGGCTATCATGAGGGGCGTAAGGGTTAACAGTCTACAGTTTCACATTATTTTTGGTGTGTTTTTTTTTTTTCATTTATAGGTGCAGTGAGGTGAACAGTGAAAAATGGTTTTCTAAATTGATACATTTTTCATTTCATTTCATCTAGTTGTTTTGTCTTCGTTAAGCTCCCCCTGTATCATTTAACATTGTCAACAATGCTGTCCCCCCCCCCCCCCCCAAAAAGGAAATCACGCTGAAAAAGTCAAGAACTGAGAAATTTCATAATTTTACTGTTTCCCTTTTACCCAAAAATGTTATCCTTTTTTTTATTTAAAAGTATATTTTACTCTGTGTTTTCTCCAAGAGCTGTGCTCATTGTGGGAGATCACACACAAAATATTTGTATTCCTTATTATTCCTATATTATTACCTAGAGATTTTATGCTTTTAATCACAGCACCTATGACAATTACACAACCTAAAAAGTAATTAATAGAGAAAGTTAACTTTTTAGAAAGATTATGGTTTTGTTTGAAATGCCTTAAGCATTTATTTAAGTAAACCATTAGGTTTTCTTCTTAGACACTAGACGTCTTACAGTGAGCATCACTCAAACTGTGAAAATGCACTTAAAGATGTTGGTTAAAATATATATATATATATATATATATATATATATATAACTTTTAGCAAGAGCAAAATTAAAACAAGAAAAATGGAATACATGTAATGCTTTTATTAATTAATGTTCCTTTTGGTTACTAATGTGGAGCTGGATTAATCCAGGGGAAATCCCATATTGTAAAGGGGTGAAAATTAAAAGATGTCAGTATCAAAAACATGAATTAAATATAACTTTTACATAACATTATTGTTTCATAATGTTTTGTCTGACATTTTTACTGTGGAGTTCTGTTTACAAGGAAACAAGCCTTGAATACAAAAATATTTCCACAAGACTTCCTTCCATGTTTTTTTGTAACATTTGTAGCCAGAAGGTAAGAATTGACCACAACTTTGACCACCAATTGAAAGTAGAAACTTACAATCCTTTTTAGCAATCTCTCATTCTAAAATAAAGTACAATATATTAACTATATTTTTTTATATTATATACAAAATGTTTTTAAAAATTACTAAAAGTTAAAAATAAATTAAATTATTTTAATAAAAAAACTAGCAGATTGTAATAACTTTTTGTGATCTAAACTGCAGGTAGTGTTTATCACACATGTTTACTTATTCTCAACTTTTAAACAAACATTACAATATCCAAATGTTGAGCCATTTTCCTGTTTTTAGAATAAATAACAAATATATATATATATATTTTACAAATTTACAAAGGGGATATATTACATGATGATAGGTTGTTTTTGTTAGAGTATTTAAACATGTACTGAAGATATATTGTTTTTTCATCTTGTAGATTTAGTAATATTAATTGTCCTCATATAACAGCTCTGGTTTGTGCAAAACAGCTGTCGTAATAGAAGCTGTGAAGTTTGCAAACTGAATTTGAATAAGAATGTCCCAAGAAAATGTCTCATTTAATCATTATGATTATATATTGATACACTGTAAAAATTAATATATCAAGGAAAAAATGGATTTTATCAATGTTTTTTCTTTTATACTACATTATTAATTAAATTATATCATTTATATATATATATATAAATCACTCAAGTCACTCAAATCTTATTAGTTAAAAATGTCTTTCAAAAAGCTTGAAAATTTATCTTAGGTCGTTTTTTTTTTTTTCAAATTAGGAATTTGTAAATTACATTTACTAGCTACTAGATAGCTTTTGCATTTGTATTATTTTATTTTACTTGTTTATATTTCTTATTAAATTTATGTATGTTTGTATGTATGTAGGGTCTAGATGAAAATTACTTGTCAATGAGTAATTCTAGTTACCCTGGCTATTGAAAGAAAGTGCTTTATTATTATTATGATTCTTATTATAATTCATGGTTGTTTTTAACTTTCTAGTGTAAACTTCTATACGGGTTAATACAAGCCTTAACCAGTAGTTACCCTATTGAAATAAAGTGCTTTATTATTAATGAAATAATAGCATCATTAAATAATATATATACATTAATTTTGTATATTGATTATAATCACTATAATCAATCATAATCACGGAACCTTCCCAAAGGACTCATTACCAAACTTTAATATTATTAAGAAATGCAAAATCCAAGTTTGATTGTTTAATTTATGAAATGCTATTCATAAGATAAAGAAAACCAACTCTTAATGTCTGTTCAGACTCCCTTAGGGCAAAAGTGTTTTATTTGTAAATTATTCATAGGTTTATCATTTATATTATTCTCTTACTGTCATGCTTTTATACGTTTACATTTACCTAATGATGGCATCAGTATGACCTGGAAACGTTGTGAAATAAAACTTTTTAGTATTAGTTTCATATATTATTATTATTATTATAATTATTATTATAATTATTATAATTTATTTTCCTAGTGTTTCTATTTGGGTTGATACAAGCCTACGGTTGCTGCCCTTTGAGGGGCTGATAGTATGGGATGTTCGGCTGGCAAGACTTTATCCACCAGCCCAGAGATTAGCACCAGCACACAACACACAAGCCTACCCACTGGAAATATCACTAAACTTGAAAATAAAAATGGATTAGCAAAAAATGGGTTGGTTGGTAAGTAAAGAGATATTATAATATATTCATAATAGTCATAATAGTAGTAGTTGTTGGTCCTCAACTTTTTAATTTTATTATGATATAATTTAAATACACCTATAATTGCAAGAATAACGTTGAAACCAATCCACCAACTTGTAACTATGATAACTGTTTATTGAACGTTTCAGCTATTCAGCCTTCTTCAGCAAACTAAATGATTTGCGTGCGCGTGCTACATTCTATAAAACACAACTGCTTAATGACGAAAATAACAAACAAATATACACCTAATTGCATGAAAGTTGTCATAAGAAAAAAGAACATTTATTTAGTAATTTAGTTACAAAGGAATATCAGGAATAACAAAAGAAAGAGTTCAGCTTGAGCAATCTTCTTTTGTTTTTCAATCAATTCCTTACCCACTAAGTTACCAAAGTCAAGACAACGCTCTTGCAATTCGGTATATATCATTATGATAATACTAAATAATAATATTATAGAATATTTGAGATCTATTCTACATGCACTCTGATGACTGGCTACAATATTTATCTCAAACAACAGAGACATGTACTAATTATTATAAGCAGAAAATGTCAACAATATTTTATAAAAGCTATAAAAAATGCTACCATATTTATCTCAGAGAACATAGACACTAATATAAGTAGAAAATGTCAACAATATTTTATAAATTAAAGCTATAAAAAATGTCTACTTGTTTCCACATCCTGTGATATCCTGTGAACACTCTAAAAAGAAACACATGGCTATGCCCTCTCTCTTGCTCTACATCTCCCAGCGTGTTTATATCACAGCATATAGACAGAAGTGCCATTTTAGATTTCCTTAAATAGATTTTCAAAACCTCATTAATAATTCATGAGAATTTTACAAAAGAAATCGTTATAACCGTGACGAGTGTTTTAACTGAAGATAAAGATTCACCCTAATTTACATAAACTTTAACCTGACAAATTATTTGCATTTTATAAAAGAAATAGAAAACTTGCTTTCTGTGCGGTATGCAGTTATAAAGCACTTGGGGATTGTTAGAACACTCAAGAAATGTTGAAAAGCACTCCGCTTCACGTCATGCTCCTCTTAACACTTCTCTCAGGTTCTGACAACCTTGCATGCTTTATAACTGCTCACAATATGTGTGCATATTTTCTATTTCATCTTGTCATTTAATACTATCATATTAATCCTATCATTAACAATTATTATCAGATGAGAAAAGTACATCAAAAGCAATCAGCAGTCCCAAAGCAAACATCAACCTTGCTTTCAGGAAGGACTCCACTTCCAGCACAGGCTCTAATAACTCTCTTGATACAGCAGAGAAATGTCTTGACACATTACCAGACTACAAACAAACCAAGCCTAAAACCCAACAACTTGAACAACAAAAGCAGAAGGTATGAATTTAATACATAAACAATAATACTCTGTAAAATTATTAAAGTTGTTCAACGTTGATATGAGATTTATAGAGAATATCTATTTGTCTCTCAATTGTCGAAGTTTTGGACAGCAACATTTCAACTGCTAGTCTTCATCAGGTGATGGGTAGACTTAATGATCTTTGGTCTTATTTACCAGTCATTGGATTTCTATGAATTATTTCATGTTGTGATTGGCTTAGCAGAGTGTTTGGTTATTGTCAGCATCAAGGCTTCGGATATTTCAATTCCAATGTCCCTTTTGATGTTATTAGGATGTACTCTGATCTGAATGGCTTTTTTGACTCTACATGCATTAGAGTGATGTGTCTCTATATAATATATAATGCTCCGTCCAAATTCTATATGTTAGTCTTATATGTAAAATGATATTGGTCCTGCAGGAAAATGACAACCAACCTAAAAAGCTTGTCAACACAAAAAACAGGTAACCTTTAGAACAGAACAGATTTATTATTTATACTATTACAGTCAAATTTTCTTTTTGTAATGTTGTCTTTCCTCACCTTTTTTAGCCCTTCATTTACCTGTTCAGTTGCTCTCCCTCTCATTCCTTTTTATTTCCCATTTTTCTTTTTAATCTTTCCTATATTTTCTTTCCATTTTCACTTCTTTCTTAGCCTTTCCTTTTCCTACCTTTTTATTTCCCATTTTCCCTATATTTTCTTTCCATTTTTCACTTCTTTCTTAGCCTTGCTGTTCCTTACTTTTTATTTCCCATTTTCCCTATATTTTCTTTCCATTTTTCACTTCTTTCTTAGCCTTTCCTTTTTCTAATTTTTTATTTCCCATTTTCCCTATATTTTCTTTCCATTCTTCACTTCTTTCTTAGCCTTTCCTTACTTTTTATTTCCCATTTTCCCTATATTTTCTTTCCATTCTTCACTTCTTTCTTAGCCTTCCTGTTCCTAATTTTTTATTTTCCATTTTCTCATTTTCCCTATATTTTCTTTCCATTTTTCACTTCTTTCTTAGCCTTCCTGTTCCTAATTTTTTATTTTCCATTTTCTTATTTTTGCTATATTGTCTTTCCATTTTTCACGTTGTGCAAGTATCTTCAAGTAATTATTAACAAATAATAATTTAATAAACAAATAGAAATAATAATTTGTGTTAACATTTCTATTATAGGAGTGAGGATGACAAGCCACAAGTCAAAAGCATACCCCTTGGCCAGGTTAAAGTGTAAGTTAAAAAACTTGAATCTCATTTCTAGCTGTTTTTCCTCAATATTCCTGTATCCCAATTCCTTGAATTCACTATTAATTGTACTCCTGCTCACTGGGCTATTACATATTCTCAAATCCAAATTGTAATTTGTCTGAAAACCCAAACCTGCTCCCAAAAAATGCAAGATCTTGAATGCCGCTTAACTAATTGTTGACGACAAAAGTAATTATGATCCTTTGATTTGACATTAACTACCTTTAACTTATCATTGAAATGTGATGCCTGAAGTTTGATATCTCATTTGCAAACCAGCATTTTGTCAGAAGTCAATCAAAATACTAAGAACAAGGTTGACTGGCATTTGAAATGGCATTTGATGGATCAATTGCTGAATGTCGTTATTTATCCAACTGTAAATCTCAGTAGCTTCTGCTTGCACAAAATGAGATTTTACCATTTTACCATTATACCAGTATTCTGTGATTGATCGATCAAGTGCCAATTTAAATCACCGCTCAAACTTGGTCCTAGTATTTTGATAGTAAGTTATATCATGCTGGGATATATAATCAATATTTAGTTTTTTGTTTTTCAGGCTGCTGACCCAGTCTCAAGCTGATTTCTTCACCATGTTAGATAAGAAAATAGAAGAGGTAATAACAAATATTATCATAATTATATCTACTCAGTGACATTATTTAGTCTGTGACAGACATTGTTTTGCTGAAAATTCATAATAAATTTATGGAACATTATTTGATAATTTTTTTTTTATGTAACCTATTTAGGGAGAGGACTACAAATCCGACTGTGAACGATAAAGAAAATGAACTAAAGATAGGTCTAACAAGTACACATGGCATGGCTTAGACTTATACAATTCACTAATGAAATCACTGAAGACATTTGCCTGGTCATGGCTTAGACAAAGGCAATATTGAAACACTATTTAATATGAAATCACTCAGTTGATTGACAAGACGTTTGTCTGGACATGGGCTTGACCAAGACAATAGTGAAGTACTTGAAAAGAAGAAATCTTCCAACGTGATTGACAAGACGTTTACCTGGACATGGCTTAGAAACAAGGCAATAGTGAAACAATATTTAATATGAAATCACTCAATGTGATTGGCAAGACGTTTGCCTGGACATAGGCTTGACCAAGACAATAGTGAAGTACTAGAAAAGAAGAAATCTTCCAACGTGATTGACAAGACGTTTGCCTGGATATGGGCTTGACCAAGACAATAGTGAAGTACTAGAAAAGTTCTAAGAAATCTTCCAATGTGATTGACAAGACGTTTGCCTGGACATGGGCTTGACCAAGACAATAGTGAAGTACTAGAAAAGAAGAAATCTTCCAACGTGATTGACAAGATGTTTGCCTGGACATGGACTTGACCAAGACAATAGTGAAGTACTAGAAAGAAGAAATCTTCCAACGTGATTGACAAGACGTTTGCCTGGACATGAACTTGACCAAGACAATAGTGAAGTACTAGAAAAGAAGAAATCTTCCAACGTGATTGACAAGACGTTTGCCTGGACATAGCTTAGACCAAGGCAATATTGAAACACTAGAAAATATGAAATCTTCCAAGGGTATAGTTCAAAAGTTATTATGAAAAGGACAGACTTGACATTGTGATTGACAAGCTGTTATAAAAATATGGAGACATTTGCATAGACCATAGGCTTGGATGGGTAGAGCATAGGCTTGAATGGGTAGACCATGGGCTTGATTGGGTAGACCATAGGCTTGAATGGGTAGACCATAGGCTTGAATGGGTAAAAGTAATAATAAATGATCAACAATTGACAATGACATTACTAGATCAAATCACATTCATGTGATAAACAAGTTATTAAAAGATACATGTTGGCTTGGACCTGATCTTTCCATGGATGGACACTGCTAGGAAATAATTTGAAGATGATTGACAAGACAAGTTTGTTTGGGATTGACTAGGGCCTAATAGGTTCAATGTGGCTTATATAGAGACCAAGGGGCCAGCTACTCCTTGATATTGCTGCATGACATACAATGATTAATAGAAAAACAATTGATGTTTTAGCCTGCCAACACAAATACTGGTTGCACAAGCTTGTTTGGGATTAACAATGGCCTGAGTCATAGATGTTTAGACACCATGGGGCCAGCTACTAGCCTTCATTGTAGACGTCCAACGGAGGCTATAGCCAGTTACTCCTTGATATTACATGCAATGATTAACAGAATGGCAATGTTTTAGCCTGCCTGAACACAAATACTGGTTGCACAAGCTTGTTTGGGATTAACAATGGCCTGAGTCATAGATGTTTAGACACCATGGGGCCAGCTACTAGCCTTCATTGTAGACGTCCAACGGAGGCTATAGCCAGTTACTCCTTGATATTACATGCAATGATTAACAGAATGGCAATGTTTTAGCCTGCCTGAACACAAATACTGGTTGCACTTTGAAATACACAATCATATTTATTAAAAGGTTATTGTTAGGATAATAATAAGGACCTGCATGGAGAACAAAGCAAAGTCTGAAAACAAACTCTTATCAAGGTACAATCAATAGCTATTCCTGGGAACATCTTTTGAACTTCCAGTTCAAATCTTTTCTCAAAATGACAATGGATTAAACCAATAATTGTAATTCAAAAGTGAAAAAGTGAGAAAGATAAGACAATTAGAGTAATTTGATTGCATGCAAAAGAAAACAGAACTTTAACTTTTGGCCCCCTCCCTCTTTAAGATGTTGATTTATAAAGAAAAAGAAAACGACCATCACATATTTAAAACATCAAAGATATGCAAATTATATTTATATGAGCAATTGAAGAAAGAAGGAGTCTATAGTACAGTTGCTTTTATACGGACATTATGCAAGTTGGATCTGAACTACGCATTTTTTGTAATGATAGTTATTTCAAGACATTCTGAAAAACAACATTAGCAGACCAGGGAGAAAATCCTTGTTGCCACAGCTCTGTGACTGTGTTGACGTTTACATTAATGATACATAAAGAACATTGCAGTACAATTACGTCTGTGCTGATATTTGCTGTTGCAAGTACATCTCTGCAAGCAATGTTATACAACAGTATAAAAATAATACTAGGTTCTACACTTCACATGAATGCATCACTGTTGCAAAAAGGACTCTACAAAATGTATTTAATATTTACATAAACTAAACAAAATTACCATCATCAGGGTGGTTTTGACTGTGCTTTACGCCAGCTGTCCAGTTGTCTCGATCCTACATGCAATTAATTTAGAATTATTATTTTTTCGCATTCTGCTCAACTTTACAAATGACTGCATGAAAACTTGCATTGAAAAATTAAATAATTAAGCCTGTAGTAATCACTACAGCATGCAGTAACCAACAATTACGATGGGCCCCTCACAAAAACAGGAAATACAAAACTTTAAAATAAATATATATATATAATAATTATAATTATACAAAAAATTATTAAATCACTACAAAAATAATTACATATTATATTACAAAATGTTGGTAAGCACACCAATGAACGAGCAGTGTTTTATTTTGGTTATACGGTCTTCCAAGTTGATAATATCCTGCCTGTATATTGTGATGGGAACTTAATTTGTGAACTGAATGTCAGCAAACTGACACCTCTGCGAAACAACTGGTTACCCTTATAGTTATTATGAGCGACATTATTATTGCAACTTTTCCATTGATAATGTTACAAGCAAATATAACACCATATCATGGCTAGTCGTGGTCCGACCAATATTAAATATTATGCTTCACAAAGTAGTATAGCTAGTCTACCTCACAGCCGTCTTTAGTGTTGGGCTTCCTGTGTTCCTCCCAAACAGAAAGCCAGGAACTATAAAACGGCTGCAAGGGAGACTAAGAGTAGCATAACACAGACCAAACATCTAAATTCCAGTCATAGCTAGAAAATAAATTAGGGTTCCCATTGTTAAAAATGTACCAGATATTACGACCAGGTACAAAGTCCTGACCCCTCCCCCTAACAAATTATAATATAGCAAGAAGAAAAACCAATATTTCCAACTCAAACAATACATTTTGGTTTTGTAAATAAATGCTATCTCCAATAAATATTATTGTTTTGAATTGAAAAGTTAGAAAGAATAGTTTAAAATAATAATAATAATTATAATGGTACTAGCTAACTCTTTTGGAAGCACTTTTCTGTGCAATGTTTGTATTTTAATATTTTCTCAACATTTCACTGTTAAAGAAATATATTTAATAAATTTAAGAATACAAGTGTCTGTGAAAGCCACTTTTAGTTTAGCTCCCTGTCCATCCCTTCCAACACTTAGAACATACTCTGCGAACAGAGCCACCTTTTTCCCCGCCGAAAAGCAAGAGAAAAATGGCTCTGCTGACTCAAGTCAAGAAGAATAGTTATTCAATTTGGTAGCCATAGTTATCATCGATCGACCTTTCCCCGCCGAAAAGCAAGAGAAAAATGGCTCTGCTGACTCAAGTCAAGAAGAATAGTTATTCAATTTGGTAGCCATAGTTATCATCGATCGACCTCAGCCTTGATAGCGTGTAATAAATTCTTTAGAGTTTGACTACAGGATGCTATCGAGGCTGAGGTTGATTGACAAGAACTGTGAAATGGTCTATTATAATATTGCCAGTACAATGCTGTCTGCCAGCTCTCTCTCGCACACACTCCACAATATATTTACAATCTTACTATATTTTTACCACACCTATTGTCATTTTTCTCCGGCGAAGACCTAAAATTTCATAATGCTAAACTTGCAGTCAAGTTCCAAGTTTGTGTACCATATTTACTCAAATAATAGTGTGCGTGCAGTCCCTCTCCCTCCCCCTTCTCGCCCCCAATCCCCGCTCGTCCGTGTTTTATTTACATGATCATTTTTCTCTCGTTTTTCTCGGAATCTGGAGGGAAAAGAAGGGACTGTTCGCAGTCTACTCAAATAAGTGCCATGGCGCATCCAAGTTTGTGTACCATATTTACTCAAATAAGTGCCATGGCGCATTCATTATTTTGAATTATGGCATTAAATGTGGTGCTTATTTTCGAGGGAGGTGCTTATTAGTAAGAGTAAATACCGACGGTAATTATACATTATTTTTTTGTCTGTCTTTTTCAAGATATTCCAACCGTTACTACATCAACTGATGAAAACTCTAGGAACATGTAATTACAAATATGTTGTATAATTACACAAACTTGACCTCATTTCCTCAGAGTTTTAATAATAATAAATGGTTTATTATAAAACAATTACATCGCAGCCATCAGGCTGAATTGCGTAATTACAAAATTATAATTGAATAGTAAATTTACAGTGTGAATCGAAAAACTGTGGGCACCCAGAAATATTTTACAAGTCGTTTATTGTTTATTGAACAACTCACAAACACCTCTAACTACAAAAAGTTTATCACACTACACATCAATCAAACTTCTTGTGGTGATATAGTTGTTTGGGAGTTGTTCAACAAATAATAAACGATTTCAAAAATATTTCTCGGTGCCATGGTTTTTTGATTCGCACTGTAATGAATAAGTAGGGACTGTTTTTCAGTCTTGGCAAAAAATGATTCCAGTTATGATAATCCCCTTAACTGGACAAGAAAGGGAAAAGAGACATTTTAAAGTTTACAGTTATTGTTTATATTACATCGTGACGCACGTTACCGTAGCCACCCAATTAAAGTTTTGTACAAGCTAGCTTAGCATTCAAATATTTCTCTTTTCAAATTATTTGCTACACCTTTACAAATTTAAACATCCTGGAAGGTTTTTCAGACACTTATAAACTTCACTCTTGTCTTCGCTTTGAACATTTCAAAGTGTTTACGTTTGGCACTCAGCATGTCTTTTATATCAAGATCAAATTCTCGCTTTCTCATTGGTTAACTTGTACAAAATTTTAATTAGGTGGCCATGGTAAGGTGCATCGTGCTGTAACTCTTGGTAGATATAGAGTAATGAGATAATAAATTATTATAATGTAAAATAGAAGAAATAAAATCAACTTTATTTAATATTTGTTATATTGTCTCTGAATAATGCATGCTGTAATTGTAGGTGTCCTGAGTACTTTCACTTGAAATAAGATTGATGTAAAATGTCCTGTTGTGTATTATGTTTTCTAAAAAGGTTGAGATTGTCAACAGATATTACAGCATAAGGGAGTGGTCATTATTTATGGTGGGGTAGGGGGTGGGTGATTGTGAGGAGGGGTTATAGAATTTTCAAGGCTTCTGAAGGAGGGATCACAATTTTGGCAAACAGAAGAAGGATAGGTCATGAAAAACATGTTTATGTCAAGGGATTGGCTGTGACAATTTGTAAATTTGAAGCAAAAAATCACCCACACCCTACCCCACCGTAAATAATGACTGCTCCCTCATAAGGGACAGACTATGTGATGGTAGAAATCTCCCCCCCCCCCCCCCCCCCCAAAAAAAAAAATCCAAATATGCCAAAAATAATTTGGTGTGTAAAAAAGCATCAAATGGGTTAAAAAGTTGGTTGTTTGGTCTCAAAGTGTTGTAGAATGGGACTGCTACATTTGCATTTCTTCTGCTACTACTAGTCTACATCAGGCTCTTATATTCAGGATAGACTATCATTATCATATTTAACAGCCTGGTCTCTTAATGCATGATTACAAGCATCCTTGGAATACACCTGGGTTCCCGAGGATGGATTACAAGTTTACAGTAGAGGAGGATAGGATGCTCTGTAATCTCTCTAGTACAAGTACCCACTAAATAGCTGGCAATTGATGTGACAAACAAGAAAACAAAACGGAGAAGCATCTTTGAAGAATTTGAGAGATCTCAGAATTCAACTAACAGACCAATATCTCAAGAGGTACAATATGATTGTACATAGACATATTTAGGTATTAAGAGTATTATTGGTGTTCAGAACTCTCAGCTACACCCTCTATAAGTTATCAGCAACTATGAATATTCTGTTTCTTGATATCTACAAGAAAGGGGCACAAATAGTGAAAATGATGTCAAACAAATGTTTGAAGCAATTTAATGATTGAGTTGCAAATCCAGATGAATTCAGCACATTCTGGATAGAGAAATGTCACTATGTTCTTGTTCATCTTTCCTTTACTTGCCTTTTTACTATTTTCATTTCTCATGCATTCCTTTTCTTTCCATTTTATTTTCCCAGTTCTTTTCTTTCCAAATGTTTCTTTCCTCATTTTCATTATTTATGTGTTTAGAGCAAGCGCATTATCAAATCATACTTACTTGCAATTAGGGCAGCTGTAGAATACTGTCTGTCCTTCATCTACTGACCGTGTCTGTCTTGTAAGATATGTCATACCTTCATGACCACAGTCGGAACACTTTCTATCAACCTGGAAAATACAAACCAGCTCTGATTAAATAAATACTCTGTTTTATACAATGCAGTAAAAACCCACATAAAAGAAGCAGTGACTACCATGTCTGCAATTTTTTTATTTAGCCTTAAATTTTCTTCATACGAAGGCAGGGACACCACAACAGCTTACGCCAATTACTGTAGGCCCTGCATTATGCTGAGACCTGACTGTTGTGCTGGGAGACAATCCCCTGCTCTTTTCGAAGAGCACAACAGAATCTTTTACATCCACCTTATATAGGAGTTAGAGTGAAGGCAGATGGGACCTCTGGCTTTAAGTCCTTATACGAGAAGAAGTAGTTGTAGTTGAAGTAGTTTTATAAAAAAGGTATGTTAGGTTCTAGTAAAGTGGCACATATTTAGCCTAAAGGTTCTTAATCGACTTTCGATCCCCAGTGAAATACACTTGGTTCAGTTTCTTTCCATTCTGTGTAGCATTGAGTAGCTTTAAATACCCATAAATGAGCATAGATGGAGGGGGTACCAGGTAGGAGGGAAGAGCTCAACGTTGGCTTAATCCTGGGAGACCAGCTTACTTCACAGGGAGCCCACTCTCAGAGACTCACGGATGATCGGTTTACTCCACGTTTGTGTGTCAAGATTGAATATTAATTAGATAGTTTTGTCTTGAATAAAATTCCTTCACAACACAAATGTCTCCTATTTTTCTGCAATAATACATGTTTTGGATGATCATTTAATGTCCCTATATGAAACTTTCTTCAAAATTTTCAGGATGACATGAGATTCCGTTGAATACCTAAAGGCTTATATACAGACAAGGGTACGTGGCAAGTTATGCATAGCTCTTAGAACCATCTCTGACCCCAACAAGTAGACAATCCCTTGGGGGACCACATGCGTCTCATTTGTTATCACTATTGAAACGCATGTGATTGTCTACTTGTTGGGGTCAGAGATGGTTCTAAGAGCTATGCATAACTTGCCACCCTTGTCTGAATATAAGCCTTTAGGTATTCAATGGAATCTCATGTCATCCTGAAAATTTCGAAGAAAGTTTCATATAGGGACATTAAATGATCATCCAAAACATGTATTATTGCAGAAAAATAGGAGACATTTGTGTTGTGAAGGAATTTTATTCAAGACAAAACTATCTAATTAATATTCAATCTTGACACACAAACGTGGAGTAAACCGATCATCCGTGAGTCTCTGAGAGTGGGCTCCCTGTGCTTACTTCTAGCTGAAGGAACTACTGATGTAGTGCCTTTCCTTTTGTATTCAGGTTTTTTTTACAACAATTAAGGTTTCAATAGATCAACATGTTACTGTATACATTTCTACCCACAACTCACCATTGGCCCTATAGAGTCTTCTTCAGTTTCTGTATTGGTTCTTTTTTCTTTGATTTCATTAAAAACTTTACTGGAGTGAATCTCGAATTTTTCGAACTCTATGAACAAATCATGAAAAGTTTCAAGAACTAAAGTAGAGTTTGGCACGGAGAAAACCATGAAAAAAAAATATTACACAGTAGCAATTTGATTTTGTATATTGAATAACATTTTCTGTGTGTTCGAGAAATGTCAATTTAAAGTTATAATGCATTCACAATTATTTTAGACAGGTTAAATAAAAAATATAGCATAAAAATAACATGTTGAATTGCCCACGTGCAAATGTAAAGCCATAAACAACATTTTGATGTGTAATAGTTCAAAAGTGTAGACTGTTTCACCACAAATACCTGATGTATCTTTTTGGAAATTACATATTTTACATGAAACAACGTCTTCTAGACCAGGTAGAGGTAATATCGAGCCACAAATCGGACAAAAATCAGGATCACACTGAAATGCTTCAACAGTCTTGGTGGCCGCCATATTGGATATGTAACGTGTGGCGGTCTTCCTGTGGTAAATCTTACCACAGCAACCCCAAAACGAGAAATGTTCGGAGGATAGGACAATAGGAAAATGAAAGAAATAAAGACATTGAAGAACGGGCTAGAAAGAAAGGAGTGAGAAGAACGGAAAGAAAGAAGGGACGCTAGAAAGGAAGAGAAGATAAAAAGGGAGGGTGCAAGAAAGGGAGGAACAAAATAAGGAAGAAAGGAATAATGTAAGGAAGGGAAGATGAAATAGGAGGATGCAAGGGAAGTGTGAACATTGACAAATGGAATGGAGGGTTTAAGGATAGGAAGGAAGAAAGGGGATAAGGGAAGGTGCAGGGAAGAAAGAGAGGGACGAAATGAGGAAGAAATGGAAAAGAGGGAGCAAGGAAGAAGGGAGGATGCAAGGAAGGAAAAGAAAGAGGGAGGAAGAAAGGGTGAAATTGAAGGAGGATAACAGCAATACATCACATTAAATATACACTTTGTATTTTATTATTAAACTTTGCACACTTATAGTGTATTTCCGTCAAGAAAATATTACCATCCTATCTACGCTAATGTCACCTATCTACAATTGATATTATTATATAGCCCAGTTAAATGGGTGATTCTTGATTTATTCGCTGCCTCATTGCTATCTTTTCTCCGTCTGTTAATAAGCTCCTAACCTCACTTGTGTCCGTATTAGCTCTCACTGTCCGCCGTTCTGAACTTTGAGGGCTCAAAAACATGAATCGTTTTAAAGTACTTTGCATCTCCGAACTAGCCGATTGAACATCGATTGCTTTTTTCTCGAGATATTCCTGTTCGTCGAAGACATCTCCAATCATTTCTTTACGGAAATGTCTTTTTTCCGAGTCGATAAAATCTCGGCAGGCCCTCGTAATGGCTTCGGCTGTAGTAAATATTTGTTCGGGGTAGGGTATTAGCGTTTCAAGGTTCATTTCATCGCATGCTTGTGGTGTCGATGAAGCGAGTGATCTAGACATGTCGAGGATGGTATCAAGTCCACGTACAAGTCGAACGACGAACGGTAACCGCCCTGCGTTGCTGCCTCGTTTGTCATCATTCGATGCTGATTGCAGCTGGAACTAGAAATGGAAATTGATGATTTTTACATAAATACAGGAGAGTGGGCTCCTGTGAGAGGCAATAAAAACCGCCACTACACAGTAAACTTTCTTATCATTGCCATCGTAATCATTACCTTATCATGATTTTTATCTATGTCATCATCGTCATCATCAATATCACCATTATTTTCATCATCATCATTATCTTCATCATTATTGTCAATGTCATCTTCATCATCCTCAACAATATTGTTATAATTTACCGTCAATATTATTTTCACCATATTTTCACCATAATCATCATCGACGTCATTATCATCAACATCATCGTTATCATTGATATCAATGTCATCTTCATCATCAACAACGATATCACCATTGCAATTATATCATGGATGAAATTGTAATTCATACTACAACAACAACAACAACAACAACAACAACAACAACAACAACTACAACAACAACAACAACGGGTTTTTTGCATCTAGAATTTGCAAGAGATTACAATTTACAAATAGAAAATTACAAGTACAGTAGGTACTGGCCCTAGCAAATAAATAAAACAACAAATAACTACTACAACATACAGCTGCTAGATGTATTTTAAAATAAACGACTTTCTCTCTCTATTATTATCGTCATAATTACCATTACTTGTCATCACTATCACTATCACCATTATCAACAAAATCAAGTACCTGCATTTCTCGTCCCTGGTGGATGAAGTCTGACGTAGCTCGAAGTAGTTTCACCACTTCCTCCGTCACCTCTTTTTCAATCTACAAAAAACGATGCTCAAGTATCAGTCATCATATTATACATGATCCATCTATGTACCGATATTTTTAAGTACATTTTTTTTTTCAGAAAGCGAGTGAACGGTGTATCAAACCATGTATATAAAATGGTGTAGCCTCATATTTGTTACCTCGGTAACATCAGCTCTCAATACGTTCTCGTCGATCTGTTCTTGCAAACTGTCCAACGTATCGATCGAATGTCGAATCGAAGTCTGTAGAAACTGCTCCTGGCCTGCTACAAAAGCTTCTTCAAGATCCTTGTCATGGTAAATATCCTGTAAATAAATCACTTTATCAACATCTCAAATCTTCTACAATCGGCGAATAAAATAATTTGCCTACAATTGTTAATGGATAATTTAAACCTATAAATATATTAGTTTTAATCACGTATTCAGGTCTTATTTCCCCTCCCCAATATTTCAATGTTGATTGAAGAACGACCCATTGACCATTTTATAGTTGATTGACCAACATTGCCTTAGGGGGGGGGGGGGGGGTCGTCAAAAACACCTGTTGCTTTTCCAAATATTATTACCCAACCCCCCTTCCTGGTTGGCAAAATAAAGTTATCTTATTATTGTCGATACCTCATACACTAACAAATGAAAGCCCCCTTAGAAGTAGATGTATTCAAATCCTGACCTTGTCGACTTGATTGTCCTCCTTTAGTGTGAATACAGCTAGTTTTGCTGTTTGTTTTACGCATTCCTTGATACGAGACTCCGCTTCTTCGATGACATTTTGACCATCAATAACACTCGAGGAATCACATAAGGACTGAGAATAGAGAAAATAGATATTAGTAATCACCACTACTAGCATCATCATTATTGTCATCATCACCATCACCACTACTATCATCATCATTATTGTCATCATCACTGACGTCTTAACCATCACATCACCATCACCACTACCATCATCATCATTGTCATCATCACTGACATCATCACCATCACCATCACCATAATCATCATCATTATTACCAACGCTGACATCATCACGATTATCATCACCATCTGCATCTAGCCTCCTCCACAGGCGTATTTATTATTGGATTTGGGTTTCCTGTGCTGCTACTACTAGAGGGACTAGGCGCTCGTTTTTTTTTTCTCGCCACAGGAAGCCCGATGAAAAGAAATATAATCCACATTGTCAGTGCTTGTAAATGTATATTCAATTTACTACATATACAAAAACACAAACCACTTATCACCACCATCATTATCACCACCATCATTATCATCATAATCTTCATCATCATTATCAATGTCATCACCATCACCGCGTCGTCGTCATCATCAAAATCATCGTCATCATTATCACTGTCATGACATTATCACCACCATCATAATCTTCATCATCATTATCAATGTCATCACCATCACCGGCATCGTCGTCATCATCAAAATCATCGTCATCATCATCATCATCATCATTATCACTGTCGTCACATTATCACCACCATCATAATCTTCATCATCATTATCAATGTCATCACCATCACCAGAATTGTCGTCATCATCAAAATCATCGTCATCATCATTATCACTGTCGTCACATTATTTTATTTATTTTAATTTTATTTTAATCAATTTGCCACAATGGCAGGGATAGAGACACAGGGCAGGGCCCCAATTGCTTGGCAATATCCCCTAAGAAATAAGATATAACGGAAAGGTATAATGAAATACAGATAATAAGCTGTATGAATGACAGCTTACGCCAATTACTGAACGAAATTACAAAAATAAATACAAGGGAAAACAGCCAAAGTTAAAGACAGTTTATGGTGGCTGGTACATTTGCAGTTCTTTATAATACATATTGTGTAGGTGTTCTTTGAACTGTTTCAAGTGGAGATTCTTGAAATGTGATGGCAAATTGTTCCAGAGCTTTAAGACTCTTGGGAAAAAGGAACACATATAGTAGTTTTGTTTGTGTGAGCTAATCATACGATAATTATTTGGATCATAATTTCGGGTCTTGTATTTTGAATAGATAGAAGTGATATATTTGCTTAAGTCTATGTCCATAGTTCCCGTATGGAACTTGTGGAATTGAGTTAGGTCACCACCATCATAATCTTCATCATCATTATCAATGTCATCACCATCACCGGCATCGTCGTCATCATCAAAATCATCGTCATCATCATCATCACTGTGGTCACATTATCACCACCATCATAATCTTCATCATCATTATCAATGTCATCACAATCACCAGAATTGTCGTCATCATCAAAATCATCGTCATCATCATCATCATCATTATCACTGTCGTCACATTATCACCACCATCATAATCTTCATCATCATTACCAATGTCATCACCATCACCAGAATTGTCGTCATCATCAAAATCATCGTCATCATCATCATCATTATCACTGTCGTCACATTATCACCACCATCATAATCTTCATCATCATTATCAATGTCATCACCATCACCGGCATCGTCGTCATCATCAAAATCATCGTCATCATCATCATCATCATTATCACTGTCGTCACATTATTATCACCACCATCATAATCTTCATCATCATTATCAATGTCATCACCATCACCAGAATTGTCGTCATCATCAAAATCATCGTCATCGTCTCTATCATCATCATTGTCTTCACCATCATTATCACAGTTTTAACATCTCAAACATCAAAACCACTTTCAACAACTGTTACTATACTATAATATTTTCACCACAATCTTTTGTTTATTTTTCATTCATAACGAGTTGTAAGGTATCAGGAGGGGATGGGGACCTCTACTCACGCAAACTCAAATTATGCGCAAGCTTTGTGAAATATTCCAGTAAAAGTATATATTTTTTGAAACCTGAATAAATGTAGTTTTTGAAAATTAATTCAAAATTTTCATTATTTAAAACGACAAAAAGATATTCCGACTAAAGCGTGTTTTGACCGTACTTCGTTTGAAAGCTCGAACTCTGTCAGGATTTCCGTCTCAGTGATAAAAATCACGTTAGCAGACTCCTAATACATCAATCTCTAAAACGGTGTCTGCGATTTCTCATAACTGCTTCAGATCAGCCGCTATTGAGTCTCAAATATCGATGTTTGAATTTATCACGTATAAGTGTACAAACTAAGCAATATCTCAACAACGAAAACGAAAATGAAAAATCGTTGGCACCGTTTTTGGTTCCAGATTTGATTTATATTTGTGCAAAGTGTGAAATCAAACCATTGAATTGCAAGGAAACTAGAGCGCTTTCGCCTTTTCAAACGAAGTACGGTCAAAACACGCTTTAGTCGGAATATCTTTTTGTCGTTTTAAATAATGAAAATTTTGAATTAATTTTCACAAACTACATTTATTCAGCTTTCAAAAAATATATACTTTTACTGGAATATTTTACAAAGCTTGCGCATAATTTGAGTTTGCGTGAGTAGAGACAGTAGAGGTCCCCAACCCCTCCTGATACCTTAAGTGAAGAATTAAAATCAAAGGCACATACCGATAATAGCTTGACCATCAAAGACGACAAGTCCTGCGTAATCTCCATTAACGTTTCACGGAGAGACAAAAACTTCTTGTATTTATCAACTTTTAACTTTAACTTCTTTGAATTAATTTTCACAAACTACATTTATTCAGCTTTCAAAAAATATATACTTTTACTGGAATATTTTACAAAGCTTGCGCATAATTTGAGTTTGCGTGAGTAGAGACAGTAGAGGTCCCCAACCCCTCCTGATACCTTAAGTGAAGAATTAAAATCAAAGGCACATACCGATAATAGCTTGACCATCAAAGACGACAAGTCCTGCGTAATCTCCATTAACGTTTCACGGAGAGACAAAAACTTCTTGTATTTATCACCATGGTAACCACAATCCCATGATTGCACCTTGGACAGCAGCATCTCCATGGTAACAGTGAGAGATAAACAGGTTTCTTGAATTCTCCTCTCGACTGAAAAATCACATCAAATAGATACATGTTTCAAAAAGGTTGTCCAAAACAACAGGGATTCCAGGGCGATAAGGGATTCCGGGTAATTGCAAACACCTATTTAAAAAAAGGCAATAGGCCATTCCAGGACATTTGGGGATACACCTTTTTTAAAAAGGTTGTCCAAGGCGAGAGGCCAATCCAGGACGGAAAGGAATTATAGGCATACACCTTTTTCAAAAAGGTTGTTGATAATCAAGGTTGTTATGAAATTCTCAGTAATGAATGAATGGATGAACAAATGAACAAATGAACAAATGAATGAACCGATGAATAAAGGAATGAATGAATTAATCAATTAATGAATAAACACTAACCTTTCTCATCCATTGTATCATTGATTTGTGGAATATCTTTCTTGATAATCGATAAAAATGTTTTAAGCTTCTGAGCGTCACCTAGCAACCGTTCATGAATTGGGTCGAGGAATGGGTCAGAGTTTCCTGAGAGGCAAGTAGATATAACAATTTCAAAAACAAAATAATTCACAACCGTGAAGGAGGCTGTATATCCCATACAGATTCGTCCGGATTTGCATAAGTTTTAACTTGAATTTTCTCGGCAAGATATACTTTTATCTTGACAATTTTAGTAAAATATTAAAGAACTAATGTTGGAGTTTTATAAGTACTATACAATATTCGTGTCCGATCTGTATGAGATATACAGTGGCTCGTCTTGACTCGCAACTGTATATCTCATACAGATCGGTCACTCATATTGTATACACGTATTTCAATAATCGTTGTCGCAGCCGAAGCTACAGTCTACACTCTGAAGCCTACAAAGAATGTCGGTAACATGAACATAAATTGTTGGTTTATTACTCTTTTATTTTCTCCAATCAATATTTGTTTCATCATCTATTACTGCAACAACTAGTTGCTGGTCATATAACACAAACACGCACAAGCTAAAATATGCTATGAATAAATCGAGAAGAGAAGAAAATACCGACATCCTTTGCAGGCTTCAGAGTGTGGACTGTAGCTTCGGCTGCGACAAAGATTTTTGAAATAGGTGTATAGTTCATAAACGATGCATAGAAATAGAAGAAATGTCTATCGCAGTAAAGTACGTATGTAACTGTAGTTATCGTATGACAAGTAGTGACAAACAAACCTTGTAACGATGACAACGAATTTGACAAAAGCTTTGAGCACATGGAAGACATTAACTGGACACGTGATGTGTCACGTGATGAATCACGTGGCTGTGCTTGAGCCGCTGTCGTGGTTTGATAACCTGAATAGAAATAGAATGTTATCAATGATTCTAATAATGATCATCATATATAATCATGACAATAATAATAATTGGTTAAACCAAGGACACTCACTACTTCTACAATCAATATTTACAGAATGCAACACTCGACTTTCATGTTGATTTTTGCTGAGGGAGGAAAACCGGATAAACCGGTAAAGCCAAGCGTGGCATGGGAGTGAACAACACATGAAACAAACTCAGCTCACAAACAATCCACGGCCGAGTGTGGACTCGAACCTGGACCACAGCGGTGAAAAGCCAGTGGCTTGATATTCCACTCCACACATGAATTAAAGTTTATTACTAACCTTTTCTTGTCGACAAAGGCGAGCTGGTTGGAGATTGAAAAACAGAGTCCCCAGGGGAGGAGGAGAGGGGATTGTTTGACCCATCTACACTAGAAACACTGGCAGTACTTGTATCCTTGTTGCGATATTTAGCGAATATACTCTCTGCAGCGCGAACTGAAATTGATGACATTGTGAAATATACGTACTTAGATATAAGTAAGTGAATATCTAAATGAACTGAATAAAATATCATCGATAAAATGAATGAAAAATATTTGAATGAATGAATGCAGGAATGAATGAATGAATGAACGAACAATTGCTTGAATGAATGGATGAACGAAGGAATGAATGAATGAACGAAAATGAATAAATGAGCGAACGAATAAGTAATTGTTTGATTAAATGAATGAATGCAGGAAAGAATGAATGCTGCATATAATGAATGAACAAATGAATAATTGAATGAATGAATGAATGAAAGAATAAGTATTGTTTGATTAAATGAATGAATGCAGAAATGAATGAATGATTGAATACTGGAATGAATGGAGGAACAAATGAATGAACGGATGAATGACGAACAACAAATATCAAAAATGAAGGAAATACAAGGTTGCATAGTACTACAACCATCATTACTGTGTGGCCTAGCATCACGACTTATTCTCAGGTATCACATAACTATCACATAACCGACAAGTACCTTTGTTTTCATCGGCTTTTACAGTTTTCTTGGTAGGTAAAGACATCGCTCCCATGGTTGATATTCTCCTAAAGACACAAACAATATACATTTAATAAATAGATATATACCTTTAGGAACGAGTGTAGCAAGGTTAGTGCGCGGCTTTCGGAGCGAGAAATCCCTAGTGGTCTCACACTTGTTTCGACTTCTTTCTAATCTGTGTAGCTTTGAGAAGCTTTAAATACCCGTAAAACGGAGCATTGATGGAGAGATGGGGGAAAAGAGCGCACCGTCGGCTTCCTGGGAGACCAGCTTACTGCTTAGAGCTGAAGGAACTACCAACGCTAAATAATAGTATTTTTCCTTTTCCTTTTCACGGTTCTCGTCCACAACCTCAGCCACGATAATGTGTAATATATTCTTTACAATTTGACTACAGCTCGCGGGAATTCAAGGAATGTACACATTATCAACTAATTGCAACACTTCAAATTTCTATGGGATGTAGCCGAATTCTAAAGACTATGTACACACTATCGAGGCTGAGATGGCTCGATGCGAACAGTACAGTGAAAGGTCTTTTACCAAACAATTGATAAACAACGCTTAAAATATCCCTAATTTCCATAAAGAGCTATGAATGGAGGTACTACAAAGCAGGTTATATCAGACTAACGCGTACCTGTTGTGCGGCGAGTTGAGTTTGAAGTCTTTTTCCCACACGTCATCGAGGTCGTTAAAAGGATCATCGTCTCCTAGGTCACTCTCGTCCTTGTTCTATGACGTCATCAGTGAAAAAAATATGAGCCACTACTTTACCACTACCAATATCATCATCATCTTCGTATTCATTATAACCTTCGCCATCATCTTTTCCATTTGTCATCATCATCATCATCATCATAACGTAATCATCGCCCTCTTCACTATCATCAACTTCGTATTCATTATAGCTATCGCTATCATCATCATTGCATCATAATCATTATCATCATCATCATCATCCTCATATATATCAATATCACGATCATCGTCATGAACATCACTTCCACCATTATCATCATCGTCGTCATTATATTATTATCATCGTCATCATCATCATCATTGCAATCATCATCATCACCTGGTACATGTCTCTCATCAAGTCTAGTCGTGATTCAAACTTCTCCAGGGTCCATAGGGTAGTCAACCCTTTCTTGGTGTCATTCAAGCGAACCTTGGTCACAGCCTTAAACATACCAAAAACAAGTAAGCAGTCTACAAAGACAGACAGACAAAAAGAAGCACAGACAAACAGGTAAAATCAGGGACAGACAGAAAGACAGATAGACAGGCAAAAAAAGTATAAAAAGCGAGACAAACAGACAGACATGTTGCCTGCGTAAACAGACCCTTATTTGTTTAAGCAGGCTAACAGACAGCCAGGCAGGCAAAAAGGACAGAAAGAAAGACAAACACGCACCTTTCCATCGAGTATAACTTCATCCCTGCTAAAAGTCTAAAATAAAAAAGACAAATAATCAATATGAAAGTCAATAAATTATATGGATTTCACAGGAGAGTATCTTAAATAGACCACTTTCATAAATACCATAATATGTACTGGAAAATGATTTTTCAAGTAAACAGATATTTTAATATTTTAGCACTATCGTATGAAAGAACCACCTGAAATAGGCATGTTTGGAAGTTTTTGATGCTCTGGCTAAATTACCAAAGAAGTTATGCACAATGAAAAATGTAGAGATTTGTATGTAATTTTCTGCTGAGGCCTTTGATGCCTCGTTTTGATGTTTTTCTGATTTTTCAAACTCTTATAGCTTCCTGCAAATTTAATCGTTTTTTCTCAAACTTTCACGAGTTAATGTTATGGTGAATGTCTATCATATGATAGCTTTCGTTTTCCTAAAACATCAATTTAAAAATTAGATAATTAGTGGCGGCCATTTATGAAAGTCGTCTATAGCATTGGAGAATCTAGGCCTGGTATATATATTGAAATTATAGTTGTATTTTTACCGAAAAAACTGGGTACTCTTTTAGATGATATTCTCTATTATATACTCACAATATTCTTCTTTAAATGTTGGCTGATCTTGTTTGCTTCTCGTAGTGCCATAGTAATCCTTAGCAACTCCTTCTTGCTGGGATCATCTACAAACAGCAATATTACACTTAGGATACTCCAACCGTGAACAATTGACTTTTTTCATGTTATTATTTTCTGAACCTTCTACTGCTTCAAAACCTCTTAAAATCAAGCAGTGAGTTCAAATACACGAAGAGTTTATAATAAATCAATTTCAAATCTATTCGCTCAAGGGATTTAAAATAACAAAAACAAGCTCAAAATGTTCACGGTTCGAGTGTACTCACTGTAATAAGTCAAGAAGACGTTGTTGGGGTGATTTTGGAAAAAAAGTTGTTTGGGGTTCCTGTTTTATCTACACAACCGCGAGAAATATGCTTAGTTAAAGAGAAAAGTGGGCAGAGGAGAAGTTATCATAGACGTATTATGGTATCTATCTTCCTGGTAAATACAAGCACTTGTACTTGTAATCTATAATATGTGAGAAGAAAATAATGTCTTTATATGTAGCCTGCGTTACATCCTTTCTCCTTTAACAATCATACGGCTTTATTTTCGCAAGAGTGCACCAAGCTGATAACGAATAACCGGGATAAAGATCGGTATATTAAATGTTTTGTTTTTGTTTATTCGTTTTTGGATCTTACCCATTGTAGATGTCTTTCGTCCCAGAGCATTGAACGAGGCTCGAAATTCTTCTCGCGTTTTCTCGCGTTGTTTCTGAAGAAAACAAATAATAAACAAACTACTCAGCCAACAGCAAAAACATCAACAAGTTTCAGTGAAAAATCCAGAGGTTCAATCCAGTGAAGCCTAGGCTAATAAAGAAACGAAATACATGTTTAATCACATGCAGCTTTCCATCTGAAAATTAAATAAGTTTTAAAGCCGTTAAAAAGAATTTCTACCGCGAGCCATTTTGAAAAAACGTTTTGAGCTCTCGGATTGGGTCCTTGTGTCTTAATGGTTTGTGCGCACGCACGTTTTTATTATCCATGGTGTGAGTGGGTGAGAATCTTATGGTTTTCGCACGTGACTGATTTGTCCAATGCTCGCACGATGTAGTTGAGTAGTACCTTGGCTTCTTTCAGCTTCAGCACGTCTTCCTGCATCTTTATCTTCTCTTTTTCAAGTTCGGACATTATTCGAATTTGGTTCAGTTTTGTTTCCTCGAGAGCCTGAAAACACATAGCAATAACAATAGTTCATAACTACAATCACATGCAGAATACCAGGAAACTTTGTAGTCTCTTTTGTAGATGAAAATTCTGAAATTTTGATGCTTCTAGTACTTCAGTTCTAGATTACAGTGAGGACACTCGAACCATGAACACTTTTTCATGTTACTATTTTCTTAACCTTCTACTGCTTCAAAACCTCCAAAAATGAAGCAGTTAGTTCAAATACATTAAGTGTTCATAATAAATCGTATTTCTAATCTATTCACTCATGGGATGTGGGTTAAAATATAGTAACACAAAATAAACTCAAAGTGTTCACGGTTCGAGTGTCCTCACTGTAATTTGTAGACACATTGAGCATTGGTAAATGTGCTATAATAACGTGACATTGTAATTTGTTTTGTGCTAAATACCTGCTTAGCAGCCAAGGCTTCCATTTGTAGCTTCTTTCTATTACCAATGATTTCTTGTTCTAACATCTAAAAGACATCAATTGGCTTGGAGTTAACACACGTGTATGAAGATTGTTATGCATGTTTGCCGTTGTGCATTACAGTCATGATCAACAATATCCCCATCTCGCTATACACCTAATTCAAAAAAGGTTGACGGAGCGAACGGCGATTGGCGATTGAAATTCGTATTGTCCACAGTCGTGGACAATACGAATTTCAATCGCCAATCACCGTTCGCCCCGTCAACCTTTTTTGAATTAGGTGTATTCATCACAACCATCACCATCGTAATCATCATCATCAGCAGCAGCAGCATTATCTTATTTCGATCATCATTGTCAAGGTCACTGTCATCATCATCATTTCGATTATCATTACTTCAAAGTCATCATTATCATCATCATCATATCAGCAGCGGCATTACCATTTCGATCATCAGCATCAACGTCATCCTTATCATCATCAATACAATCACCATCATGACTACAATCAACATCATCATCATCAGCAGCAGCAGCATGGAAATTTTTCATTATGAACGTCATTATCAGAGGGTCCTGAAGGGGTCCGAATCCCATTTCCCAGTTTATATTTGGATTAAATCCCAGTCAAAAATCAGATAATCCCATCAGTTTTGCTCAAGTTTTCAATCCCATTCCCATGTTCTATTGATCTTTTATTTGTAAGTCCCAGTGCATCCAATCCCATTTTCCCAGTCAAAAATAAGGCCAATCCCAGCTCCCCCTTCAGGACCCTCTTATCACAACAATCATTATTTACACCATTACCACTACCAACAATTACGGCGGACAGGAGTGGAATCACTACAGTAATGTACCTGTCTGTGTGCTTGTAATTCAGATATAACGTCTTCTTTGGATTGATTGGATCTTTCAGCATCTTCTTTCTTCTGATTCAACTCGTCCTGAGTAATAAAACACAGAGATATTAGAATAACAAGATGAATTACGGTAAACGGAGTCTTAGTAACTAAGATCCATTATACAAGACCAAAGATATGTGGACTTACACCATGATATTTATCACAGTCATAAAAGGATGAGCGGGAAAATAGGGCTTTTATCACACGGTAGTCTCCCCCGCAGCCGTTTTTAGTCTCGTTCCACTCCCCTACGGGGAAGAGAAGTAGGGGGAGTGGAGACTAAAAACGGCTGCGAGGCAGACTAATCACACGGCGGCCACGTTTATTCCCATCAGAGAGAAAACCTTTGTTTGGAATGTTCTGAAACGCATGAAAGCGAGGACAAGGGAACCCAAGGGATTTAAAACCTATTGTTTCAACCAATATGTCGGCCCGTGATAAAAGGGAATGCGTATAGTTTGACACATGATAGTTTTATTGTATTTACCAGTTTTTTCTGCAACTCTTCGTTTCGATGTTCGTAGTCGGACTTTTGACGCATCAGTTGTTCAGCTGCAGCTTCCTAGGAATTATGGGTACGATATTATTAACATATATATTATAAACACTGAATACAATGTATGGATAGTGCAAGTTAAAAGGATTGTCAAGGTATAGACTATTACATGTATAGTTAAAAAAAGCTTTATAAAATATTTGAAATACTGCACGCGCTCTGATTGTAGCCTGCGTGACATTTGGACTTGTTTGGGACTTTAATAGCCGAGAAAAAGTACGGATGTGACGCAGGCTATCTGATTGACTAGATACCGTGTTTATATCAGAGGACAGAGAAACGCTCGAGAAAAAAATTCAAAGTTATCTTTAAAAAGCTCTATAAAACGTCCGCTTGTGTCTATATACGCGCGGGATATAAACACTATGGGAGATGTAAAGCACTCAAGACGTCAAAGACCTCTCTCTTGCTCTACATCTCCCAGCGTGTTTATATCACAGTATAGAGACACACGTGCCATTTTATATAAATGGTTATTAATGGTATTATGTGAAGGTGCGAAAGATTGATTGGTTCTTGTCCATACCTTTTCTTTCTGTATGTGTCTCATGATTTCTTTTTCGGCTTGTAACCTGGCCTCTTCCCTGGCTTCTTCTCTAGCTTCTTCCAGTTCAGCTTGAAGTCTGATGAAAGATATTATAATCATTAGTCAGCATCACTAACTGCATCACAATCAAGACTAAGAAACCGCTATGGGCTCCCTGTGGAACAGGAATCACCAACATTATTATCATCATGATCATGATCATGATCAATATTAACAACAACATCATCATCATAATCATCACTATCACAATCTTTATCACCACATAATCTCCATCATCATCAACATCAACAGCATCACTATCACTGCTACGATCATCGTCATCATCATCCCTATCAATCTTAATCACCATCATCATCATGATCAACAACATCATCAATATTACTGTTATCATCATCATCTTCACCATAAACATCATTCAGTGATCGTCGTCATCATCGTGCACCTCCTTCTCCCCATCCTCACCATCGTCATCATGGTTTTATCTTTGATATCGACAGTACTATTATCATTATAATACAATCATCATTTACCTAGCGTTCTGTTCTTGTGCCAGTTCATTTCTTGCAAACTCAAAGTCTTTAACAGCTGCCTCGGTTTGACCCCAGCGAATTTGATCCTTCCGTCTTTTGCTTTCTATTGGATGGTTAAGCCTGTAAAGACAACGCTGACATTAATAAGAAGACTTGAGGTGAGACACGCCATAAAGATACGCCTACTTTTCGACGTGTCTCCCATCTCGCCTAACTCCCCGCTCACTCTCGGCAAAAACGTTTTCGCGTAAAAAAGTAGGGACTGTTTAGCAGTCTAACAACCTGGAATACTACAGTGCAGGATTGATTATAGTAAAATGAATATGTTAAAAGTTAATATGTTGATGGCAAATTTAGTAATAGTGAGTAATAGAAATCATATATTGATTACGTCAAGAGGCGGTATCGATGTAAGTGTAATAATAATAAATAATAAAACAGATTATAGTGATTTGTGATGACAATGAGATCCTCATAATTATGACTATAAGTAATAAATATATAATAAATAGAATAATAAATAGAAGTTGTACCTGAAGAAATGATCTCCACCGATGACAAGACGATCACCCTACGAGAAATGTGCTATACTTATCAGACTGCTCTATTGTGACGCGCAATGCTGCAGCTTACAATCATGAATGTGATTAGTACTTATAGAGATTTTGTTCATGTTTTTGTCCATCAAATATAAAGAACCCTTAACAAGGGAAGATAAAATTCGTATTTCCTTATCACCAGGTTGAAAATGATGATGGTGTTGGTTATGGTGATGATGTTGATAATGATGGTGATGATGATGTTGATAACGGTGTCGATTAATGCTATAATTGCACACTTTTAAGCCAATCAGATTGCAGGATTTCCTACACTGCAAAAACGGCTGAGTAGATACACCTCACTATATTGAGTTAATCATGCATTCAGGATAACACTTTATAGTGAGTTAACCCAACTCATTATCAAGAGTTAAAATAAATGTAGACGTTCATTGAGTACAATGTACCCAATATATTGAGTTTAACTTCGCTTTTACTCACTCTAGAGTTGAGTTTACTCACTATAGAGCTGGGTTAACTCACTATAAAGTGTCATCCTGAATGCATGATCAACTCAATATAGTGAGGTGCCGTTTTTGAGGTGTCGTTTTTGCAGTGTAGTAATTACAAAATGGATATGATTATTATCATAATCATCAATTTAACATCATAATTATCACTATATAGAGATCAATTGCCTACTCTTTGCGAACAACACAAAATCAATGCAAGTGACTTACATGGTGTAGTTCTGTTTCTTCTAGGATCAGCTGTCCATTAATATATATTGCTGCATCGGCTACACAATAGAAAGAAAGCAATTGAAATCAAACGAAAAGGATTTCACAAATCAAAGATCATACACCGGATAGTATAAGGCTTGAAGCTACAAATTTAACTAAGATGAAACCGAATACTATTCGCCATTCCCATATTATAGAGACCCGTGGCTAAAAATCGCCAGCCTCCTCCAGGTTACAGTGAAGCAGGAGAGGGGCTACTTCACCGAGTTGGTTGCTAAACTCAACACGAAGGTGGGCTCCGTCTCTCAAGAGTATACACAAATCGTTGTCGCAATCAATGATACAGTCCACACTATGAAGCATGCAAAGGATGTCGGTATTTCTTCTCTTGTCATCGCTTTATTCATAGTATATTTTAATTGTACGTGTTTGTGTTTTATGACCATAAAGTGCTGTTACAGTGGAAGATGATTAAACAAATATTTATTGAAAAACGTGTAATAAATCACAAATTCTGTTCATATTACCGACATCCTTTGCAGGTTTCAGAGTGTGAACTGTAGCTTCGGCTGCGACAACGATTTTTGAAATAGGTGTCTATACCGAACTGTTATAGCTGTTATTATAGTTATATGCAAATGATTTTAGACAATGGATTCAAGTTGAGGCTTTCGGACCAATTTTTTAGTTTTGCCCACAAGCTAGCCGTGACTTGAATCCATTGTTCAAAAAGATTTAAATAAAACTGGAATAACAGCTATTCATTTTTTCCATTGTTAATAGAGGAGACTGATTATGAAACCCAGCACACTTCAAAGGACCGGCCTATTGTTTCGGTTTTGAGGTTGAACCGAACCATCACGTGACCTTGAGAGTGCACACAGACCAAAACAAATCATAACAAAGACTGTTGCTCTTTTGAAGTTTGCTGGGTTTTATAACCAGTTAATGTACAATATAACGTTTGTACTTTCATAGAAGCCTTTCTTATTTCGTATGTACTTCATTATATATTTCATTACTTTAAGAATTACGTATTTTCTAAAGTATTACCTAGTGGAGTCACTTTGACTCGTTCTCCTGCATTGTTGATGGTGCTGTAAAATAATAAAAAGAACTTAATAAAGACAATGTAAAAACAAATGAGAGAGAGACGACATGAAGAAAAGAGCAAAGTACCGAAGGAAGAAAGGACAAACATGAAGGAAAAACAACAGTACCAGTGAGACTCAGCTACCAGGGCACCACTGAGCTGAATATCTTGGTTATCCTGGTGACCAACAGTTGTGGTTCCTATCAAAATGAAAAGAAATACACAAATCAAAAACAACGTGTAGTGTGCATTATAGACCCCATTTATAACTAATGTCAAGGAAGGATCCTTACCTGGCTTGAGAATGTACAGAAGCATTTCAGACAGTTGTGGGTCTTCGTTGAGGTTAACCAGGTTTGGTAGCTTATTGTCGACTTTGAAGCTGATACCCGCTTTCTGTTAATCAAAGATATCAAAAGAATCAATATAAACTATTTACTATTGTTAGATAATTATCAATGAAATACCTATATTTCTTCATTTCAAAAATGTGATATATTCACATCACCATGGTTACTTGGCTTTAAGGTAGCTTCTTATAGCAGAAAGAGTTCTCTCGTGAAAGATCTTATCAACACTCGAAGATAAAATTCGTATTTCCGCGCATTCATGTATAAATACATGTATCCTCTATAAATATTTTGCATAAAAAGTATATCTTGTAACTGAAACATGATGATGGATATCATAATGATGATGTTCATTATGATGATGATGATGTTAGTAATGGTACCGATGATTATCATCATCATCATCATCATCATCACCATCATCATCACCAACATCACCATCATCGCCATCATCATCACCATCATCATCACCAACATCACCATCATCATCACCAACATCACCATCATCGCCATCATCATCACCATCATCGCCATCATCATCACCATCATCATCACCAACATCACCATCATCATCACCAACATCACCTTCATCACCATCATCATCACCATCATCACCAACATCACCATCATCATCACCAACATCACCATCATCATCACCATCATCGCCATCATCATCACCATCATCGCCATCATCATCACCAACATCACCATCATCATCACCAACATCACCTTCATCACCATCATCATCACCATCATCATCACCATCATCATCACCAACATCACCATCATCATCACCAACATCACCATCATCATCTCTATATTTTAATCCGTCGTTCCAATACCTTTAGATTTTCAGCTTCCTCGATTTTCCGTCTTTCAGACAAAGCGAACTTCTCTTGCCAGTTTCTAAACAGAACCTTAGTATTAGAGCTTTGTACACAAACACGGTTACAGATATTAGCATGTCACTTATACATCTTGCAATATAGAAACCTTCTTCAAAACAATCAAGCAAACAAACAAACAAACGAATGACCAAAAAAGAAACAAATCAACATACAAACGAACAGACGAACAAACAAACAAACGAATGAACAAACGAACAAACAAACGAATGAACAAACAAACAATCGCACGAGCAAACAAACGAACAAACAAACGAATGAACAAACAAACGAACGCACGAACAAACAAACAAACAAACAAACAAACAAACAAACGATCAAACAATCAATTAATTCATTGTGCAAACGAATGGACTAACAAACAAGCGGACAAACAAGCGAACAAACAAACGAACAAACAAACGAACGAAAAAACAAACGAACGAAAAAACAAACGAACGAACGAACGAACGAACAAACGAACAAACGAACGAACGAACGAACAAACAAACAAACAAACAAACAAACAAACAAACAAACAAACAAACAAACAAACAAACAAACAAACGATCAATCAATTCATTGTACAAACGAACGGACTAACAAACAAGCGGACAAACAATCAAACAAACGAAAAATCAAACGAATGAACAAACGAACAAACGAACGAACGAACGAACAAACGAACGAACGAACAAACGAACGAACAAACGAACATACAAACGAATGAACAAACAAACGAACGCACGAACAAACAAACAAACAAACAAACAAACGAACAAACAAACAAACAAACAAACAAACAAACAAACAAACAAACAAACGATCAATCAATTCATTGTGCAAACGAACGGACTAACAAACAAGCGGACAAACAATCAAACAAACGAAAAATCAAACAAAAAATCAAACGAATGAACCAACGAACAAACGAACGAACGAACGAACGAACGAACGAACGAACGAACGAACGAACAAACGAACATACAAACGAATGAACAAACAAATGAGCAAACGAACGAACGAACAAACAAACAAACGAATGAACGAACAAACAAACGAACGAACAAACAAACGAATGAACAAACAAAGAAACAAACAAAGAAACAAACAAAACAAACAAACAAACAAAGGAAGAAGTTACAATTTTTGCCTCACAGTTTTCTTCGAAACACTGGTGTTAACACCAGTTAACACTAGGAGTGCATACCTTGTAGACTCCACCAAGAGCCGTTGTGACTCCATCAGCTTTTCCCTAAGAAGCTCTATTTCTGCTAAGGAGTTTTTGTTGTCTTCGGGTGAATTAGTGACGTTCATGTGATGAAGACGGTCGATCTCGGCTCGTAATTCTGAGGCAAAGAAATATTAATACACAGAGTTAAGTATTAAAATGAATACTGATGGGTAATGGTGATTACGATGATGATGATAACAGTGATTACTGTTGTGACAAGGATTCTTGTTATTATGCCGACATGATAATGATGGTGATGATAATTAATAACAGAGCTTGTCCTTGTTCACTTGATTGATAATGAAACCAAAGAATCAAGTAAATCGTGTAGTCTACGTGGCCAGGCTCTTAGGGGGAGAAGAGGGGAAGAGGTGGAAGAGGGAGGGACTTGGGGAGAGAATGGGGAAAGGAGAGCTCTACCGTCTTTCCCTCTCCCTCCCCCAAAACCTCACCTTCTCCCCTCCCCCTCTCCCACAGCCAGCTATGCAGGTGGTGGTGGTTTTGCTTAAGATGGTTTACAGTAATATAGCTTCTGCTGATAATCGTGATGTATATAACATTACCTTGAATAATTTTAGCGTTTGGATCTTCATTGATCACGGCCCGGTTAATGATTGTTCTCGCTCTTTGAGCATATGTAAGATATGTTAAGGACAATAGTAATAATAACAGTAATACTCTTTAATGCTTGTATTGAGTAATTATCTATAATATCATAAATATAATCAAATATGTAAAGAAGATTTGGTTATGTTGTAGTTAAAGGATATCGAAGAGTACTCAGTGTTTCACCAAAATGGCAGCTTGCCGGACTAATATTAGCTATCATCGCTGTTTTGGAATTCCCGCCTAAACTGTCCTTAAGAAGCCTGTAACAACACAAGAAACATTATTAGGAAATGGACAAGTTCAATATTGTAGGTGTTTGCATAACTGTTAACTGGATGGAGTGAGTCTCACGGAAGAGATTTAAAAAAAAATGCCATCGCGCAAATGTCCCCTTCACAGCTCCCTGCGCTATCTTGAAAGGTAGCTGGGCCTTTGCATCGAAGCGAGACGAACGTTGAGCTTGCAATGATAGAGACCTTTTAACATCTCTATCATTGCAAGCTCAACATTTGTCGCTTTGATGCAGAGACCCTGCTATCTTTCAAGATTGCACAGTGAATTGTGAAGGGGATTGTGAATGTTATAAAGCGCACTTTACATGTGAAATATGTTCCAATGTGATTTACAAATAAAGCATCATTTAACAAGCAAAGCGACTTTCAAGTAAAGGTGTTTACCATGTCAGGATGGAGTCTCTATAAGGGATATACATTTTCTTCTTCTTTTTCTGCAGTTCTTTGTCTGATAGCAGTGATATAACTTTACCAAGTGTATGGAGTGACTTATTGATGCTACCTCCCTCCTGTGAAGACATGATAACAATGTATTTAGTATAGGGATTTGGAACAATATATTTGATCCCAATAAAGAAGGGTTAGTGATTGCAGTTATAAAAGAGAATTGAGTTACAAAAGAGTTATATTGCAAGAAGAACTTTTAATGAATGTGCATCTTTTTTGGCTCAAAAGATAAAACGTTTTGTCAACTAAGAAAATCGTTTACTCCTTGATTTGCAATGTAATACTTTATATGAAAGTTATAAATCTTCCTTTAAGTTAGTTTAGTATTTCTTTTGTTTTCCTTTTCATTGACGACACATTCTTCCTTCCTCCATTTTTATAGAGATAAATGTATAAAACAAAAATCAACACAGTGGTTTTATCATTTAACAATTAATTAAATACCTTTAGTCTCAAACTTGCAGTTTCTGCCGAAGTGATAACTTGGTCATTAATGACATGGCTTGCTCGTTCACTGCCAGCCAAATCAATCAGGTTGATTTTACTGATCTTAGTCAGCTGGGCGTCGGAGTCTTCAAAGTTTTCAGTCTAAATAATAAGAAGATGTAGGTGAGTGTAGTGCTCACAAGTGTTGGTATTGTGATTCTTATTTGCCAACCATTTTCACAATAGACTTTTTAATTTTCTTTGTTCTAATAACAATGGTTGGTTGGCAAAACCATAACAAAATACGTTACTGTATGTCCACCTTTTTTTAAGGTAAAGAAGTGGAAAGAAATTGTACAGTGGAAGATATAGGCCGGAACAATACGCCATTTGCATTATAGCGTCATATACTACCTTGAGACCAGAATGTTTTGCCTACTTTCTTTTGTTAAATAATTAGTGTCGAATGTTCTAGTATTTACAGGAGGGTTTAAAAATTTGAATAACAAAGAAAAGTTGTAAAGCATTCTGGGGCTGGTAGTAAAATGACGTCATCATGAAAAACCTATTGGGATTAGAGATAACAAAGGGACAAAGTTAGAAACAAAACGAACAGAAAGAAAAATGGAAAAAATAGGAAAGATGGAGAGAACAAGAGAAAGAAAAAATATATAAGCATTGCCTGCTAAAGCCAGGTTCACACTGCGTCATAATGGTAATCATAAGCAAAACAAAAGAAATTAGAAAAGGAAACACTTTGTTCTTTGTTTTCTAATTACCCAGGGGATAATAAATATTTTATTTTATTGCTTATGATTATGACGCTCGTGGGAACCAGGGTTAACATAAACCTTACCTTTGTCTGTGTCATCATTATTGTGAAGACAGAATGAGATCTGCTGCTTTTGTCATTCATTCCTGTAGCTGCTGTAGCACGGTTGGTGTTTCCAAGCGCTAACCAAGACTATACATTATGTAAAAGAACAATGATAAATATTAATGGAAAATACAATTGGCCATGTTCTAAACGAGGAAGGGCTAGGAGGGGACTGGGTCCTTTTTTCTAGAATTAATGCAATTAATATATGACCTACATAACATGAAAAAGCACACCAAAATATGCCATATCACAAATTCTGATGCCATTTGGTTGTATATTTCCATTGCAATAGTTTCCCAAAGATCCAAAAGATTACAAAGGAATGTATGGTTTGGAAGGGCAGCTGCCCCTCAAAACTATACATTTCTTGATAATTTTTCACATAATTATTTGAAAGGCTGCTACTTGGTCATTATTCAACAGAATTTTTTACACTTTTTAGTAGGTAACTTAGTAGTCTATCTTTACCTCAATATCAGAGTAGGAGCTGACAAGATACCTGAAAAGATCATAAAAATTATATATTAAATAAATCAAGATCTTACACGACAGTTGTCAAGATCAACAAAAAGAATATAAAAATTAGTGTAAAAAATGTGATGAGGGTGTTTATTATACACCATCATATATTGCAAGTTGCGAAAAGCTGTTGCAAGTTGATATTGCGAGCTGCAAAATGCTGCTGCAGCTTGCTGTTGAGAGTTGCAAAATGCTGTAAGTTGCAAGTTAGCAAAATCCTGTTACAAGTTGCTGTTGTGAGTTGCGAAATGCTTTTGCGAGTTGCCAAATGCTGTTAAGAGATGAGATTGCGAGTCACAAAATGATGTTGTGAGATGAGATTGCAAGTTGCAAAATGATGTTGCGATATGAGATCGGGATTCCCAAAATGATGTTACAAGATGAGATTGCGAGTGGCAAAATGATGTTGTGGGATGAGATAGCGAGTCGCAAAATGATGTTGCTAGATGAGATTGCGAGTCATAAAATGATGTTGTGAGATGAGATTGCGAGTCGTAAAATGATGTTGTGAGATGAGATTGCGAGTCGCAAAATGATGTTGCTAGATGAGATTGCGAGTCTACTTGTAGGTAAGATGATGTCATTGTTAAAATGTCCTGGCTTACTTACGTTGACAAGTCCTGTACAAAGGGTCCCATAACTGGATGCTCGCGTACTCTCAACTGAAATGAAAAACATTGTAATGTAAACATTAACTCACACAGGAAAGACTGAGGCGAGTAATCGAATCAATGGGAGGACTCGTTAGAATTTGAAAGCACAAGAGCCAATCAGCATCTATTATATTTTTTTTGTTATTTTGCAGATCTTGTAAAATCATCCAAGATCTTACTAAAACTTTGGCAAGTAATGTTCTTGGAAGGATCTTGGGAAGATCTTTATGAAATCTTGGCAAAAACATGAAAGTTTATGCAGGTTCTTGCAGATTGAGGGTTACATGCCAAGATCATGTAAGATCATGCCTGGGTCTTACATGATCTTACATGGATCTTGGTAAGATATTCAATCTGGAAACCAACAGTGTCATTTCTTTTTCTCCAAAAACACTTGAGTTTTTGGGTATCAGTAAAAGTCAGAATGGACTGCTTTGGACTTGAGGAAGTGGAAGTCTTCCATTAAGGATTATTTACCTGTTTCTTAGTGTCTTTATCTTTGCCTTTGTGAGACACCAATAAATCATGAATCTTCTCATTGTAGATTTCAAAGTAGCTTATCTCAACCGTGAATTTATTCTGGAAAACAAGTGACAAAAATATTACCAATTGTCATATTATCATGATTTGAGTTCTGAGACAATTTTGATTTATGGCATTATCATCAGCACTGTATTATCACCACAATCCTCTGAAGTCATCTCTATCATCACCATTATGATCATTACCACTATCATCATTGCCATCTCCATCTCCTTGTTTGTCAACACCATCATTATCATTATCAAATCACCATTCATGATCATCAAAGTCATCATCATCACCACCATCATCATCACTATCATTATCATAATTCATGATCATCAAAGTCATCATCATCAACACCACCATCATCACTATCATTATCACAATTCATGATCATCAAAGTCATCATCATCAACACCACCATCATCACTATCATTATCACAATTCATGATCATCAAAGTCATCATCATCAACACCACCATCATCACTATCATTATCACAATTCATGATCATCAAAGTCATCATCATCAACACCATCATCATCACTATCATTATCACCATTCATCATCATCAGTCACCATCATCATCACTATCATTATCACCATTCATCGTCATCAGTCATCATCATCATCATCATCACCATCATTATCACTATCATTATCACCATTCATCATCATCAGTCACCATCATCATCATCAGTCACCATCATCATCACTATCATTATCACAATTCATCATCATCATCACTATCATTATCACCATTCATCATCATCAGTCACCATCATCATCATCACCATCATTATCACCATTCATCATCATCAGTTACCATCATCATCATCACCATCACTATCATTATCACCATTCATCATCATCAGTCACCATCATCATCATCACCATCATTATCACTATCATTATCACCATTCATCATCATCAGTCACCATCATCATCATCACCATCATTATCACTATCATTATCACCATTCATCATCATCAGTCACCATCATCATCATCACCATCATTATCACTATCATTATCACCATTCATCATCATCAGTCACCATCATCATCATCACCATCATCATCACTATCATTATCACCATTCATCATCATCAGTAACCATCATCATCATCACCACAATCAAACACCGCCATCATAACAAGTATCACCATCATCATTCCCATCCTCACTAACATTATCATCACCATGCACCATCAATATCACCACCATGGTCAAAACTGTAACTTATTCATTATCATAGTCATCATCATCACCAGATCACCATCATCATTATCGCCACCATGATCAAAACTGTAAAGGTTATTCATTATCATCATCATCACCAGTGATTACCATCATCATTATCGTCACCATGATCAAAACTGTAACTTATTCATTATCATAGTCATCATCATTACCAGTGATCATCATCATCATTATCACCACCATGATCAAAACTGGAAAGGTTATTCATTATCATCATCATCATCACTAGTATCTCCATCATTATCACTACTAGTACTATTATCATCATCATCACCACCATCATATCTTCATTTGCTTAACCGATTGTTTCAATTAGTCATGTTCAAGTGTTACAGTAGTTTAATACTAACCTCTGGCCATATCTTGATTCGTTCAAAGAGTTCTTCACAGAATCTTGGTAACACCCCAACATCTTTACCTTGGCCCATTATACTACAGAAATATTAGACAATGAATTTTTCTACAGATTTATATTTGTACAATTATAAACAAATAGTTTAATATTATTTGATAAATCAATATAATTTATTATCCATTTGAAGAGCAAATTTTATTACCTGTACGACTTTCCTGAACCAGTCTGCAAAAGTAAACAAACTCAGATAAGAACAATATTTCAAAGTCCCTATGTGTACAATATACAATAGACCAGTTTGGTGTTATTTAGCACTGCTGTACTAAATGACAAAAGGATTGTTTTCGGGGTGAGCTGAAAAAAATCAGGATTCCTGGACAACACTTGGAGGTAAGTAGTGACAGCAGCTAAAACTGATCACAATTTAAAACCAGACGAAGAACTACAACTCTTTGATGTATTCTATGGATGCCAACCACAATGTCTACAGCAAACATGTTTGCTAAAGATGTGGAATGAAGTTGATTGATTGATTATTAAACGTACCTCAAATAGTACAGCAATTCTAGATATCATGAAACTGGACTATTCTAATTAACTATGCTTGTACATGTAACTCTCCTGGAATCATTCATTACCTGGCCATAAGCAAACAGACAAGTATTATATCCTTGAAATGCACTGTTAAGCAGTGGTTCCCCCAGCAGTTTGTACACATCTTGTTGACAGATGTAATTAGGGTGATCTTTATCCACTGACCACAAGGAGTGGTCATATACAAAGTCATGCTTCATGCCTTGATCTGATATAATACTCAGTTCGTTTTGATGCATTGAGATGCAAATCTTGACCTTTTCATTATTCTTTTCTCTGTGGAGAAACCAGGTTATGGGTGAATGATTATACTAGTACTAAGTAAGGGTTAGAATGCGAGTGTCCTATGGGATAAAGAGTCTCGAGCATTAGAAGGCAACGAGGGCGCAGCCCTTCTATCTTAATGGGAGAGACTATGTCCCATAGGACACGAGCGTTCATTATCTAACTGTCTTAGAAGTTCACAATGCATTATAAGTATTATATAGTAAGCCATATAATAAAACGCTGTTTTGCTATGGTCATGTGATATTTAATTTTGACAACATTCTTCATGGGTGTGATCATATTCTTAGTATATAGTATTTCACTGGCAAGGTGGCAAAACAATAAAAAAAGGCTTGCCAATGGAATACTATATTTACTAGATACTATGGGATATAGAACACTAAAATACTGTCATCTAATTGGCTGAGTGGGTGTGATCATTTTCTAAGGTTGATTCTATTTCAATAATTAACAATCATCCGCTGAAGATAAAGTGAATATCAGTGAATAATAACCGGATAGTCTGACAATGTAATTATTCACAGATATTCACTGAGCCTGAGTTGGATAATTGTTTTAGCTAGTCTAATAAATACAAAAGTAATCATTTCAAAAAGTAAAAATAATGCAGGGCTTGAAATAGGACAAAAATTGGCCTGCCACTTCCAAATAGAGAAAACAGGTTCCCATTTAAATCTGTACTTTCCCATTTAAATCTGTACTTATGCAAATTTTGTTGATGTGTGCTAAACACACAGATCAACCAATCAGAGAAGTTCACTTCAGAAATAATATATTCTGATATTGGTTGAACTGTGTGTTTAGCACACATCAACACAATTTGCATAAACTGTACAGATTTAAATGGGAAAGTACAGATTTAAATGGGAACCTGTTAGAAGCATTGAAAGATGATTTCCAGTAAACTTTTACTGCAGCTTTATTATCCCTTTGGCAGTTCATAATGATTTTTGCCTGCCAAATCTTAATTTTTGCCTGGCATTTGGCCTTTAATTGGCATGCAGCTATTTCGAGTCTGCATTAATCATGTCTTATTTCTAATATTTAGTGTGTGAAACTCTGTACTAAGGTGTGAAATTCAGAAATAGTGTGAATTTCTCAACCAATCATGATATCACTGCACTCAATTTTCTATAATAACTTGTGTATCTATACTGAAATAATATATTGATTCTAAAGTGTTTGTTTGAGTACATCAAAACAGATTGATAGCAGCGAAGATACTTGAACCATGAACACTATGACTTTTTGTTCCTATTTTTTAACACACACTACTTGAACAAACCGATTAGAAATGAGTTTCATCATAAACACTCTGTGAATTTGAACTTAATGTTTGGTTTTACCGGTTTTCAAGCTTGCAATAGAATGTTAGGGAAATAATAACCTGGAATAGGTCAAGTGTGCACTGTTTGTGTTTCCTCATTGTAGTATTTCCAGAATGTTTGATCAAATATAATTGATATCGATGGATCAATCATTCTAGAGTATTTGATCAGATACATTTATTATGTCAAATAGAGTAATGATTCTAGCCCTGCGTTTGATCAAATATGAATAGATTGATTAATCATTCTACAGTGTTTGATCAAGTCTATCTGTTACAAATGGAGGAATGATCCTAAGGTGTTTCATCAAATATAATTGATACCCATGGATCAATCATTCTAGAGTGTTTAATCAAGTATATTTATTACAAATGGAGTAATGATCCTAGGGTGTTTGATCAAATATATTAGATACAGATTGATCAATCTAGAGTGTTTGATCAAGTAAAATTAACAAATGGATTAACAACTCAAAAGTGTCTGGTTAAATAAATTTCCTGTGATGATCAATCATTGTGAGTGTTTGATCAAGTATATTTATTACAAAATTAATGAAGTAACGATCCTAAATAAATTTCCTGTGATGATCAATGATTCTAGAATGTTTAATCAAGTAGATTTTATGGCAGCATTGTAACAAACAAAACGTAATGGTTATTTAAATTTCCTACCAAACACAGTCCCTTAGGGAATACAATGACGCTAAATTTTGGCAAAGAAAGCCTTGTGTAATCCTTTACAAACAAAAGAACAGTCGGCTATCAACAATCTATAAAACGTGATCAATAATATTCTAGTTTGTATGTTCATTTCATGGCGGTCAATTTCGAACATCTGATCAATGTCACTTTATTGATGTTAATTGGAATGCACTTGAGAACCGCTATTAAATTAGATCAAGAAATAAAAGCGACGCTATGTTGATTGATTTCCCATCTAAAACCTGATACTTTAGCAGACCGTATCAATTGATTGATCCGTACGAAACGACTAAACACGACGCGACTACTTAAATACACACCGAATAATGTTTGACAATAATGTGCAAAGCCCAATAACAATGTTGATTTTGAAACAAATTAATTTGTTCATAGACAGTCAGAAATTATAAAACATGACAATCAAAATGACAATCACACAACATGTAGTGCTTCCTACGGTGTATACTGATGAACTTTAAAGACGTTTTGATTTTACAAACAGTTGATAACATTGATAAATATGAATTAATAATCAGCATTTTTGAACTTTCAAAAAGAACACTAGATCAAAAAGCAAAGTCGTGATCAAACGCTCGATTCAACGGAGAAGTAAACATAAAATCTCTCATCGTGCAGATGTAAACAAATACATTTGTACACATGTACCGGTATATATTTCTAATCTATTTCTGTAATTGATTGCTAAATAGAGAACCGATAACTTTAGCCTGATTAACTCTGGACTGATAAAGATTATGATATTCTTTTATTTGTTATTATAAATACGGATTTTATTTTGAAAACCATTTAGATATAAACATAACTCACCTTTGAGAAAGTGGTCTGACCCGAACGGCAACAACAATACTACAGGAATCCTCATCTGCAATGCTAGGTATCTGATACGGTGTGTGTGGAGTAGTTACTGGGGTTTTTATAACTTCAATATTTCTCGGTGTCCCAGAGTATTGCTTCGGATATTCTGGAGTGTGAAACTTTTCCTTTTTGTCGGTATTTGTGAGCGGTGTTTGAAAATCTTTCAAATTCTTCAAAGTCGGCGTAGTTACAGCAGAAATTCCTTCGTTGGTTAAAAAAGCAGGCGACATAGGTAAAACACGTGCAATTTTTCGGTCGTTAGATCTATAATTATCATCGTCAACATCTTTTATAATGGGCAAACTTTCCTTCGAACCTCTTCTGCTTGAAAACGGAGAGTTATCGTTACTAGAACTGGTTGAGTTAGCGCTGTCTCTCCTTTGCTCTAACAGTCTTCTTCTAGCTGCCAATGGCGAGTTTTTGAGTAGTTGATGTCTCAATACTCCAGCCGGGGCGCTTGATTTTCGTATTATAACTTTTTCTGGCGTTGTAGGAGTTGAAGTTGTTTCTTTGACGGTTGGACGAATTCTCGTGCCACTTCTCAGTGCCGCAGTGTTGATGAAATCTGCGCTCCCTGACCGTAATAAAGGCACACTTGGGAGAGCTCGTTTAGAAGGCTTCCCTTTTTGTGCTGACATTGCTGCTTTTCAGCTACAAAATCCCACAAAACCAGTGTTCAAAAGAAACCATTTCCATTTTTACGAAGCACAAATGTTTGTAAATCCAACACAACTGGCATTCCATCAGTCGGTTCACTGGTCAACCAATCATAGTTTTCTATTCACATCACGTGAGAAATTCAAGCTCTCGCGGGAATTGAAACTTTACTTCCGGTTGTAAACGGTCACTAGTCATAAGGCTTCTCTCGGATTAATGTAGTAACGCCTGGAGTTTTTTGGTAGAATCAACGGAAAAGATGGCGGAGTTTATAGCCAAATGTTGTGTGACTTGAAACACGTTTTCTATTAATCCTTTCGCATTCGTAATGCTTTAAAAGCATAAGGTCAATAACTTTATTGTTTCTCATCAAATATGAGGTGACTAAGTGTATTTTTTTAGTGAATATTAAGCTAAAATCAGTAGAAAATGGTAGGTTTTGATCCAAATCGCACTGAGAAAGGACTCACCTCTTCACAATGTGGCATTTGTGGATCTATCGCTGGCGCTTTTACCAGAGTGATTGTACAACCTTTAGACGTCGTTAAGATAAGATTTCAACTACAACTAGAGCCTACATATAGTAGTCGAAAGGTAAGGGGTTGGTTATCGTGACTTGAGTTTCGCTGCGTAAACATTGTCGAATGGGATTGTAATAAGTAAACAAGCCAGCAGGGGGGAAAGCACATGTTTGAAAATGTTTTTGTGCAGCTCCTTATCTCTTATAGAATATCTATGAAATAATAATCTTATTATTTGACGCAGTTGAGAGTCAAAAGAAACTAAAAATATTGACAATGTGACCCCATGGGCTCTGACCCAGTTATGGTCGATTGGTGTTCTTTATGGTGTGGGAGAATCGTGATATGCCAAGGGCATATGATATTTTTCTCATGCATCTGTATTTCACTTATACACCAAACGCATTTCAATTCTTTATAATAAAAATAGGTTAATTTGACGATTATGGTTTACATTTAAACAACAATAGCAAAAATGTTTATAGTGATAATAGAGTGGTGAAGTGTGACGTCACAAAAAAATACATTTTGGCTTTAACACTTTTTGGTTGCCAATTTCGATGGACAATCAAAAAAGACAATCACACTCCAAATGTGATGAGAATTGGTCAAGTAGCAGCGGTCCAAAAGTTTGGAACAGAACCGAAAATACAGTGTTTTGTATGGGGAAATTCTATATTCAAGTATCTCAGCTGCTATTGGATGAATTTTGGTCAAATTTGCTACGTGAACATCTTTTGTGATTGCCCATCAAAATTGAGAACCAAAAATATGATAAAGTGAAAATAATTGTTTATGACTTCATCACTTCACGGAGGGCATAAAAGGCCCAAAAAACAGCACTTTAAATGTTGGACTTTTTCATTTTTTGCGAATATTTTCAAAAATTATAATCTTTGTGTTCTGAAATTTTCAGTGGTTGTAATATTGAGGTAGCGAAAATGTTTGATAAATTATTGAAATGTTTCCACGTCATTGTGACGTCATAATAAAATGTTACAGAGGTCGAAAAAAAGCAATTTTACCGCTAGACACGATTTTAGGATGTATTTTATAAACTTGTGAGATCTAAAACACGTTTTCGAAATTTTCATCAAATTTTGGCAACGGGAACTGGAGATATGATAGATTTTATGATTTTCATGACGTCATCAAATATGACGTCACTGAAAAGTATAAGTTATCATTATATAATATCAATCAAACAAATTTTAACGTCATCTCATTTAATAATCAATTTTTAGTAATTATAGCTTATAAAATCATCAATAATCCTGAAAGGGGCTGAATAGTATATATTTAAAGATATTTGTGACGTCATAATGATGTAGCGGTGATTTATTCACTTTTTCAAACTCAATTTGTAGCCCTCTAATTGCAAAAATCAAAAATCTAAGACGATACGATTTTCCAGGGTCCTTTTCTCATTTCATTTGCATAAAAGTTACAGAAAAATGTTTTGAAATGAAAAAACTTTACCAAGCGAAATGTTTTTCCAAAGGTTTTATTTAATTTTTTTCCCCCGCGCAATTTTCGCGGGAAAGATTTTGGAGGTTAAAATCGCCATAACTCAAGTTTTCAATCCCCAAATTCAAAACGGTTTTCAGTTTTAGAGTGCTTAGCAGAAGGCGATTGATATCTGATGCAAAATAGAAATTTCATCATGAGCGCTTTTTAGACCGTTTGTGCCCGCCCTGCTTTAGTACTCTATAATAGCAAATATGTTGATAATTATTACACAAATGATATTGATGATGACACAAGTAAATTATAAAGTGTTATATGTCAGTCCCTTTTGTTTTAACAGCAGTTAAAGCCAACAGGAAAATACACAGGTGTATGGCAAGCATTTAAGTTAGTTTATCATGAGGAAGGAATCAACTCTTTATGGTAATTATCAGTTGGCTACTTCAGACTCATTGACTCTACTTTCACAAAAACCATAATGCCATATGTTTGAGGGTAGTTATTGCAATTCAAATCAGACAAATTTGAATTACAATATCTCTGGGTATTTAAACGGGCCCAACATGTTGGACCAACAGTTGTGGACAGACATGTGGGACCCATTTAAAGAGGCCCTAACATGTAATCTCTCTGATTAATAGATTGTTTATCATTTGATATGTGTATAAATGTTTTGCATTGTGTATCAACAGGAAAGGGCATGTCCCTGCTCAAATACTGTCAATAGCTTATGGGTATTTCCAGGTAAGCTAACTTAATGACTTTCAAAATTGTTCATCCTGCAAAAAGAGCATTTATTTACATGTTAAAGAGATTTACAGTGGAAATAATGACAACAACAAAATAATAATTGTAGACAGTGGTAATGATAAAGTTGAATATGATGATAACTTGTAATCATGATCATAATATAATGGATGATGATGATAGTAATCATGATAAGAGGGGGGGGGGGGGGGGCGTGGGCAGGGAGTCCTATTAAACACAGCAAAAAAAAGGTTTAAATTGATAACACAACGTCACATTGGCTTTCACCAAGCACTATGAACAGACTTTTTTTTAGACTTTTGTTTATTGACACGTATAATTACATTTACAATAATGATATAACGAATAGTAAAATATAACGATTAGTACATTCTTTATAAAGTATACTATGTTTTGACTTACAGCACACCACAACAGTTACTGTAAAATACACTGGACACCACAGCTTTGGAAAACCAAACACTATACACCAAAGTCATTTACATCAATGAAACACTGGCAGCACTTTAATAATTTTTTCACTGCAGTACTGCAACAAATATTCATCAACACTGCAATCCCTCAGACCCCCCTTTGATGATGATGGTGATATGTACTATGCTTATGTATGAAAGCATAACAATTCCATGGTTTCTGTTCTCGATTCTTTCAGTTTACATTTTTTGAAGCATGTACAAAAGCAGCTTACTTTATCTCACCAAAAACAATGGAACAAAAGCACAAACCATGTAAGTCTGTATGAATTGACCTGTTGTTAGAGTGCATGGCACATATGATCAATATATTTACCTCTGTTAAGCTGTCACCAATTAAGCAGTCACCCTATATTCAACAGACAACCTCTATAAGCGGCCACTTTGGAAAGTCCCCAAGGTGACCACAGTGTAGTAATTTGTTTGATCGGTGATGAGAGTAAACGTCACTTTCCACGCATTACTGTTTAATTATGATTTCAATCAGTTTAGTCCAACACAAGATTTAACATTAAAGAACCCTGTAGCTCCTCTTAACTTTAATAATAATAATAATAATAATAATAATAATAATAATGAATAATAATAATAATAATAATGAATAATAATAATAATAATAATAATAATAATGAATAATAATAATAATAATAATAATGAATAATAATAATAATAATAATAATAATAATAATAATGATAATAATAATAATAATAATAATGAATAATAATAATAATAATAATAATAATAATAATGAATAATAATAATAATGAATAATAATAATAATAATAATAATAATAATGAATAATAATAATGAATAATAATAATAATAATAATAATAATAATAATAATAATAATAATAATGAATAATAATAATAATAATAATAATAATGAATAATAATAATAATAATAATGAATAATAATAATAATAATAATGAATAATAATAATGAATAATAATAATAATGAATAATAATAATAATAATAATAATGAATAATAATAATAATAATAATAATGAATAATAATAATAATAATAATAATAATAATAATAATAATAATAATGAATAATAATAATAATAATAATAATGAATAATAATAATGAAATTTTAAAATCATTCTATGTGTACACACACTAATAACATCAGGCCAATTACAGTGTGTCCATTGTAAATAATAACAAAGCCTAGGTTAAGATAACCCGCCTTGTTGTACAGATATACACCTTATAGGAACAAATAAAGATGCCATAATAATAATAATAATAATAATAATAATAATAATAATAATAATAATAATAATAATAATAATAATAATAATATTTTATTTGTTAAAGCAGGCTGATTATATTGGCAACTATACAGCTGATGTCGGCCAGCTATCGCTCACACACACTCAACACTATGTACATTCTGTATTTTACCAGAGAACCCAGGGAAAAAAACTTGTGGCATGAGAGAAAACAACACTTCAAACAAACTCAATTCACTTATGTGCCTGAGCGGGGAATCAAACTCGGGCAACAGCAGTGAAAGGCCAGCACTATAACTGCTAGGTTACCCATGCCAGATTTAGATTTACTACTAAATGTGGGTGCAGGCAGAGGTTACTTTTCTCATTGTTCTAAGAGTAAGACAAAAACCTCTGCTTGCAGGGTAGGTTTCAACCAGCAAACTATAAAATAATATACAAACTGTTAAAAATTGATTTGCTTTTTGTTTTTTTTTATGTTTTTTATTATCCCTTATGTCCTTAGTTATTGTGTTGTTGTTATTTTTTTAGTGACTCACTTTATCTGTGGTGGAGTGTCTGGTTGTGCTTCGTCAATTGCTATACAACCTTTAGATGTCATTAGAACAAGACTAGTTGCACAGGGAGAACCAAAGGTGAGAATACCTACACATATCTTTATAAAGAATTACCGTCGTTTGCACCTACCCATTAACGGTCGCAACAAAAAAGATGTTCTGTCTAGACATAAACTTCCAAAGTTTGGCGCCAAACTTCGCACTTTCCTAAATAAATGTGATTCTCTAAATAAATTCAATTTGTTGGGGTTAATTTCATATATATAATATTTTTGTCATATCTGTTAACAGGTAGATACTAGTGATCGTACATATCTGTAAATTTGTAGCCTTTTTTACATGAGAGTGGTTTACAAACTTGCCAAGTTTGGGCCGCCAATCTTTAAAGTTTGACTGCGAGACAGAACATGTTTTGTCACTACTGTTAATGGGTAGATGCAAGCCGGGTAGAAGCAAGCGACGGTATTTTGCTGAATTACAAAATGTGTTAAAAAATATATATATATATATACATGTCACCCAATAACTATTGCAGCACTAATACCTCAGAGGTATTCTTGTGAGAGCTAAATGTCAAGGAAAAAGGAATAATTCATTCACACATTCATCCATTTTGTTTGTTCTTTCGTTTGTCCATTCATTCATAATTTCTTCTTTTCTTTAACTTATTCATTTTTCCATCCATCCATTTATTTATTCTTCCATGAATTAATTATTTTATTTATTTATTTATTTGTTCATCAATAGTCCTTTTCACAGCTCTGTTCAGTGACCACAAATAATAGTTCCGTGTCGAGGTTTGCATTGCTGCACATGATAAATTATAGTTTTGCTATGCGCATCAACTCGAACCTCAACTTGAAACTATTATTCGTGGTCACTGAGCCGAACTGTGAAAAGAACTATTCGTTCGTTCATTATTTTATCCATTAATTTATTTATTTATTTATTTATTTATTTATTTATTTATTTATTTATTTATTTATTTATTTATTTATTTATTTATTTATTTATTTATTTATTTATTTATTTATTTATTTGTTTATTTGTTTGTTTATTTATTTATTTGTTTGTTTATTTGTTTATTTATTTATTTATTTATTTATCTTTATTTATTTATTTAATATTTATTTGTTTATTTATTTATTTATTTATTTGTTTATTTATTTATTTGTTTATCCATTTTTTCATTCATTAATATTTAACCATTCATTATTTGAATTTTAATAAATCCTTTTGAGCATTCATTTATTCAATCCTCTGGTTCATTTGCAGGTTTACTCTAGTTTGATCCAGGCAGCTCGTATGATGTATACAATAGAGGGACCAACATCATTCTATAAAGGTATTATGTACTGTCACAGCATTGAATACAATTATGCTATGATCATACAACACAGCAGTCAAACGACTATGCATCCATGAAAAATTTTCACAGGGTAAATTTACCATGATAATGATTGTAAACATGAGGAATTTCGGACTACAGCGTTTGAAGAATATAATAATTATAAGCTTGAAGTTTTGTGTGTACTACATAACTTTTGCTATATTTGAAGCTACCAATTATTAGTTTATACTTTTGTATTTTTGTTTATATTTTGAGAAAAAAAACGTTTTTTTATAGAGTCAGTACAAATATCAGATTTGTGTGCTGGATCATTTTAATTGTTTTTCGCACAAGCATAGTCGTTTGACCGCTGTGTTCCATCATACTATAAGTAATATATCAAACACAACAAAGAGTGTTTCATCAGGTTTTCAAACACTGAAAAATGAGTTGAAAAAACGAGGCACAGCCGAGTTTTTTTGGGCCCATTTTAAGGTGTTTCACGCTAGTGATTTTGTCTTTGTTTTCTCTTCATTAATTATTCATGAGTTTTAGAAGCTGAAATATGGCAACCAATTTGAATAAGTTCTATTGTTCATGACTGGCTAACCATGCATGCATATAATTAAGCCACCATATTGTGATTTGGTCTATTTCATGTAAAGTTGTAGGTTGATTGCAACCATTCCTAGGAGAGTGAATTGAACAAAAGAAACGGTAGACATGCTGGTGGTCTTGACAAAAGAAAACCATCACCATGACTGGTGGAACTTTTGTTCAATTCGCTCTCCTGGGAATGGTTGCAAACTAGTTACTTTTCTGATTTAATTTCAATATATAAACTAGCTCGATCTCTCCAATCCTCTAATGATCTACTTCTCAAGACAACCAAATATCACCTGGAATCTTATGGTGCAAGATGTTTTGCAGTTTCTGCTCCTGAACTCTGGAATTCTCTTCCTTCGTCAATACGTACTCTATCTTCGTTATCATCATTTAAATCTTCCCTAAAACAAATTTTTTCAAGTCTGCCTTTTCATCTAGTTATCTATCTATTATTGTAATTATCATTTAATTATTATTTCTTTTCAGCGTCTAGAGCAGTCCTGGATAAGCGCTATATACAAATTATTATTATTATTATTATTATTATTATTATTATTATTATTATTATTATTATTATTATTATTGTTGTTATTAATATTATTAATATTTGGTCTTTTTGCCCCAGGCTTAATCCCATCATTACTGCAAATCTTCCCATATGCCGGTCTACAGTTTGGGTCATATACACTACTGAAGATGATTTGGGACTACACTTTTGATATCAAGGTATCCTTTGGAATTTAATTAATATGTGCAATGTCTGTTTGTCTAATATTTTAAAAGATACATTTATCACTTGTTGTTTCTTTGATGAGTTCTCATTTCTTGATTATTTCTCAATAGAAACACAATCCTTACATGCCTGCTGATATTGTAGAAAGTTTAATGTGTGGGGCAGTCTCTGGGATGTTGAGTAAAGGCATTATTTTCCCTATCGACATAGTAAAGAAAAGAATTCAGGTATGAAGCTTTTAATTGCTGTGCGACTCGCCACACCGTAGTCACTTACAAAAACTTTTGATGAATTTTAGACATTATTTTGACATTTTTTCATCTCAATCGGACCAATTACAGACATCAAATTATCTAAAGACTCCGCCTCTCGATATAAACTCTGCCTCTGTACCTGATTGGTCCGATTGAGATGAAAAAATGTCAAAAATGCATCAAAAGTTTTTGTAATCGACTACAGTACGTCGAGTTGCACAGTAATATTGATCATTTACTGCGGTTTTCGACTTTCCGTAAATCAAGGATTTAAAAGGTACCGACTAATTAGATTTGACTGACGGCAGCTAAAAACGTAAGCTGTGGGAATGTCTGAGTTCACAGAAAGTGGAAAACCGCAGTAATATTGATCATTTACTGCGGTTTTTGACTCTCTGCGAACTCGGACATTCCAACAGCCTGTTGTGAAATACCTTTTTTAGCTGCTGTCAATCAAAACTAATAAGATGGTACCTTTAAAATCCTTGGTTGACAGCAGCGAATTGTGTATTTTACAACTAGTCTTTGGAATGTCTGAGTTCGCAGAAAGTTGAAAACCATAATAATAAGGATGATATGTTGTTGTGACTTTTTTTTGTGGTTTTGATCTATCTTTAAATAGGTTCAAATAAAAGTTTATTGATATGTTTGTTCCATAGGTGCAAGGATTTGGGGAAGCAAGAGCTACTTTTGGTAAAGTACCAGAGTACAGGGGTCTTGTACACTGTGTTAAATCTATTTTAAAGTACGAGGGAGTACATGGCCTTTTTAAAGGACTTGCGCCAAGTACCATCAAGGTAAAACAAATAGTTTGCACTATTTGATTATTTGTTTGCTTATTATCATTCATTGATTCATTGATTCATTGATTCATTGATTCATTGATTCATTGATTCATTGATTCATTGATTCATTGATTCATTGATTCATTGATTCATTGATTCATTGATCTATTTATTTGTCCAGGCTGGTGTTTCACTGGGCATAACCTTCTGCACCTATGAGCAGTGTTTGCATCTAATGCGACATATAATTCATGATGATATGGAAGAACATGTCAAAGACCTGACTTCAAAATGACCAACCAGCAGACCTACTACTGTAATGTAACACAGGGATATGACAGATTTATTACAAGCAGCACATCCTATTACGAGGGTCCTGAGGGGGGAGGGGGGTGGGGGTTGGTCCGAATCCCATTTCTCAGTTTATATTTGGACCAAATCCCAGTCAAAATTCACATAATCACATCAGTTTTGCTCAAGTTTTCAATCCCATTCCCATTTTCTATTGTTCTTTTTTTTGTTGTAAATCCCAGTCCCAGTGCATCCAATCCCATTTTCCCAGTCAAAAATAAGGCCTATCCCAGCTTACCCCTTCAGGACCCTCTATTACACACTAGTGGCAGGTTTATTCAAACCAAACATGTTTTTTAAAGGTAGTGCGAGGTGAAGGGCTGCAATACCGCACATCCAATCACACAATTCAACAAAATCGTAGCATGACCTTCTATTTTTGTAACAACCTTTTTGAAAGTGTTGTACACGTACAAAGACTAATTGCTCATATCACATTTGTAACTTGACGTTGTAAAATTCATGAATAATTAATGAGGCGCAAAACCAATGAAGACACTACAATAAAGTCACTTGTAGACCTTTGTGAATATCAATACACACGAAGTAGTTAAAAGCACGGGGAGGGTTTGAGGGTTGATGAATTATTAATCAGTAAATAAACTTGTAATACAGATCCCTTGCCGTCCTAATTAGTATTCATAACTTTTGATACAGATCCCTTGCCGTCCTAATTAGTATTCATTACTTTTGATACAGGTCATGTTATTTAAGAATGCATATTTTGTCTCGGTGAAAAAAAATTGTTTTAATAAAAGACACGAAACAGATTGTTATCCCGGCCACACTTTGTTTAATAAACTTTCTTCATTGTGAAATGTTACAATACATTTTTTTACAATGCAATATTAATACTGCAGTTATTGAAAACTAAATTAAAGAACACCTTAATTTACTTTCATTATCATTGCTTCCTTAACTATCAGGAAAAGGCATCATCGCCAACACAGATTGGTGCCGGATATCTTCCACCGTTCTGCTTTGCCACTTCCCCAATAAACTTGGATAACCAGAATATAAGTGTTTTCGCAGACATTTCTTCAAATGGGACTGTCAAATCTTCCACGTTCTGTCATATCGAAGCCATCTCAACCACACGTCTCCAATTGTGCTCGTATATTTGTTATTATTTGCTACCATTCAGTTAGACCTTTACACAACATTGATTGGCATTGATTGTTGTTTTCTTGGGAACCACTTTTGAAAGTAAAATTCTCTCTTCGTTTTTACTTTTAGGTTCTCGAAAACGAGCCGCCTTCTTCGACCTCAACTCTATACTAACAAACGGCTTACAAATAATTCAATAATAAATTAATTCAAAGCCATAAGTGAGGCAAATGAATACTAATCTCTTGAGACCTAGATGCTCACGATTTCACTTTTCTACACAATTTTGAATGACAATAGGGAACTCACTTGATTGCCCTTCATTGTCTTAGCGGTTAAATCCATTCTACAAGGATTATAAATATTCACATGCAATCTCAATGAACTCTATATTGATTGTTTTTTGCGTCTTATTCATTATTCTTTGATTTCACAAGTAATATACAATATGAGCGTGAGATCTGTATGGGCTTTACAATGGCTCGCCGCTATGACTTATCATCATAGTTACAGCTGATGTACGATAGTAACTACGAGTATTGATTTAGATTATATATATAGGTTCCACAATGGGATCAATAGTGTAAGAAAAGTTTTATGTGGGATTTACAAAAAAAAATATTTAAATGTGAAACATTAAATCGATCTATTTTGATCAAAACATATTATTGATGAAGATAATAAAATATATGATTTAATTTCAGCTGTGTTGTGCGGTTATTATATGCATAACATCAAGAGAGTATAGGTGCGTTGCAACTATTCCCAGGAGAGTGAATTAAACAAACGGCAGTCATGCTGGTGGTCTAGACAAAAGAAAACCATCACTGTGACTTGTACATCATCAGAAATATGAGTCCAAAGAAGGAAAACATCGTTTAGATCCAAGTTTTGGATGAAAAAAAACAAGAAGTTTTCAACAATATGTCGATTTTTATTTCAAGGCATAATCATGTTAAAGCTCTAACTCCCTAGAGGCTTTCAAGCCATTATTGATTTGAGGTCTTAAGTTCTTTATGTAGTAAGCCTCAAGGGATAGCAGACGTGACCAATTGTCACTGTGACTTGTGGTACTTCTGTTCAATTCGCTCTCCTTTGATCCATGGTTGCGATCCATCTAAAAGCACTATTTAGGGGTCACTTGCAAGGGCCGATCTAGGGGGTGTTCATTCAGGCAACGGACACACCCTAGCGCCGCAATTATACCCCTATTTTATTTAAGACTTTTAAGGACCGGACAGCCCCTAACACTATAAGAGCCCTTCATTTGTAATTGCGGCATCCCCTGACAAATTTCTGGAACCGCCTCTGACTTGATATCCAATCAGACTCGCTTAAAGCAAAAGTGTTTATCCTTAGGACTTCCGCCATTGTCTTTGTAACTTCATGATCAATTTACACTATAAATTAAATATCTTAATGATGCGACACCAGATTATGTTGAAACGTCGGGTACAACAATAAATCTTCATCTGTTCATTGTAAAGCGAAATACTTAGTTCGAATTAATTTTAGGGGTCATTTTCAAAATTGACCGCAGGTCACCCCAACTCTGTTACAAAAACTGTTACGTCTCAATGCGCTTTACAATTATTCATTTGTACGGACCGTTGCATTGCATGGCGGCATACAATCATGAGAAGTTAGTATGTATGAGTATGAGTAAGTAAGTAAGTAAGAAATTTTTTTTTTAGAGGGTAGCACTAACTTAAAAAATAGCTAAAAGCTAATAAACTTGTGGCACTCAATCAATATATTAGTACTAGATTATGACTAAATGAAGTCCCGGTAGTACGGCTATCAGTTGTTGTGATATTAGCACTTAAAATAGGGATCGTTTTATCAGTGTTCTTCTAAGACCTTGGTGTGATAATTAGGGGATCCAGCACCATCTAGAAACGTTCAGGATTGGTTTAAAAAACAATAGAGTTCTTTACAAACAATGTCCATTAACTTCCCTAAACCTAACCAAACAATAGCGGTATTATTCGCTGAATGTTGCTTCCCATAATCCCTCTCGGTCACAGCTTCTATATATAATCAACGTTCAGGTATGCATGACATACAACGCCTTGTTTCAAGTAGCAGCAAAACCGTCGATAACAAGGTCAGTAAATCTCTTCGTTTTAGCTTTTCAAAGTAGAACTTTTAATTGATTTGAGGGTGTTTCGGATGCCGTGTGCATAAGATTACTATAAATACTATATATATACCGAGCATCACTAAATGTTTTTTTAATTGCATTTGGATCGATCGTTCTGAAATTGTCCCCACTGGTTAAAAGTAGTTCGGCTATATCATTGTTTTCAATGGATCAATGAATGAAGCCTAGATTTTGTAAAAGTTATTTTGGTAAACGTCCCTGTCAATATTACAATGGCAAAACAGAGGAATTTAAAAAAGCACCGATCCACATGTAATGACTTATATCCATTTACATTTACGGCTTGATACATTGGGAAATGTGTTTTCTCCGTCTTAAGTTTTCGAATTTTTAGGTGTTGTTGTTAGGGTCCGTTAACATGGGAAAACGTTGTCCCTGCTGTCCAACCTTCTATCTGAGCAAATATAAACGAGTCGAGCGTTTCTACAGGGAAAGGGGGTCATTTAATAATTGGTTTGATTGTTATAAAGGCCCGGGCAAACGGTTCAGTCAACATTTACTTCAACTTTGGCCACCTCCTTTAAATTTCAACCGTATTGAAACGTGCTACGTATTTGAAAGACCGCTAAATGCGCATAAACGTAACAGGGCAAACGACTTCATCTCCGATTCAACATTCGGAACATTCCAAAGAACAATAGAAATGTTGAATGGATGTTGAAGCAAACGCTTGAAACAACTTGATATTTTCAACACTTTACGGTTTCGACAAAATCGAACGGATGTTGAAGCAAATGTTGAAGGCATTTGTCCGGCCTTTAGATAATTGGGGAGAGAACTATCAACAACAACATTAATGCATTCAATATTGTCTAAAATGGACATGAATGACGTATTGAATATATACGCGGGTTTTGTGCTTCTTGCATTGTAAACATGCATTACAGTAAAGTTAATGAACACATTATATTATGTCTCAACTCCCTATAAGGACGAATCCCGGCTTAAAATGCTTGTCAACCATAACAGAATACAACTAAATTATGAACTTTCCTAAATTACTTATCAAGACATCGCTTTCAGGTCTTTCAAAATTAGAGTACAAACACAAAAAGTGTGCAACATAAATACCACTAAATACTGCTAAATTATGCAAATTCTTTTGTTCTCTATTGTTTAATCAACACTATTTTGTGATAAATAGTACAAAGTATTGCACACTTTTAGTGTTTGTACTCTAGAAGTAATTTTAAAAGTAATGTATAAAATTGGAGTCCTTGTTTTAGTGGTGCTATAAAATACTGGACTTGGCGTTAATATCTACCGATAAAACACCGCCTCTAATTTTATAAATAGTACATTTGTTTTTGTTTTGCTGTTTTTCTAGCCCAAACAACTATGAATCGCCAACTAATCGTGTTGATACTACTGGTTGTGTTGTTTACAACCCTTCATGAAAGGTAGGAAACCGCTTACAGGCACACACACACACACACACAACGAACATATGCGCAAGGCGTAATAACGACGATCAGCCCGGCCCATGACAATTCCGGTCATTCAGTCACGGCCAACTTCAACGAACACGCCTTTAACGCTGTTCACGGTAACTTTGACGTCATTGTCACGGCTGCTATCCCTTGAGGCTTACTACATATACAGAACTTAAGACCTCAAATCAATGAAGGCTTGAAAGCCTCTAGGGAGTTAGAGCTATTTTAAATAGCTGATCTTGTTAACTAAAATTTAACAGGAGTATGCCGACTTGAAATAAAAATCGACATATTGTTGAAAACTTCTTGTTTTTTCATCCAAAACTTGGATCTAAACGATGTGTTTTCCTTCCTCGAACTCATCTTTTTTATGATTATGGTTAAAAGGTGTTCTCAGTAAGAATATTAACGTATTAACTTCTATTTAACAGTGAGGGATGGAGAAGAAGAAATTCAGAAAATCAGAAATTGAGTGCTGAAGGCGTGAACAAACGCAAGGCTGCCTATCGGGACACGATTGAATCTCAAGAACTCGACCAAAATGACGAAACATTTGCTGACTTTGATCCACAGCTGCAGAAAGATATCGATCAGGAACGTCAAAAATGATTGCCTAAGCATACCCTCGGACATAAGTATTTGCAAGAAATAAAAATGTAAAGTAAAATAAAAAAAAAAAAAAACAGCTCTTGTTCGAATTCTGCGTTTAACTGTTATAATTGTGTTTTATAATCTAACTATATTATACTCTATTTCTCTAGTTTTCTATCTTGTTTATCTGACTATTGCACTCTAATTCTCTAGTTCTCTATTGTCTTTAAGGGACACCCCCTAGATCCGTCCCTGAAAACAGCATGTCCAGTTCGATCTTTCGACCTGTCAAAAATTCGTCCGGTACCCTGTAAACGTAATAGTCACTAAATTGGAATTATTACACAGTAGAAATTTGATATTTTATTTCATGGATATAATGTTTTGCTCTATTAATAATGCTGTTCAGCCGACTATGACCGGCTTGATTTACTATTGCAAGGAATTACGCACCCTCTCCCCTATGGGACAGTTTTGTTGTTATTCGTTCGTTGCACGTTTTGTAAGGACGAGTGAGTGTGTGAGAGTAGAATCGCGGGATGTTTTACTGCGATTAAATGGTTTTCAAAACACAAGACGAGCTTGAGGCTACTTTAGAACAATACGCTATTGATACAGATGCTGAAACTGCGCGGTGCTTCAACCCCAATTCATTACAACTATTAACGCTGTATCAATGCGTACCAATTAATTTGATATAGTTTTAGAATTCTAGTTGCCCTGATGGCCAATAAATGTACAACCCTCCTTGTTCTGCGCGACTAATGCCACATTCAAATACTAATTAACGTGAAAAAGGCAGTTTACGCCGGCTGCTGTCAATCAAAAATAATCTGTACTTCTGATTGACGACACTGAAAAAATGCCTGCTACACGTTGGTACCTGTTGTTCGATGGTTGATATGAAAGGCGCTGTTAGCTAGCTACATGTACACAGGTTAATAATCCAGTTTCAACTTATCTAGCACCACTGCAGTACTATCTTGTACTATTAACGTTGTAAAAAATAATCACAAATTCCAAGCAAAGCACTGAAAAATATTATCGCTTAACAATTCACATTTGAAAACACATTTGCACAGGCTTATATAACTTGTTGTGAACAATACTCACAAATTCCAAGCCAAGTAAGGGAAAATGCCATCGCTTAACAATAGAAGGCACATTTGACCTTATTCTGCATCGACGCTTTCCCAATTATAGAAAACACATTTGAAGTTACCGTATTTACTCGAATAAGCGCCGCGGTATGTATTAGTATAAGTATGAATAGCCACGAAAATCGCACCTCAAATCGCCGCAAAAATCGCTTGTGTGAACGGGCCTTAATAACAATAATCTAACATTACCGAAGTGCAAAACAGAAAGATACAAAAAATCGTTTATTCCAGCAATGTGCTATAAACAGTAATTTTAGATTTAGATTTTTATTATTGTATTTACATATTATCGACTTTTAAGCTTATAATATTTTATAAAAATTTTACATATCTATTTATATATATACATTTTACTATTCAATTATAATTTTGTAATTACACAATTCAGCCTGATGGCTGCGATGTAATTGTTTTATAATAAACCATTAATTTATTTAGTACGGCTATCAGTTGTTGTGATATTAGCATGCACTTAAAACCCCATTTACACGACATCATTTTTGGGCCCGGCACTCCTAACTTTTGGCACGCGTACCTTACTTTTCTGGCACGGCACTCGTAAAATTTGCCGTGTAAACGCAATTCCAAGCGGCCCGCGTACCTACTTTTTAAGCGTGCCGAGACTACCTCAGGTAGGTAGTCTCGGCCCGCCAAAACAAGGGTCCGCGTACCTTAAATGCGCCCATGAGTTCGAATATCCAGCGGAAATTATACAGAACATGCTCACTCGTTCTTGATCGTGCAAAATGGCGGCGTCTACTTGCAGTTCTACAAGTGGAAAAACAGAGGAAAAACGTGGTCGGAGGAGGCCACAAAAACTTTAATTCAATTTTTGATTGAAATTTAATAAGTAATTTAAATGTTTGCTTGTGATTGTGCATGGTCTGACGAACATTTCTAGTAAAAACTTCAGGGTTTGCATGAATTAAATACCGATCTGATTTGATATAAATGACACTCGCATACTCTCTGAAATCTGAAAATACTTTCGTCTACCTCTCCATCCAATTCTTAATTCATTTCTGTGGCGTGCGCACACATTCATTTTACTCAAAACTTCTGGTCGACACTCAAAAATTCATGTACAAAAAATAAATTTAATAGTTATACTTAAAAGAAAAAAATAGGTGATATTCAATACAATACACAATATATAATTAACCTGCTCTACAAAATCATGATCAATTCGACCTCTGTTTTTACTTCAGAATGACTCATGCAGTTGCAACTGCTTCATATGACCCTTGATTAGATATTTTTTGTGCAAGATAAAAAAGGCCGAATAATTTTGTTCACAAGTATCTGATCAGGTGTGAAATACGGGCCACAGTCAGGATTAAATTCCCTATTTTACTAAAACTGATTGCAGGTCTTTCATGCAATTCACATCTTCACATTTACCGCTATTTTGTACTAATTTATCTTTTTAACTGGACATAAAATGCACTACCAGCGGAAACATTCTATGATTTTGTTCCATGAGACATCACTTTATGCACATCGAAGGATACAATAGAATAGAATACTTTATTTCAAGAGGGTAACACTTAAAATCTAAAGAAAATATACACATGGCCCTCAAAATAACAACAATAAATAAATAAAAGAAAGCAATTTTAACAACCCTAGCTGATTCTAAGTGAATTGGAATAAATAGCCTATCTAAATAACAATTGAATTCTATCTATCTATGTAAAGAAACGACCTAATATTGCCCATATGATAACTTGCTCATGACTACCTTCACCATGCAAAGTTACAGGTGGGGTTGTATCTGACCATTTCTGAAAATACTCGAAGCATAAGTGGAACGGCTCTTACTATAGCAAGGGCTCAGGAAATCAGGCGGGCCATTTCAAATTTTTGGAGTGCCCCATAGATAAACTAGCCCGTCTATATTTGTCGTGTAAAAGCGATTTTGACGGGCCACAATCCATCGGCCCGCGTACCTAAAGTTTGGAGTGCCGGGCCAAAAGTGGTGTCGTGTAAATGGGGTTTTAAATAGGGATCGTTTTATCAGTGTTCTTCTAAGGCCCCGTTTACACGAATCCGGATACTTTTGAAACCGCATACTTTTTGATGCGAATCGGCCTATCGTCCACACGAATCCATTGAATCCGGTCACCGAAACCGCATACTTTTACTTGAATCCTCCGGATAAGCGGATTCGTGTGGACGCAAATATTTCTATGCGGTTTCAGCCGGATCGGACATAGGCAGCACAACTACTCCTTTCGAGGATTTTTTATTTTTCAATAAAGATTCAATGGAAAAAAATGCGCGCGACTATTTTGGTTTCTTCATTTGGCGCGCGCTTGTAGTCTTTGGGTTTCCTGTGGCGCGCTTGTTGATTGTGGGGTTCCTGTGGTCAATCCCGCGGGATGGATGGTCAGCAGTTAGTCATCTGGAGATAGATGATTTGTTTACATATTCGTAGAAAAATCATTAATTCGTCTTTTAGGTGATGAGATAGTAGCGAAATTGTGATTTATCACGTGACCGTGTTTCATACCTTGTCAGCATATGGGCATTTTGCAGTGCGCATGCGCGCCGCTTTTGATCTTTTCGCGCCAATTCGCCGCCATATTGGTTCTGGAATGCTTTCGAGAACAAATGTGAGGTTTCTATAGAACATCAAAGGACTAATTTCGATTATTAGGAATAATTGTCAACAAAGTCAGTTTATATGCCTGCAGAGCTTTCATTTGTTGTTGTCATTCAGCTCGTTGCTATTTTTTTCTAAGAGAGATCAACCCACAAAGTTCGTGTAAATTCGGAAAATCTCAAAACATGTACTTCTTTACTTGGGTCTATTGTTATCTTCACGCCGTTGGTCAAAAGGAAAATACTTGTAGGTAAGTCTCTATGCCGTAAACTTTTATTTGGACATATAATTAAAGTTTATTATAGCGTAAAAGCTGTGGACGACAGCTCTGTTTATGCAAGAAATTACGTTTTTAAGCTAATTTTGATCATCTTTGAGACCCATTTGCTCAAAAATGATATAAATCCCCCAAGCTGAAATCTTGTCTAACTTTACCTTATATCATTCTTATTTGTAGGAAGCCAAAGATTTCTCCTAGTAATTTCAGCGTAAATACAAAATTACCGATTTTGTACACCACATATCGACGATATTTGGATTTTTACAATTTCATGATGATCTGTAAATATCGTGTTTCTCAGAATTCCATGGTCATTGCGTTTTGTTCTTTCATAACAAGGTATGTTATTAATTAAGTTTTAATATTGATTGCGTATTTTAGGGATAACGATGCATATTTTGATTACTTTCTTGCTATTGAGTTTGGTAATTTTGTTTACGATGAATCCATCAAATTGATCGCTTTGCCTCCCAAGAAAAACGTCAATAACTTTTTATTTTTATAATTCACCCAAGCTATAAAGTATCCAGAAAGAAAGCTTACATATCATACTTTTGCATTATCATTGTGGATTAAACACAAAAATTCAGCAGCATTTACATTTTTAAGTTTGAACAGCCTTGGATTGCCTACTCTGAAATGACGACTGACTAGCTCCATAATGTAGCTTTCGTTTGAAATGTATAAGAACTGCATAAAAAAGAAAATATAGAATTACTGGTTTTAGTATCAACAGTAAATTTTGATAAAAAGAGAGGGTGATGGGATTTCTCTTTGAAGGCTATTTTATTTAATTCTAGGGTATCAGACTCAAGAAAATATGACATATCATTGATCAATGAGTATTTTTTATTGTCTTAAATGTCAAAGGTCACATGAAGTTTCTCAGTTATCATTTATCTCAGCCCCAAAACTGCCAGGTTAGCTCCTCGTAAGGATGTCTTCCATTCTGCCATAACCATTCTATCAATAAATGCTACAAATTTATCCAAATTTCCTGTTGTACTTGATGCTATAAGTCCACCCAAAGAACCATGTCCATGACTGTCAAAAATGCTTACAATCCCAGGGCTAAGACATATTAATAGTGACTTGTCTGGGGGAACAATTAAGACTCCAGCTTGTTTCCCAGGTCTTGCTTGAAGTGCAAGTAGGTAATCTTTCAAATGTTGCACATCAAAAAATCCTGTATCTTCTGTCAGTGTCAGTTCAGTCAAGTTGCTGTCATTTCGTTGTAGTACTTCTCGAGGCTCTAGGTTTGGTGTTTGTGGAGGAATGTTAAAAGAATCATAAATATTGTTGCCATGTTGAATTAGTCTGCTGTAAATAGGTATTATTTTATTTAAATCAGTCAGTTGCTTTGGTAGTCCTAGTATTCCTTTAAGATAATGTAAACCACTAAGTAGGGCTATTACAGTGCAAGAATTACTGCCATTTCTTGCTCCTATAGTTGTTTGACAAATATATGCTGGTAAGATCCATTCTGTTACTTCTGTATGATGATGTTCTGATATGGTAATGATTGGCCTCTGTGGCACTGTTGATGTCTGCTGTTGATTTGTATTTGGATGGTTCTGGTGATTGACATGCCAAGTACAAGTACAAGGAAAGGCATTTGTAGCACATATGTCACCTGGGCAAAATCTGCATTTTATTTGTGTGTGGTCTGATCCCCTTTTATGGCCTCGCATTGGGTGATTGCATTTTTTGCAGTGTGGTGGTTTTGATACAGGTGTTGGTATTGGGATTGGTGACAAATGTTGTGGTTGAGGCGGAGTGTTAAGACTTTCAATAGTGGTATTTATGTGTGTTATGGAATTGGTAAATTCCTGGTCCTCCATTTCCCTTGATGAAATTTGGTCAAGTTGATCTTGGTCTACTGTATTAATTGAAGGTGGTGGTTCATTGTCATCTTCTAATTGGTCCTCCACATCACTTGCTGGATTAAGAATTGCATTTTTAGCAATTTTACCAAGTTCTTGAACTTTCTCTTTTAGAAAACTCTTGCACAAAGGACAACAACTGGAGCCATCAAGACAAACTGTATGGAATGAGTGGAAACAACCATTTAAAATTTTCCATTCTTCATCGTAACTGGTCACTTTACATGCTGGTAAGTCACATCTACTGTTATCATTAGGTCTAGTCTCCCCCTGATATCCCATGGGCAAAACTGTACATTTTACAGGGCTGCTTGAGCAAACATTTGGCAGAATTACTTGGTTTTTTGAGGGAAAGGAACTTTTACCTGGAGACTGTGAAATTGCAGTAAACATTGAGGACAGTACTTCAGCACATTTAACTTTGAGGTATTTTAGTTGTTTGTGAGAGAAGGAAAACTTTTTTGGAGAAGTGAAGTATGATCTAAAGTTACATTGTTTTTCTTTTGACTGAAAGATAGTTTTTGCCTTTTTGGTGAGTTGAGCTGCTGTGTCAGAAGGTTTAGTTTGCGCACGAAGTATACTATGAGTATTCTCTACTGGATATTCATCTGTAATAGTTAAATAGTTAAGCAAAATATTGTACATTTCAGGAAAATTGCGTCCCCAGTGACAGCACATGTTGAGCCAAACTAGTGGAGCCTTGTTGTAATGCCGTCGTCTTAAACAGGTGAACATTATCCAAATACGTATTATTGCTCTGAAGTATTCATGAAAATTGTTAAGTTTGAAAGTAATACTGTAAACAGAAAGTACAAGAGGTATGTAGTTGTCAAGCAAGTTGAAAAGGGTTGCATATTCCAGGTCCTTGAATGTTAAAAATTTTCTCAAAATGGAAGTCCTTATTAAAGTCCATGCACCATAAACAATTTCCAACATCAAACTTATTCTCCATGGTTTTGGGGTGTCAGGAAGTTTACTTTTTGGAAAGATTTTCTCATACACTGTTTTAAAAAAAGGATGATAGGCACTAACAATGTGTTCTCTTGAATTTAAGGAGATGTGCAATGGGCCAATGGTTGGGACAATGGAAAGAATGGATGGCTGAACAGAAGATGAATTATTACTGGATGGTACAGAGTCTGATGTGTCAGTAAAGCAATAGGAGTGATCAACATTAGAGAATTGGTCATGTACTGGACTTGTGATTTTGTAGTTTTGAATGTGTTTCTGTAATGATGAATATATAATTTGTCTACAGTAGAATTGACAGGGCCAGTCACCAGGTTGAATCAGTACAAACTTTTTTATGTATTCTGCTAAACCAGATCCAAGAACAATGTCATATGCAGCTTCAAAGTCATTTTTACATTTTAGTCTTAACTCTACAAAATCAATTAAATGTAAATCCTCCATCTTCCTCATTTTTCTGACGTTGTCATTATCACAGTATTGATGTGTGTTAAGTCGTTCTCTCTCTAGTTCAGGATTAAAGAATGCAGTAGTTAGCCAGTTTGGCATTACAGATGCATAACTGAAACTAACATCATGTAGCACAGTAGCTGACGTTATTAGCTTCTCACAGTTATTTACATCTATTCCATTTGGGTCGTGAAGTAAGTGGGCTTCTTTTACTGGTATAGCTTCAATGTTTTTAAATGCTTTAATTACAATTGTGCACATGTTCTTGGCGTCTGTCAATTCATTATCTTGTGGCCTTTTCTTTGTATGAATAGATGTGTAATCATCAATGACTAGTATCAATAACCATTTGTTTTTGACTGCTTGTGAGAAGAAATTTTCTAAATGACTTTGGTGTTTTGATGACAATTCATTTTCAATAATATTAATAGTTCTCCTAGCACAAGTACTTCCTATGATATGTTCTGTCTCAAGGCCCTCCTGGTTTATTTGATTGTTTCTTAGAAATAAAGAGTGGTCTATTTGAAATGAGTTGCAAGTCTGGCTTAAAGAGTAGCACAATTGATAAATAAAGGAAACCAGCCTCTTCTCATTTAATCTGATTCTGTCTTTTGAGTGTCTTGCAGTAGTTATAGAAGACAAGAGGGTGTCGAAAATCTTTTGGGAACCTGCCTCGGTACATAGCTCTTTAAATTTGGTGGGATCATATACTGGTGGTTTTTTTGATTTAATGTTGTTCTGTATTGCAGTTTTGACTTTTTCAAGTTCAGTAGTTATATCACATCCTATGCAGAAAATAAAAATGTATAAAATTAATTTAATGTTTCATTTTGATTTGTTTTTGTAACCAGTAGTTGCTATCACTCAACCAAAATACTTCAAAACAAAGAGAGTAAGAATATTAGGAGACAGCATGAGCATGAAACTTTAGTTTGCCTTGTTGAGTAATAGCAACTTTTGGTCCCTAAAAAGCTACAATTTATTAGTATTGAACTTTATTTTATTTTGCGATTTAACAGCAACGTTGCTATACTCACTTTCAGATAAAAATTTTAGTCTATCCACCATAAGTTTATACTCTTCTTTTGGTATTAAAATCACATCTCTTGCTGCAGGTTGACTGTCAATTTGCTGTTTTTCCTTTCCGTTGTAGCCCTTCCACTGTTTACTCTCCCTGCCTTTCTGTCTCTGTAAATTCCTTCCTACGAACTTTTGTGTAAACAAATACGGCTTTAAACTTATGTAAAGACACAACAACATGTAACAAAATATATGTTTTATTATTATCATTGTTCGCAAGTTCGGAAATCAAGAGACGAAGAACGTTGATAGCATTATCAGTTTTATTTCAGGTATGTATAAATCTTTAAAAAAAACACTTAACACTTACGTGATAAAAAACCTTGCCGGTTTTTCTGTGTCCAAGGACAGCTTTTCTGCAAGTTTCACAGATAATTCCTCCACTAGTACCAAAATAGTTTAAGTTGAAACACGAACGAAAATGTGACGAGTAAGAATTTGCATTTCTAAATGGAGTTTTTTGCGATTTTTTTCCACAAACTACACAGCCCTCTTTATCTTGGAAAAGATTACTGTCTACTACACTGAGAAAAGCGAGACAAACTACTAAAAATGTGAATAAAATGATTGCTCGATGAATTAACGCCATGTTTTTTTCTGTTTTGTTTACACCTGAGATTTGATATTTGGCGCGAAAACTTGACGCGGCCGCGCCGAGCAGGCTCATTCGATCTCGCGCATGCGCAGACAAAATGCCCATATGCTTACCTTGTCACAATATATACTTGTCTCCCGCGGGATTGACCACAGGAACCCCATAATCTACAAGCGCGCCACAGGAAACCCAAAGACTACAAGCGCGCGCCAAACGAAGAAACCAAAATAGTCGCGCGCATTTTTTTCCATTGAATCTTTCTTGAAAAATAAAAAATCCTCGAAAGGAGTAGTTGGGCTGCCTATGGATCGGATTCTAGTAGACGAGGCCTAAGACCTTGGTGTGATAATTAGGGGATCCAGCACCATCTAGAAACGTTCAGGATTGGTTTAAAAAACAATAGAGTTCTTTACAAACAATGTCCATTAACTACCCTAAACCTAACCAAACAATAGCGGTTTTATTCACTGAATATTGTTTCCCATAATCCCTCTCGGTCACTGCAGCTTTTCTATATAATCAACGTTGAGGTATGTATGACATACAACGCCTAGTTTCAAATAGCAGCAAAACCGTCGATAACAAGGTCAGTAAATCTCTTCGTCAGTTAGCTTTTCAAAGTAGAACTTTTAATTGATTTGAGGGTGTTTTGGATGCCGTTTGCAAAAGATTACTATAAGACCCCGTTTACACGGATCCGGATACTTTTGAAACCGCATACTTTTTGATGCTAATCGGCCTATCGTCCACACGAATCCATTGAATCCAGTCACCGAAACCGCATACTTTTACTTGATTACTCCGGATACGCGGATTCGTGTGGACGCAAATATTTCTATGCGGTTTCAGCCGGATCGGATTCGTGTAGACGAGGCCTAAATACTATATATACCCAGCATCACTTAATGTTTTTTTAATTGCATTTGGATCGATCGTTCTGAAATTGTCCCCACTGGTTAAAAGTAGTTCGGCTATATTATTGTTTTCAATGGAACAATGAATGAAGCCTAGATTTTGTAAAACTTATTTTGTAAAACGTCCCTGTCAATATTACAATGGCAGAACAGAGGAATTAAAAAAAAACACCGATTACATGCAATGACTTCTATCCATTTACGGCTTGCTACCATGGGAAATGTGTATTTTGTCTGCACTACATATATAGTTAATAACACCATACAACACTTGACGCATGGGCTGGTTGGTCAACCTGGCCCACGATAACACATGCATTTTATTGGAGAATTCAAAGATAATATATATCATAACAAAATCTAAACATTATAGCCAGTCACGAAAACCCAAAACCACTTTGTGGAAAATTAGGAACGTTAGACCCCTACAATTGCTATAATGCATACCTTTGGGGTTTTAAGGTTTACATGGTGAAATAAAAACAATACAGTGTCTTCCATTGCGAATCTAAGCATCTGCTATATATAAATTATATAGTGAAAAACTTAAGAGTACACAGCGCGAGGCTGACCGTAGAATGACTATCACTACGGCCAACACCTTATATATACACTCTATTACACAAGGGACTAGATGCTCTATACGCACGGACTAACTCAGTAGACTCCGTGCCGGCAAAATATTTATTTATGTCAATCTCGATTGTCACAAATTCACATTTTCTCCGTATTAAGGTGTTGTTGTTAGGGGCCCGGCCTTAACATGGGAAAACGTTATCCCTGGTATAGCAGGGACAACCTTCTATCTGAGCAAATATAAACGAGTCGAGCGTTTCTACGTACAGGGAAAGGGGGTCATTGGTTTGATTAATTGTTATAAAGGCTCGGGCAAACGGCTCAGTCAACATTTACTTCGACTTTTGCCACCTCCTTTAAATTTCATCCGTTTTGAAACGTGTTACGTATTTGAAATTTTAAAGCCCTGGGGCCGGTTGTACGTAGCCTGGATAGCGCTATCCGCGGTTAAAAGTTATCCACTCCATAGGTTTTTTATAGATTTTATCCGCTGGATAGGGATTTATCCGGTGGATAGCGCTATCCAGGCTACGTACAACCGGCCCCTGATGTTTAACACACTGTATGCGCATTTATATTTTGGAAAAAGGTTTTATCAAATATATTACGTTTATGCAAAGCGAATAAATGCAAAACTATGACAACTTTGTCTTGTCTTAAAAAACTTTTAAGTCATGCACACGTCGGTGTGGCCGCCACTAATTATCATAATTTTTAAAATTGATGTTTTAAGAAAAGAAAGCTGTCATATGATCTGATAGGCATTCACCAAAACAATAACTTATGAAAGTTTGAGAAAAAAAAAACAATAAATTTGCAAGAAGTTATAAGAGTTTGAAAAATCAGAAAAACACCAAAACGAGGCCTCAGCAGAATATACATACAAATCTCAACATGAATTTTCATTAAGCATATAACTTCTTTGGTATTTTAGCCGGAGCATCAAAACCTTCCAAACATGCCTATTTCAGTTGGTTCTTTCATATGACAGTGCTAAAATATGAAAACAACTGTTTACTTGAAAAATCATTTTCCGGTACATATTATGGTATTTATGAAAGTGGTCTATTGTGGTTTGTTTTGGAAATCGTTTTCATGGAAAATGGTCATGGAAAGGCCCGGGCAAACGGTTCAGTCAACATTTAAATGTGCATAAACGGAGCAGGGCAAATTTCAAAAACCTCAGTCACTCGGAATGCGCATTTATATTTTGAAAAAAGGTTTTATCAAATATATTACGTTTATGCAAAGCGATAAAAGGAAAACTATGACAACTTTGTGTTGTCTTAAAAAACTTTTTAAAAAAAGTCACGCACTCGTGTACCATGCATAGTAACGCCGCAAAAATATATCTACCGATAAATCACGGCCTCTCTCTCATTTTATAAATACTACATTTAATTTGTTTTCAATTTCCTGTTTTTCTAGCCCAAGCAACTATGAATCGCCAACTAATCGTGTTGATAATGCTAGTTGTGTTGTTTACAACCCTTCATGAAAGGTAGGAAACCGCTTACACACACCGCACACACACACACACACCAGGCAGTGCCCGTGGGGGTGGGGTGTGTGTGTGTGGGGGGGGGGGGGGGGGGGGGGGGTTACACATAAAGTAACTCACATACTGATTTCAGACCCTAGAAGGTACGACCACATTTAAACATTTTTCAATATGTATAATCTTAAGTTCGAAAACGGACCCTAAAAGGTCCGTCGAGCACCCCTATCCCTTTTCTAGTGGAGTCCCCCCCCCCCCCCCCCCCGGGAGGCAGTGTTATCATTATTAGGTAGACCGATACGCAGATAAACTGGCAGTCAGTTAGGTAGTCAGGAAGACAGTATAGATGAAATCTATGCAGGCATAAAAAATGTCATCACACAACTCCCGGGTCGCATACTAAAAGTTGGTCTCAGTAAGAATATTAACGTAACTTCTATTTAACAGTCAGGGATGGAGAAGAAGAAGGGCTGGTTGGAAATTGACTGCAGGTGAAGGCTTGAACAAACGCAAGGCCGCTAATCGGGACACGATTGTATCTCAAGAGCTCGACCAAAATGACGAAACATTTGCTGACTTTGATCCACAAGGGAATGATATCCATCAGGAACAACCTAAAAAATGACTGCCTAAGCATACCCTCGGACATAAATATTTGCAAGAAATAAAAATAAAAATAAAAGTAAAATAAAAAATTGAAACTAGCAAATAGAAATTACAACATTTCGTTGTCATCCCGAAAACATGATCACGTAAATGATGGTGCAAAGAGAAAAATAAGTTATAGCGGTGGATAATGGAAAAAATGAAATAAGTTAAATAAACAGTTTCGCTTGAATTGAATAAACAGTTTCAGACGGTCGGACTCAATTCAAGCGAAACTGTTGATTTAACTTATTTTATTATTTTCCATTGTCCACCACTATAAATATTTCTCTCTTTGCACCATCATTTACTTGATAATGCTGTCGCGATGACAAAATCGAAACGTTGTAATTTCTATTCGATAGTTTTCTTATTAAATTGTATAAGCAAAGTTCTTCTGATTAGAATAAAAAAGTGGTTCTGGGATGTTAAATGTTATATAATTGTGTTTATCTGTCTATTGCACTCTAATCCTCTTGTACTCTCTTGTTGCATATTAAGCGGGGGCGGAAGCTGAAAATCATTTTAAGGATATTCCTCAGTTTCAATTTTACTTGGAAGGATTTTTTCTCCCTTAAGTCCAAACAAGTCGCTTTGTAGATTAGAGATTCCATCATTTGTAGAAATGCAAATGTCCAAAGCCTTAATTATAACTCCGAATTGTCTTATTCATTACCGAAAACTTTATGAAGAATGAATTGGCCTGTAGCAAAAACTGACAACACATAAAAATATGTTAGATTCTGGAGTTTGATTGCATTTGGTTGTATTCTGACCAAGATACAGCCTCATAAAAAATGTCTATAAATAGAAGGAAATGTATGGTTTGGAAGAACGCCTAGGGGTGCCCGGAAAACGAAGACCCGGAAAACGAAGACTTAAGACCCGAAAAACGAAGACCCACGATAATTATCGAGATAAACGCCTTAAACGTCAAAGCCGTTCTTACAACATGTTCCTTTAACGCTTTGGCATTATTTATGACGTTTTACGATGGTTTTTGATGAGGGTCTTCGTTTTCCCAATCCGGAAAACAAAGACCCACGAAAATTATCGAGATAAACGCCTTAAACGTCAAAGACGTTCTTACAACATGTTCTTTTAACGCTTTGGCATTATTTATGACGTTTTATGATGGTTTTTGATGGTTTTTGAAAACGAAGACCCTTGATAAAGGCTTTTTGCTAGCAGTATATCTGTTAGATCCAGTTAATATTGATTATCTGTCAAAACGTCGCCTAGTAGAAACAACAGAGTTAACATCGCGAGTATTAAAACTTGATTCGTGAAAACGCTTTTCGTTCCTCCGTGATCCGTGAAATCATGAAAAACGGCGCCTGATTCGTGATCGGTACCCTGAATGATCTGTATACAATCTACATCCCGTGCTCAACAAGTAATGAGTCGTGGTTTTGCTCCCAGATCTTTCTCGGATTTTTAACAGCTTCGGTTGTGACTACTTTTTTCGGTCACGGGTAATTTTGTTTTCTGAGAGACTTTTTTCAAAGTTCATGTCGGCTGGCTCGTTGTGGAGAGCGTTTCCTTCAATTCGATTGGCATTCGCTTCCAACCTTCCCTTCTTTTATGTATAGCTAGGGTAAAAATAGCAAATAACCAACGGAATTAGCTGAAACTCAGTTATATAGCTTTGAGCAAAGCAATAATAACAAATGTTTTAAAAAAATGTTTGAAAATGTTTTATGCTTCGCGAGATATTCGGAAAAATGGAATTTTAGTAAAAATCAATGAAAGGGAAGGTGAGCCGAAGGGGAGATAAGTAGATAGTCCTACCATAAGCTAATCATCAGGGGTTGAGGCAAATGGTAGAGGTTAGGACCAACACGTTTCATAACTCACGGCCGTAAGCCCACCCGACGTGTACTATCAACTTTACGAGACGGTCACGTATATGGATAAAAAAGCGTATATGATGAAATAAATTGCATGAATATCATGGTATTTGTTTAGTTGATATGATAATGGGTAGGAGTGATAGTGAATACTTACCGTATCGTCGTCGTACTGGCATAGAAATCCAGGTTAACAGTGTTGAGTTTGTTGTAGATGGCGTAGTCAAGCTAAGAAGGTATGTATGGAATGTCGGTGTATAGAGATGTTAGAATGATAAAAGCGGTGTCGGGTGGCTGGTGATGGGTGCCCTGTGTTATTCTGTATGTTTTCTGTATGTCGGGTAGCCTGTGTGTTGCAAGATGGAGCGGGGGGGGGAAGGGGAAAATGGAAAATTTGAATTTGTAATGACGAGCGGCGGATAATTATCCGCGGGAATGTTGTAGGTTTTTATGTTTGCAGTTGTGAGTAAGAGAGGGGGAAGGAAGGAGTTTTAGTTGGTTGTGTAAGTTTGTAATACGCTGTGAGTATGTATGTAGGAAGGAGGAATGGGGCGATGGGTACATGTATGTGTACATGTATGTGTACATGTGATGTGTACATGTATGTATGTAAGGTTGTAGTACGCTGTGGGTATGTACGTGGGAAGGAGAAATGGGGTGATGTGTTAGGATCCCTTTCGGGATACAAAACTTTCCCTGTGGTGTGTCATAATGTTTTATCTTGAATCTAAGGCTGTAGCTTTGAATCTCAGGCTGGAGCGTAAAACATCACTTTGTGTATAATAAGTTTTATATATCGTCTCTAAATTGATTTAATAAATTGAATCCAAGTAATAACTACATATCTGATTTGCAATTACTTTACATTTATCAGTTGTGTTGTTGTAATAAAGCTTTTACAAACTGACCTTGTTGACCTCCCCCCGGAAATGAATGTGAATCTGAGGCAATGTGAATCTCAGGCTCCGAATCTCAGTCCAGCTTCACTTTGGGCTATAAATGGTCATAAATACAACGACATTGTCATGGTCAAAACGATTGCAATCTGTCAGACGAGCAGATCAATCAAATTCTGCTATAATTCATCTACACATGTGTTCATTTTGTTACTAGCGTTTTTAAAATTACAATTCGTGCAAAATACGAGTGTTGAGTTCTAATTACGCATGCAAATTCAAAAGTCATGCATTGTCAACCAACATCGTACCTTGCGTTTTTAATAAAATAAAATATTTTTTTCTAACATCGATTTGTGTAATATGAAGATATAAGACATATTTAATTCTGTTTTAAACCACAAATCATTGGATCAAATATCTCCCGTCCTTTTGAGAGTAGTTGTAGCCATTAATTACCGGGAACTCAACCGGGAATCGCAGTCAGTTTGAAAGGCCAGCTTTTGATGAAGACGATAAGTAAACTAGTCCAAACAATCCTTCTATGATAAGGGAATTCCTCTGTAATTGTGTAATACCGGTGAATGCTAATCTTGCTACACTGTCGTTTTATTATTACATCTTGCCTTTTCTTTTTTCGATAAAACGAAAAATGCATTTTGAACGACCCTGCCGGAACATCATGGATTTTGTTAAAGTACAAATTGATTTGACTCTGGCCTGATTTTGGTTTAATTTATTCAGACGTTTCGATCTACACTTAGACCTTCATCAGTGATCATATTGCCCCGGGGGCACCCCTATCCATTTTTAAGGGAGTCCCCCTCCCCCCTCCTAGGGCATATTGCTATACCTAAAATATATAAATTCTAAAACAACGCGCGCTTAAACAATATTCAAATAAGCGCGTTAAATTATCTTATACCTTATATTTGTATTCTTAGCGACAGAACAGAAATATTACATTATAGCCAGTCACGAAAACCCAAAACCACTTTGTGGAAAATTAGGAACGTTAGACCCCTACAATTGCTATAATGCATACCTTTGGGGTTTTAAGGTTTACATGGTGAAATAAAAACAATACAGTGTCTTCCATTGCGAATCTAAGCATCTGCTATATATAAATTATATAGTGAAAAACTTAAGAGTACACAGCGCGAGGCTGACCGTAGAATGACTATCACTACGGCCAACACCTTATATATACACTCTATTACACAAGGGACTAGACGCTCTATACGCACGGACTAACTAGACTCCGTGACGGCAAAATATTTATTTATGTCAATCTCGATTGTCACAAATTCACATTTTCTCCGTATTAAGTTTTCGAATTTTTAGGTGTTGTTGTCAGGGGCCCGGCGTTAACATGGGAAAACGTTATCCCTGGTATAGCAGGGACAACCTTCTATCTGAGCAAATATAAACGAGTCGAGCGTTTCTACAGGGAAAGGGGGTCATTGGTTTGATTAATTGTTATAAAGGCTCGGGCAAACGGCTCAGTCAACATTTACTTCGACTTTTGCCACCTCCTTTAAATTTCATCCGTTTTGAAACGTGTTACGTATTTGAAATTTTAAAACCCTGATGTTTAACACACTGTATGCCAATTTATATATGGAAATAGGTTTTAGCAAATATATTACGTTTATGCAAAGCGAATAAATGCAAAACTATGACAACTTTGTCCTGTCTTAAAAAACTTTTAAGTCATGCACACGTCGGTGTGGCCGCCACTAATTATCATAATTTTTAAAATTGATGTTTTAAGAAAAGAAAGCTGTCATATGATCTGATAGGCATTCACCAAAACAATAACTTATGAAAGTTTGAGAAAAAAAAACACAATAAATTTGCAAGAAGTTATAAGAGTTTGAAAAATCAGAAAAACACCAAAACGAGGCCTCAGCAGAAAATTACCTACAAATCTCAACATTAATTTTCATTGAGCATAACTTCTTTGGTATTTTAGCCGGAGCATCAAAACCTTCCAAACATGCCTATTTCAGTTGGTTCTTTCATATGACAGTGCTAAAATATGAAAATAACTGTTTACTTGAAAAATCATTTTCCGGTACATATTATGGTATTTATGAAAGTGGTCTATTGTGGTTTGTTTTGGAAATCGTTTTCATGGAAAATGGTCATGGAAAGGCCCGGGCAAACGGTTCAGTCAACATTTATTTTAACTTTGGCCACCTCCTTTAAATTTCAACCGTTTTGCAACGTGTTACCTATTTGAAAGACCTCTAAGACCCCGTCTACACGGATCCAGATACTTTTGAAACCGCATACTTTTTGATGCGAATCGGCCTATCGTCCACACGAATCCATTAAATCCGGTCACCGAAACCGCATACTTTTACTTGAATCCTCCGGATACGCGGATTCGTGTGGACGCAAATATTTCTATGCGGTTTCAGCCGGATCGGATTCGTGTAGACGAGGCCTAAATGTGCATAAACGGAGCAGGGCAAATTTTTATTTTTAGATTTAAAATTTCAAAAACCTCAGTCACTCTGCATGTATGCGCATTTATATTTTGGAAAAAGGTTTTATCAAATATATTACGTTTATGCATGGCGATAAAAGGAAAACTATGACAACTTTGTCTTATCTTAAAAAACTTTTAAGTCATGCACTTGTGTACCCATGGTAACGCCGCAAAAATATATCTACCGATAAAACACGGCCTCTCTCTCATTTTATAAATACTACATTTAATTTGTTTTCAATTTCCTGTTTTTCTAGCCCAAGCAACTATGAATCGCCAACTAATCGTGTTGATAATGCTAGTTGTGTTGTTTACAACCCTTCATGAAAGGTAGGAAACCGCTTACACACACCGCACACACACACACCAGGCAGTGCCCGTGGGGGGGGGGGGGGGGGGGGGGGGGAATATTAACTCAGATACTGATTTCAGACTCTAGAAGGTACGACCACGTTTAAAAATTTTTCAATATGTATAATCTTAAGTTCGAAAACGGACCCTAAAAGGTCCGTCGAGCACCCCTATCCCTTTTCTAAGGGAGTCCCCCCCCCCCCCCCCCCCCCGGGAGGCAGTGTTATCATTATTAGGTAGACCGATACGCAGATAAACTGGCAGTCAGTTAGGTAGTCAGGAAGACAGTATGGATGAAATCTATGCAGGCATAAAAAATGTCATCACACAACTCCCGGGTCGCATACTAAAAGTTGGTCTCAGTAAGAATATTAACGTAACTTCTATTTAACAGTCAGGGATGGAGAAGAAGAAGGGCTGGTTGGAAATTGACTGCAGGTGAAGGCTTGAACAAACGCAAGGCCGCTAATCGGGACACGATTGTATCTCAAGAGCTCGACCAAAATGACGAAACATTTGCTGACTTTGATCCACAAGGGAATGATATCCATCAGGAACAACCTAAAAAATGACTGCCTAAGCATACCCTCGGACATAAATATTTGCAAGAAATAAAAATAAAAATAAAAGTAAAATAAAAAATTGAAACTAGCAAATAGAAATTACAACATTTCGTTGTCATCGCGACAACATGGTCACGTAAATGATGGTGCAAAGAGAGAAATATTTATAGCGGTGGATAATGGAAAAAATAAAATAAGTTAAATAAACAGTTTCGCTTGAATTGAATAAACAGTTTCAGACGGTCGGACTCAATTCAAGCGAAACTGTTTATTTAACTTATTTTATTATTTTCCATTGTCCACCACTATAAATATTTCTCTCTTTGCACCATCATTTACTTGATAATGTTGTCGCGATGACAAAATCGAAACGTTGTAATTTCTATTCGATAGTTTTCTTATTAAATTGTATAAGCAAAGTTCTTCTGATTAGAATAAAAAAGTGGTTCTGGGATGTTAAATGTTACTATGGTAATCATGCCCCAAAAATTCCGTCCACGTGACCAATTTTTTTTGTACCATGTGATCGCTTCTGGCCAATCATTTTGCTCAAAATTGGTCATGTGGTACAAAAAGACACACCCTCAAGGCCAAATTTTCAACATACATTTAACCACTCTAGTGATTTTCATAGTATATAATTGTGTTTATCTGTCTATTGCACTCTAATCCTCTTGTACTCCCTTGTTGCATATTAAGCGGGGGCGGAATTAAGGATATTCCTCAGTTTCAATTTTACTTGGAAGGATTTTTTCTCCCTTAAGTCCAAACAAGTCGCTTTGTAGATTAGAGATTCCATCATTTGCAGAAATGCAAATGTCCAAAGCCTTAATTATAACTCCGAATTGTCTTATTCATTACCGAAAACTTTATGAAGAATGAATTGGCCTGTAGCAAAAACAAAGAGCACATAAAAATATGTTAGATTCCGGAGTTTGATTGCATTTGGTTGTATTCTGACCAAGATACAGCCTCATAAAAAATGTCTATAAATAAAAGGAAATGTATGGTTTGGAAGAACGCCTAGGGGTGCCCGGAAAACGAAGACCCGGAAAACGAAGACCTAAGACCCGAAAAACGAAGACCCACGAAAATTATCGAGATAAACGCCTTAAACGTCAAAGACGTTCTTACAACATGTTCTTTTAACGCTTTGGCATTATTTATGACGTTTTATGATGGTTTTTGATGAGGGTCTTCGTTTTCCGGATCCGGAAAACAAAGACCTACGATAATTATCGAGATAAACGCCTTAAACGTCAAAGCCGTTCTTACAACATGTTCTTTTAATGCTTTGGCATTATTTATGACGTTTTATGATGGTTTTTGATGGTTTTTGAAAACGAAGACCCACGATAAAGGTTTTTTGCTAGCAGTATATCTGTTAGATCCAGTTAATATTGATTATCTGTCAAAACGTCGCCTATTAGAAACAACAGAGTTAACATCGCGAGTATTAAAACTTGATTTGTGAAAACGCTTTTCGTTCCTCCGCCTGATCCGTGAAATCATGAAAAACGGCGCCTGATTCGTGATCGAATGATCTGTATACAATCTACATCCCGTGCTCAACAAGTAATGAGTCGTGGTTTTGCTCCCAGATCTTTCTCGGATTTTTAACAGCTTCGGTTGTGACTACTTTTTTCGGTCACGGGTAATTTTGTTTTCTGAGAGACTTTTTTCAAAGTTCATGTCGGCTGGCTCGTTGTGGAGAGCGTTTCCTTCAATTCGATTGGCATTCGCTTCCAACCTTCCCTTCTTTTATGTATAGCTAGGGTAAAAATAGCAAATAACCAACGGAATTAGCTGAAACTCAGTTATATAGCTTTGAGCAAAGCAATAATAACAAATGTTTTAAAAAAATGTTTGAAAATGTTTTATGCTTCGCGAGATATTCGGAAAAATGGAATTTTAGTAAAAATCAACGAAAGGGAAGGTGAGCCGAAGGGGAGATAAGTAGATAGTCCTACCATAAGCTAATCATCAGGGGTTGAGGCAAATGGTAGAGGTTAGGACCAACAACTCACGGCCGTAAGCCCACCCGACGTGTACTATCAACTTTACGAGACGGTCACGTATATGGATAAAAAAGCGTATATGATGAAATAAATTGCATGAATATCATGGTATTTGTTTAGTTGATATGATAATGGGTAGGAGTGATAGTGAATACTTACCGTATCGTCGTCGTACTGGCATAGAAATCCAGGTTAACAGTGTTGAGTTTGTTGTAGATGGCGTAGTCAAGCGAAGAAGGTATGTATGGAATGTCGGTGTATAGAGATGTTAGAATGATAAAAGCGGTGTCGGGTGGCTGGTGATGGGTGCCCTGTGTTATTCTGTATGTTTTCTGTATGTCGGGTAGCCTGTGTGTTGCAAGATGGAGGGGGGGGGGGGGGGGGGGGGGGGGGAAGGGGAAAATGGAAAATTTGAATTTGTAATGACGAGCGGCGGATAATTATCCGCGGGAATGTTGTAGATTTTTATGTTTGCAGTTGTGAGTAAGAGAGGGGGAAGGAAGGAGTTTTAGTTGGTTGTGTAAGTTTGTAATACGCTGTGAGTATGTATGTAGGAAGGAGGAATGGGGCGATGGGTACATGTATGTGTACATGTATGTGTACATGTGATGTGTACATGTATGTATGTAAGGTTGTAGTACGCTGTGGGTATGTACGTGGGAAGGAGAAATGGGGTGATGTGTTAGGATCCCTTTCGGGATACAAAACTTTCCCTGTGGTGTGTCATAATGTTTTATCTTGAATCTAAGGCTGTAGCTTTGAATCTCAGGCTGGAGCGTAAAACATCACTTTGTGTATAATAAGTTTTATATATCGTCTCTAAATTGATTTAATAAATTGAATCCAAGTAATAACTACATATCTGATTTGCAATTACTTTACATTTATCAGTTGTGTTGTTGTAATAAAGCTTTTACAAACTGACCTTGTTGACCTCCCCCCGGAAATGAATGTGAATCTGAGGCAATGTGAATCTCAGGCTCCGAATCTCAGTCCAGCTTCACTTTGGGCTATAAATGGTCATAAATACAACGACATTGTCATGGTCAAAACGATTGGAATCTGTCAGACGAGCAGATCAATCAAATTCTGCTATAATTCATCTACATATGTGTTCATTTTGTTACTAGCGTTTTTAAAATTACAATTCGTGCAAAATACGAGTGTTGAGTTCTAATTACGCATGCAAATTCAAAAGTCATGCATTGTCAACCAACATCGTACCTTGCGTTTTTAATAAAATAAAATATTTTTTTCTAACATCGATTTGTGTAATATGAAGATATAAGACATATTTAATTCTGTTTTAAACCACAAATCATTGGATCAAATATCTCCCGTCCTTTTGAGAGTAGTTGTAGCCATTAATTACCGGGAACTCAACCGGGAATCGCAGTCAGTTTGAAAGGCCAGCTTTTGATGAAGACGATAAGTAAACTAGTCCAAACAATCCTTCTATGATAAGGGAATTCCTCTGTAATTGTGTAATACCGGTGAATGCTAATCTTGCTACACTGTCGTTTTATTATTACATCTTGCCTTTTCTTTTTTCGATAAAACGAAAAATGCATTTTGAACGACCCTGCCGGAACATCATGGATTTTGTTAAAGTACAAATTGATTTGACTCTGGCCTGATTTTGGTTTAATTTATTCAGACGTTTCGATCTACACTTAGACCTTCATCAGTGATCATATTGCCCCGGGGGCACCCCTATCCATTTTTAAGGGAGTCCCCCTCCCCCCTCCTAGGGCATATTGCTATACCTAAAACTGATATAAATTCTAAAACAACGCGCGCTTAAACAATATTCAAATAAGCGCGTTAAATTATCTTATACCTTATATTTGTATTCTTAGCGACAGAACAGAAATATTACATTATAGCCAGTCACGAAAACCCAAAACCACTTTGTGGAAAATTAGGAACGTTAGACCCCTACAATTGCTATAATGCATACCTTTGGGGTTTTAAGGTTTACATGGTGAAATAAAAACAATACAGTGTCTTCCATTGCGAATCTAAGCATCTGCTATATATAAATTATATAGTGAAAAACTTAAGAGTACACAGCGCGAGGCTGACCGTAGAATGACTATCACTACGGCCAACACCTTATATATACACTCTATTACACAAGGGACTAGACGCTCTATACGCACGGACTAACTCAGTAGACTCCGTGCCGGCAAAATATTTATTTATGTCAATCTCGATTGTCACAAATTCACATTTTCTCCGTATTAAGGTGTTGTTGTTAGGGGCCAGGCGTTAACATGGGAAAACGTTATCCCTGGTATAGCAGGGACAACCTTCTATCTGAGCAAATATAAACGAGTCGAGCGTTTCTACGTACAGGGAAAGGGGGTCATTGGTTTGATTAATTGTTATAAAGGCTCGGGCAAACGGCTCAGTCAACATTTACTTCGACTTTTGCCACCTCCTTTAAATTTCATCCGTTTTGAAACGTGTTACGTATTTGAAATTTTAAAACCCTGATGTTTAACACACTGTATGCGCATTTATATTTTGGAAAAAGGTTTTATCAAATATATTACGTTTATGCAAAGCGAATAAATGCAAAACTATGACAACTTTGTCTTGTCTTAAAAAACTTTTAAGTCATGCACACGTCGGTGTGGCCGCCACTAATTATCATAATTTTTAAAATTGATGTTTTAAGAAAAGAAAGCTGTCATATGATCTGATAGGCATTCACCTAAACAATAACTTATGAAAGTTTGAGGAAAAAAAACAACAATAAATTTGCAAGAAGTTATAAGAGTTTGAAAAATCAGAAAAACACCAAAACGAGGCCTCAGCAGAATATACATACAAATCTCAACATGAGTTTTCATTAAGCATAACTTCTTTGGTATTTTAGCCGGAGCATCAAAACCTTCCAAACATGCCTATTTCAGTTGGTTCTTTCATATGACAGTGCTAAAATATGAAAATAACTGTTTACTTGAAAAATCATTTTCCGGTACATATTATGGTATTTATGAAAGTGGTCTATTGTGGTTTGTTTTGGAAATCGTTTTCATGGAAAATGGTCATGGAAAGGCCCGGGCAAACGGTTCAGTCAACATTTAAATGTGCATAAACGAAGCAGGGCAAATTTTTATTTTTAGATTTAAAATTTCAAAAACCTCAGTCACTCGGTATGCGCATTTATATTTTGGAAAAAGGTTTTATCAAATATATTACGTTTATGCAAAGCGATAAAAGGAAAACTATGACAACTTTGTGTTGTCTTAAAAAACTTTTAAAAAAAGTCACGCACTCGTGTACCATGCATGGTAACGCCGCAAAAATATATCTACCGATAAATCACGGCCTCTCTCTCATTTTATAAATACTACATTTAATTTGTTTTCAATTTCCTGTTTTTCTAGCCCAAGCAACTATGAATCGCCAACTAATCGTGTTGATAATGCTAGTTGTGTTGTTTACAACCCTTCATGAAAGGTAGGAAACCGCTTACACACACCGCACACACACACACCAGGCAGTGCCCGTGGGAGGTGGGGGGGGGGGGGGGGGGGGGGGGGTGGGGGTTACACATAAATTAACTCACATACTGATTTCAGACCCTAGAAGGTACGACCACATTTAAACATTTTTCAATATGTATAATCTTAAGTTCGAAAACGGACCCTAAAAGGTCCGTCGAGCACCCCTATCCCTTTTCTAGGGGAGTCCCCCCCCCCCCCTGGGAGGCAGTGTTATCATTATTAGGTAGACCGATACGCAGATAAACTGGCAGTCAGTTAGGTAGTCAGGAAGACAGTATGGATGAAATCTATGCAGGCATAAAAAATGTCATCACACAACTCCCGGGTCGCATACTAAAAGTTGGTCTCAGTAAGAATATTAACGTAACTTCTATTTAACAGTCAGGGATGGAGAAGAAGAAGGGCTGGTTGGAAATTGACTGCAGGTGAAGGCTTGAACAAACGCAAGGCCGCTAATCGGGACACGATTGTATCTCAAGAGCTCGACCAAAATGACGAAACATTTGCTGACTTTGATCTAAAAAATGACTGCCTAAGCATACCCTCGGACATAAATATTTGCAAGAAATAAAAATAAAAATAAAAGTAAAATAAAAAATTGAAACTAGCAAATAGAAATTACAACATTTCGTTGTCATCCCGAAAACATGATCACGTAAATGATGGTGCAAAGAGAGAAATATTTATAGCGGTGGATAATGGAAAAAATAAAATAAGTTAAATAAACAGTTTCGCTTGAATTGAATAAACAGTTTCAGACGGTCGGACTCAATTCAAGCGAAACTGTTTATTCAACTTATTTTATTATTTTCCATTGTCCACCACTATAAATATTTCTCTCTTTGCACCATCATTTACTTGATAATGTTGTCGCGATGACAACGAAACGTTGTAATTTCTATTCGATAGTTTTCTTATTAAATTGTATAAGCAAAGTTCTTCTGATTAGAATAAAAAAGTGGTTCTGGGATGTTAAATGTTATATAATTGTGTTTATCTGTCTATTGCACTCTAATCCTCTTGTACTCTCTTGTTGCATATTAAGCGGGGGCGGAAGCTGAAAATCATTTTAAGGATATTCCTCAGTTTCAATTTTACTTGGAAGGATTTTTTCTCCCTTAAGTCCAAACAAGTCGCTTTGTAGATTAGAGATTCCATCATTTGTAGAAATGCAAATGTCCAAAGCCTTAATTATAACTCCGAATTGTCTTATTCATTACCGAAAACTTTATGAAGAATGAATTGGCCTGTAGCAAAAACAAAGAGCACATAAAAATATGTTAGATTCCGGAGTTTGATTGCATTTGGTTGTATTCTGACCAAGATTCAGCCTCATAAAAAATGTCTATAAATAGAAATGTATGTTCCTTCGATCCAATGTAATTATCGCGCCGTCGGAAGCCTGGTGACTAGTATTTTTTCACAACAAACAAAATGGCGGACATGAAAGTCGTATTTTGTTTCACGTTCAAAAAATCGTGAATTTCGTGTATAAACCTACCATAAAGGGCCAGAATATGTCAAAATCAATGGCTCAGAAGACAAGAAATCCTAGTATGACAGCAGAACAAATAAAATGTAAGTAGTTTTGACAGCTGGAAGAACATTTGGTCGGTCGACGAAAAAATTCTAAATCCTCAAAATATTTAAGTTATATTTGCATGGTCAATCAGTATTTGCTGTCTGCTAGTTTGAAGTTTTTCTATCTATTTGTTTATATTTGATTCTTAAAGCTGTAGATGTTTGTTTGTTTAATTTGTATGTGTGTGTACATCTAGATGAATGCGCGTGTATGTATGCCCGGAGTATCCAATCGATGATAAATCAATCGATCAATCGATATCAATCAATATAATTAGGTAATTGATATCGATTGATATTGGTCAATCGATGATCAATCGATAGGTCACAAAGATTTTTGTCATCGATTGATAATCGATATACTAAATTGTTATTGATTATCAGTCGATATCTAAATTGTCATCGAATGTCAATCGATACCGGCTAAATTGTCATCGCTCAATCAATGAAGGTCACAAAGATTTTCGCCATCGATTAATCATCGCTTTTCAATATGAATCGATAAATTGATATCGATTGACATCGATTGATATCGATTTTATTGATTATCAATTTCATCAATTGGATAATCCGGGATGTATGTAAGCTTGCATATCTGCTAGCAGGGTGTATATCAGTTAGTCAATATATTTTCAAATGAATTGTGAATAATTGATTGTTCGATATATTTATTTATCGATGGTCTAAAATAACCAGCCTCCGAGTGGGTGACCATATCATAAAAGGATAGGCAGGCCCCATAAAATTAGAATTGCTACAAGTCATCCTCTCTTGAATTTACAGCTTTTTCAAATGAACATGAAGAGTAATTATATAAATGTATGTGCGCTGTGTACACAGGAAGCCCAACAAAATAGCACTTATATTGCTCGGTGAATGAGTCGAAGCAGTTCCTCCTGTGTGAAATCTGGTTAGGATTCCTGTGTTTTTTTTTATCGGCACAAGCAAAAGATGAAGCTAGGACTTGTAGCAATTAAGTCTACCATAAAACCTGTGGAGAGGTGATATGAGAAGTCCTTAGGATTATATCTGGCCTCACAGCTGCAGATGCTGCATGGTGACTGAGATAGGTGGAGTTGAGTCTGCAGGGCCACTAATGCAGCCTCTAACCCACATTTGTTGGAAATATGATGTTATAAATAGACCACTTTCATACATACCATAATATGTACTGGAAAATGATACTCTGGCTAAAATACCAAAGAAGTTATGCTCAATGAAAAATGTAGAGATTTGTATGTAATTTTCTGCTGAGGCCTTTGATGCCTCATTTTGGTGTTTTTCTGATTTTTCAAACTCTTATAGCTTCTTGCAAATTTAATCGTTTTTTCTCAAACTTTCACAAGTTATTGTTATGGTGAATATCTATCATATGATAGCTTTCTTTTTCTTAAAACATCAATTTTAAAAATTATGATAATAAGTGGCGGCCATTTATGAAAGTGGTCTATGGACATGATAATGATGATGGTCTGACTGACTTACCTATTGATTGACTAATAGTCTTTTTCACAGTTCCGTTCAGTGACCATGAAATATAATAGTTCCAAGTCGAGGTTTGAGTTGTTGCGCATAGCAAAACTATGATTTATCATGCGCAGCAATGTGAATCTCGACTTGGAACTATTATTTTTGTTCACCAAGGCGGAGCTGTGAAAAGGACTATAGTGATTGATTGACTGATTAGTTAATTGATTGATTTAGTAGCTGATTTATTGATCGGTTGATTGATTGATTTTAAAATTGATTATCTGACTGACTGACTGACTAACGACTTGAGATTGTCTGACTGTTTGACTGGTTAGTCAATGATTGGTTGGTTGATTAGTTGGTTGATTGTATAATGTTACTCTTCCTAAATATGCATAAAATTATGTGTAATGTGGATTATGTTGACCCATTTATTCACTATTCTCATTCATTGATTCATTATAAAAGTACTTCATTGTAGGTATATTAAAGGATGTTATCAGTGCTTATGAAATGCCAGGGAATAAGTTACGACTGAGAAAGATCCAGGAGGATGCTGGTGATGATTTGGTAGAGATGATGCAACAGTTGGTGCCTGCTGCTACTGACATACAACATAACGTAATCAAAAACCATGGTTTCAATACAACTGAAGGTACAACTTTGCCACTAAGCTACAATCATTGACAAAAGTGTTGGCATGAATGTGATAAAGTGATTTTAGCACTGCTGAAATTCTACTATTCCCCCACCCCCCTTCGCAATGTTGAGGAGGGAGTCATTGTTTGGTGCTTATGTGGTTGGCCTGTCAATGCGCTATCATTTCACACCAACATTGATGTGGGGGGAAGGGGGGGAAATTTTTTATACTTAAAATAAATGAAGTAGTGACTATGAGATAAAATACTAAAATCGTGCCAACTACTTTTGACAATGATTGTAGCAGTTATGGTAGTAATTAGACAATAGAGTACTGAAGTGATGATGTCACAATTTTTTTTTTTTTTCGTATTCAGACTACTTTCATCATAGAATGCTAGTCAAAATATAGGCTGCCCGAAAATTTGGGATCATTTGAGTGTGAAACGGCTGAGATATGATTTTTAGAATGTAAAATTTTCTCTATACAAAGTCTCTTATTTTTGGTGTGGTTCTAACCGGTTGGAACCAGGGCAAAAATAAAAACTGTGACGTCACACTTCGGTACTCTATTACATTGGCCTTTATAGCTACAAGTGGCGTGACAAAAAATGAGACATGTATGGTTTGGAAATGTAGGGAAAATCTTTTTGTTTCAAATACAACTAAAGGCAACTTTACAACAAAACTAGTTAGTTACTGTAATAAAAGAAATAGTAAACCTGTGAAATTGTTAGCTGACTATTTAGTGCAATTTTATACTTATTCTATGGTTTTCTATTGTTTGATTAGCACTATTTAGTACATCCTCTGGAACCCAGGGGTAATCTCGCTTCTCGTTCCCAGAATAAATACCCCTGGGAACGTAGTCTGTTGGAGCCAATATCAGTTAACAGCTAAATTTTAGCAATTTTCTCAGTTATCAGTTAAATTAAAAACAAAGACATATTTATGGGGGGGGGGGGGAGGGGGGGGGGGGGGTTGGGGTGCCAATATCAGTTAACAGCTAAATTTTAGCTATTTTCTCAGTTATCAGTTAAATTAAAAACAAAGAAATATTTATTTTCAAATTTATTAATTAAAAACAAAGAAATATCAGCTAACAGTTATCCTAAAAAGGCACGGAATTCTCAGTTAATTTTTTAGCCGTTTCTCAGTTAACAGTTTACCCCATTCAGACCCTGTATTGTCTAATAATTATGATCTGTGTCTCTCCAGGAGTTCTCAAGTTTACTCAGATGATTCATTTCTTTTCTGAAGATGATCCAGAAATGGCTGAACTGGCTGAACAGTTGAGGACAAAGTTTATACCACCAATGCCATCATTGCCTGTTGTACCCGATAGTGATGTTTCATAGATCAGATTGTCAACAATATATGCATCAATGGTCCCAGTCAGTCCAAGTTAACCCCGGGGGAGGGGGGAGGAGTTTCTCCCTCTGTCCAAGTGGTAGGGGTGATCTGCATAGCTAGATCAGATTGTCGAAAATACATGTATCAAATGGTTCCAGTCAGTCTCTAAGTTAACCCTGGGGAGGGGTTTCTCCCTTTGTCCAAGTGGTAGGGGTGATCCGCATAGCTAGATCAGATTGTCAATAATATATGCATCAATGGTCCCAGTCAGTCCAAGTTAACCCCGGGGGAGGGGGGAGGGGTTTCTCCCTCTGTTCAAGTGGTAGGGGTGATCCGCATAGCTAGATCAGATTGTCAACAATACATGTATCAATGGTTCCAGTCAGTCTAAGTTAACCCCTGAGGGTAGGGGGGGGGGGGGGGGGGGGGGAAGGCCAGGTGTGGACCTCCCTTTGTTCATGTGGTAGGGGCCTGGTGATCAGCTTACCTTTTAGGGTTGAAAATATTCCCTGTGCGTACCTTTTAAATGTATAGCAACTTTATTAAATAAGTAAATAAATACATATCAAAAGGGTTATGTGAGTGAGAAACTTAATTCTCATAAAATTAACATACCCCTCTTTAAGTGTCTTTTACGTTTCTGGCTTAAAAACAGTTATGTAACATGAATCCATACCTTATTTAAGGGTCATTTTTACTCTGCTTTGTTGCTAAACGTAAGCTTGGCTGGCAAGTGCATCGCACATCCGTACCGCTTAGGGGTTGAAATCAGCAAGGTTTTAACAGTTATTTTAATCTGTGCGTACCTTTTAGGAGTCGCTTTCAAAACCTTCGCCGATCACACTTACCACTTGGACAAGGGGAGAAACCCCCCCCCCCCCCCCCCCTCCAATTTTGAATTTTAATTAGAATGATGTTTTCCAATTTTATTGTAGATACAGAAAAAAATTATCAATCATGTGATATTAAATTATACTACAACAAATAAATTATTTGAATAAATAATCAAAGAGGCGTTATTAGTGTTGAAAAGTACGTACAATAAAATTAAACTTTTGAAACAATATCAAATTTCTCAAAATGAATATTCGACTATTCAATATGAACATTCGATTATTTAAAATGAATATTTGAATCTTTGTTTTCAAAGTTGAAAATATATATGATCCAGAAAAGGAAATCCATGTCATATTTTGACATATTTTTTTCAGAGCTAGGATGGGACACTCGATCTTGAATCTAGAAGAAAGAGAAATAGACTGACACTAATCAGGGTTCATACGGGTTTTGGAAAGTTTTGGAAAAGTTTTGGAAATCGATAATTTTTTTCCAGGACCTGGAAAAGTTTTGGAAATTTTCCTTTTTGACCAGTGGGCTATGGAAAAGTTATGATTTTTTTGTTGGTTGTAATCAGCTCCTACCTTGAAGATATTCGTTTTTGTTATATATTCCAAATTTATTAAAATGCGGATTTTTTGTAACAAATCTACCACTAGTAAATGCACTTTTTGCTAATATCTATTGTTTTGGAAAATTAGAGTAGGGGCTGTGGCAAAGTTTTGGAAACGTTTTGGAAAAGTTTGTTGAGAATTCTGTACGAACCCTGACTAATGTACAAACTGAGTCACAATCTTGTTGATGTGAATACAGAACAACACTTAATTCCAAATAGTGAAATGAGGACTGGGAATAGTCACTATTTAAAATATATAGAATACCAAAAATTTCTAAAGATATTTTCAAGTTTTCTTTTATCCCAAGAACAATACCAGAGTGGAACCATCTACCCTCGGAACTATTGGACTCAGAGTCACTTACTGAATTCAAGGCTAAATTAGATCGCCATCTTGACGCTCTTTGTTGTCTTGAAAATTAAGCAAGTTGTTAATTTGATCATCATACAGTAGATTGATTGTTTTTATAATAATATTTTTTTTTAAATAATGTATATACATAAATATTATTATTTACTATTATTTTTTTATTAGTATTATTTTTATTACTCATTGTAATTTTCCAAATATTATAAATTATTTATTTTATTATATACACATATTATGTACAGTTGATGTGATATTTTACGATTTTTATCAACTACCTAAAAAGGTAGTTCGGGCGTCATGGATTCATTCGTTAGATCTTTTTGAAACTTCTCATGTAAAAAGAGCAAACTAAGGGACCGGTCATTATTTATGTATGGGGGGTGGGGGGGAAATTTTTGTCTGAATCAAAAAGACTATCCCTGGTCCACCCCCTGAGGTATTACATTTAACTTTTGACCCACCCCAAATGGAATTCATTTCAGAGGCAGCCCCCCCCCCCTCCCCCCTTCAGGCAGCTGTCTTCAAATTGATTAAGGGCATTACCCTAGCCAGTTTCACTGTTGAAAATCTCTGTTTCCCAGAAGGCTACACGATTACGTGCACATGCACTTTGCGAAGAGGAACTAAGTAAAGATAGCCTTGCAAAGGTTAATAAGAGAAGTGCCATTAAACATAATTTTAGAAATAATGAAGAATCAAGGACTATTTGCTCTGGATGCATATGAACTTATTGACAATACTTTTGAAAGACTTCAAATGTTGTAGAAATATTACTGTTTGCTTTGTTAAACTGATAGAAACTAAAAAAAATTAATGTTGCTTTTTATACATACTACATGGCAATTAATATACTAGGTTTGCATGGAAACACGTTTTTTTATCCAATTTGATAACACACAACTTACTTTATACATTCATGTATGTTCTTTACAAAAGAGAAATGGCCCACCCACAACTCAGTGAAATTTAATTCCAACCCACCCCCTGTCATTGAAAAATATAAGCATGCCCCCCCTATGATTTCTCCCACCCCCCCCCCCCCCCCCCCCACCCCCCACATAAATAATGACCGGTCCCTAAATAAAGTTCAAAACTGAAATAAAAATAATGAGTCACCGTACTCGTTTCGGAGATAAGGGCGGTAGACTGGGGCCCATTTTGGTCATTTTGTGTGACAAAAATTGTCGGAATTTGAAACATAAAACGCTATTTATTATATTTTTCCCGATGACAAATTAACTTTTTAACAAGCATTTGCAAAAGAAACAAACATATTATTAATTTGCCATGTTTTACTCAAGAAAATCCTTTTGGAAAAAAACTACTGCGAAAAGTACGAGCATGTCGAGAATTTTGATGCAAAAATAAACTCAAAATGTGAAAAATACTATATTTTGCGCTCGAAAACCATATCGTTTCTATTTCACGTGATGAAAGGTTCTGATAAGGGAAATCCATCTATAAAATAAAAATGGGTGACACCGCGCTCTTTTCCGAGTTATAGCACGAAAACTTTTTAAATTTTTGAGGCTACTGTCCTCCATATATGGAGGCGTAGCCTTATTGCTGTCGTGAATGTAAGAAAGCACAAGAAAAATGCGAGAAAGCAAGCAAGCAAGATAGTAACGCCACAGGAAACCCGAAAATACCAATTTCGTCACGTGATCGACACGTGGTATGACTGTAATTTCGAGAATTCGAAAGAATGGCCAGTTTTGAACGATCAAAACCAATTCAATTAGCCAATTCAATTAACCTTGTCGCTGAAACAAGCCTAAGCCTAATCTTGATAGCGAAAGTGGTCATGGGATTTTAAAATTTCATGAGTTTTCAAGTTTCCTAAACCGTAATTTGTGTTTTTGTTTCCACTAGGAACACTTGCAAATGACAGGGCGAGTCTTCACCAACTCGAAACATCGTTTAGGATTGGTTTAAAAAACAATAGAGTCTTTCCAAACAAATTGCCCTAAACCTATAACCAAACAATAGCGGTGCTGTCTAACTGGGGCCAATAAAAACGCAGCTTTCTACTGGTGAAGTCGGCCAACCCAAATGACATGTTGAATGTTTTACACGCTTAGCACGCCTCATTCGCCTCGTTAAAAGATATCCCACGATCCTTTTCGGTCTGACGATTAGGCTTTAGGCATTATAAATCAGCGACAAAGTTAATTGAATTAGCTATATATTTTGGTTGCTACTTCATATCTGTCCACAGGCTCCCCACCATCCCAATTCGTTCTGGGCTTCCTGTGGTGGAACGGCTAAAAGCCGTTGGTACTGAATTCGTTCAAAGTTGGTCATATTTAACTTCGATATTCATGTTCTTTTTTTCCTTTTAGATTTTACTTTACTGTTCCAAAGTAAAGTTAACTGTTTCTTGTTTACGAATTTGTGGTTTATTTTGCCCTGCGACACAGGGAGCCCGGCTTTTTGTTACTTTTACATAAGAAAAAAATAAAACATCGCGTAGCTTTTTTGGGATTCCTGTGGTGTTTAAGAGATTAGCGTTACATATCGTGACCTTTGTAAACAGTTTGCGTAATCTATGAAATCCGACCTCAACAATGGGATAGTCGTTGGTGTGTATTTAAGAGAGTGCGTTACTCTATTCGGATCTGATTACACACCAACGACTATCCCATTGCTGAGGTCGGATTTCATAGATTACGCAAACTGTTTACAAAGTTCCCCTCCCTTCCTCGTCCCCAATTCCCCAAGAGCCGGCCACGCAGGCTATCTTCTATATTGTTTTTGTTTCACCCCCTCCCCCTCGTTTTTTTCGCTCCAAGTCCCAGTCTCTCTTTGGCTCGCTTCTCAAAAAAGGAAGCCCAAAAGTGAAAAACGTTGCCTGCGGAGGAGGCTATAGTGGCCCGGTATTCAAAAGTTGCTCACCGATTCTCCGATTTTAGACGAGCCTCCCTGTACATTTCGGGCCCCATTCGGCCTCACTGCGGAAAACACGACATTCACTCTGTCGGTATAAAGGAAATCATAGCTGTCAGAGCTCGGATCACAGCATCGTCGTTGTCCAGTCCGATAAACTTGCGTATAACTATAACAACAGGGGATCACATGAAGCAATAAACGAGCGATTTCCGTGGTTTATCGGTGTAATAAACCACGCGGGATGTTGGGAGAACACGAAAAAAGGCCTAAGAAAATCTCGAGCCTCCGGGCGAGAGATTTTCGGCCTTTTTTCGTGTTCTCCCAACATCCCGCGTGGTTTATTACACCGATAAACCACGGAAATCGCTCGTTTATTGCTTTTATAATATAGAAAGTGTTTCAAAAACGAAATAAAAACGAATTAAAAGAAGTAATTTTTTTTTCATTTTGCTGATGAACAAATCAATTCTCCTGAGAATTCTCAACCATCCAATCAAATCGCTTGTTATAAGCACAAATGTACAAATCTTTCACAACTTTCAAAGCTACAAAATTATATTCTGCGGGTTATGTTTTCATGAAAATATTACATTCTTTTTAAAACTTTTGGGAGAATATGGTAGATATTTGGGAAATCCCCGATGATTTTGATCGTAATAATGAAGGATTTATTGACTAACAAACAAATCTAGACATCGTTTAACCTCAAGCAGATGATATTTACTCACTACTGACATCGACATTATGTGGCTGGTTTGAGTTGAGGATTGCTTGGACATTTTTCAATCAAGTTAGATTCACCGCTGAATTCGGACGAACAAAAATCGCCATGATAGTCAGGTAATCCTGCTTTGAACAAAAAAAGATGTATTCGCCGTTGGTCAGTTATTAAATAAATGCATTGATGAATACTTAAGATATTGACTATAGTTATATCGTAAAGCATCTGTTTTTGCAAGCTTATTTATTCAAGTGGATAATTTGTGTGCTAAACTAGCTTTGTCCGTTGGATGCCGTGTCATTCGCTTGGTTTGCATTGTGAAATTTAACTTCACTTTCTTCACTGAACAGATATCTTACTTTATCCTTTGACATCAATAACCTAATTAGGCTGCTTTTTTGTACATTTTTCTTGCTGTTTTGTAACGTCTACGAGTATTTTATGCCTCCAGCGTAGCGTATTTTAATACATTTAAAAATGTACTCTTTCTTTTTAATTCAAAAACAAAACTGTCAAATATACACTTTTTTGATCTTTTTTCGCTCTTATTCAACAATAAAAGTGACTTTTAGAACTACCTGTTCTGTTTATGTGATGCATTGAGTGTTTTTGTTGTTTTTAATTTGTTTATATCAGCTTTTTAACAAAAAGAAAATATTTACTCGACATTTTGAACGCCATTTTTCAAAAGTGAACAGGGAGCAAACAACAACTTTTTCGCTGTTCCTTCGAAACTCTCCAAAACCGTGGTTTATCCACAGGCAGCCCAACTATTGCTTTTGAGGATCTTTTTTAATGACAATTAAGTTATTTTTAACCGCGCGCCGAGCGCAATATTGGAATAAAATCATTGACCGCGCGGGTGGGGTTCCTGTGGTGTATTTGTTTGAAAGCTCGCGGATGGGATTCCTGTGGCTTTTTGCAAGCAATTTTTTCTTCAAAGTCGCGCGGTGTTGAAGAGAGAGGTATTTCGACAAGGTATGAAACTCGGTCACGTGACAAATTTAGTTTCGCGCGTAGTAAATCAGCCATGGGAGAAAATTTTTATTTTTCTTCGAATATATAAACTTTACTTTGTTGTTCAACTACAGTAAAAAGTATGATCATCTCCGACCTCAGCAAAGGGGTTAAAATAATTTTTTTAAAAAGGCAGCATGGAGTCGAGGTTCTTTCCCAGTTGCTAGGGCAGAATTTTCGGTAAACAGTCGGATTTTACAATCGTGGAGGAATCGTGAAAATATCGATCGAGCCGCGGTGTTGTGAAATACCACATTCACCGAAAAAGTTGGCGATTACTTTCTTGCATCTAGCTTATGGATTGTTAAAATGACTTTAAATTGAAAACTAGAATACAAGAGAATGTATTTTATTGTGGAAATCATGGGCTGGCGAAGGAAGAGTCGCAAAGATCGTGATTTGCACTACATTCGCTGCTAGCTACAATGAGTTTAGCTTAACACTCAAAACACCTGATTCAAGTGAGCACTTGTACATGCTTTTGAAGTCACCGATGCTCTTCACTATTACGAAAACCAGGAGAAAGTTTTTCTAGTAGTTCTGGTGTGTGCAGGTAATGATTGGAGTTGAAGTTTTTATGTCAAAACGACTGATATTGTCATGTACAAACCAACTAATGTACGAGTCAAATCCAAAGGTGCCCATCCCCCCCCCGGGCAAACCCCGGGCATTTGACAAGACTTGGGTTCCGTATAGTGGGGAATTTGACGCCGATTAGCTACTTGAACGGGCGGGCATTTGACGAGTGTCGGCCATCTTTAAAAATACCCAGAAAGCATTGGAGTCCTAACCACAGGTAGCCCATGATCAGGCAAAAGTCACACGGGAACGGAAACGAAAAGCAAAGAATTGATAGATAGTTTTTCCTTGTTATACACCTATCTCAAAAAACGTCAGAAAGAATTGGCGATTGACGAACAGCGATTGCAAAGGAGCTCTGGGTACTGTTCTTTCACAAGTAAAATTAAATTGACGAAGTATAAATGCTTGTCTTTGTGTTTTAGAGTCGAAAAGTGCAAAGAAAATCCAAGTTCTTTCAGTTTTTAAGATAGATTTGTGAATTATATCGAGATCCATCTTTCGGTCGTGCAATCACCAATCAAAAATTGCCAATAACCATTCTCTTCTTCAACGTTTTTTGAAATTTCCCTTCATATTTGATTGTACAAGTTTTGTCCACCATATTCATGAGACGTCATGTAGTAGAAGGAAGTTTAAGTATTTTCTTTTCTACTTAAAGTAAAATTTGAGTTTATCACTGACTCGAGCTCGAGCATACATGTCCAATACTCTGATATTTGACCAATGGTCAAATCCATCTGACTCCATCTGACAAGGTTTGACCAATGGTCAAGCATTAATATATGCAAGAAATATGCATAATTATTATCTAAAGGTATTACAAATTCATAAAGGGTTTTTTTCTGTAAACGGGAGCCCTGTGGTTTTTTTTCTGTAAACGGGGGACCTGTGTGTGTTGGGGTAACAATGCCAACCGGGAACCCTGTGTGTTGGGCGCCGCACGCTGGCCTCCGAAAATATTGACCATTGGGACCCAATGGTCATTAAAGTTGCCAGTTCGAGAAAAACACGAGTTTATGAAGTTAAAAACACGATATTATGAGGTTGCTCCGTTCTCAAAACGTGCCCAGCACTTATATTAATCGCCATTACTCGTCATTTCGCTAAACTTCATCAAGACAAACACGATATTATGAAGTTGCTTCGTTCTCAAAGCGTGCCCAGCAATGATCCATATTAATCGCCATTTAATCCTGAGCGAGAAAAACACGCCATTACTCGTAATCTCGCTAAACTCAAGCGAGAAAAACACGATATTATGAAGTTGCTTCGTTCTCAAAGCGTGCCCAGCAATGATCGATATTAATCGCCATTTAATCCTGAGCGAGAAAAACACGCCATTATTCGTAATTTCGCTAAACTCAAGCGAAAAAAACACGATATTATGAAGTTGCTCCGTTCTCAAAACGTGCCCAGCAATGATCGATATTAATCGCCATTTAATCCTGAGCGAGAAAAACACGCCATTATTCGTAATTTCGCTAAACTCAAGCGAAAAAAACACGATATTATGAAGTTGCTCCGTTCTCAAAACGTGCCCAGCACTTTATATTAATCGCCATTACTCGTCATTTCGATAACCTTAATCAAGACAAACACGATATTATGAAGTTGCTTCGTTATCAAAGCGTGCCCAGCAATGATCGATATTAATCGCCATTTAATCCTGAGCGAGAAAAACACGCCATTATTCGTAATTTCGCTAAACTCAAGCGAAAAAAACACGATATTATGAAGTTGCTCCGTTCTCAAAACGTGCCCAGCAATGATCGATATTAATCGCCATTTAATCCTGAGCGAGAAAAACACGCCATTATTCGTAATTTCGCTAAACTCAAGCGAAAAAAACACGATATTATGAAGTTGCTCCGTTCTCAAAACGTGCCCAGCACTTTATATTAATCGCCATTACTCGTCATTTCGATAACCTTAATCAAGACAAACACGATATTATGAAGTTGCTTCGTTATCAAAGCGTGCCCAGCAATGATCGATATTAATCGCCATTTAATCCTGAGCGAGAAACTGACACGCCATTACTCGTAATCTCGCTAAACTCAATACAAGACAAACACGATATTATGAAGTTGCTTCGTTCTCAAAGCGTGCCCAGCAATGATCGATATTAATCGCCATTTAATCCTGAGCGAGAAAAACACGCCATTACTCGTAATTTCGCTAAACTCAAGCGAGAAAAACACGATATTATGAAGTTGCTCCGTTCTCAAAACGTGCCCAGCACTTATATTAATCGCCATTACTCGCTAAACTTAATCAATACAAGACAAACACGATATTATGAAGTTGCTTCGTTCGTTCTCAAAGCGTGCCCAGCAATGATCGATATTAATCGCCATTGTCAGCGAGAAAAACACGCCATTACTCGTAATTTCGCTAATCCTGATAATTTCGCTAAACCAAAACGGGAAAGAAGACGAAATCTAATGCAGTTTCTTCATCCCAAAGTGTGCCAATTAAAGTGTTCGCCATTAGTTCATTAACCTTTAATATGATGCATGAAGATAAACGACTGTTAGCCGAGTCCAGTTCAATATTTATGTTTTTATATCAACAAATAATTCGCTTTTCGTTATTTACATTTTTCTTTATTGTTTAGTAAATAACTAAGAAAATATAACAAGTCCACATTTTATTGTAAATTAATATTTCACAAATAAAACACATTTATACTGTCTTTGCAACCACAGTATGTGTTTTAACGAATATAATTATATAGTATTGTGACAATTTTTTTAACTAATTCAATATTTTTCAAAATAATGGACATAAACATTAATTTTCATTTCAATGGTCTTGATCACATGATATAAATTTACATTGTCCATAAATGTCACTCAAACTAATAACAAATTTTTTCCAATCATCAAAAATAACAACATTGTATGATTAACATATTTTGCCACTCAGTTACATATTATCTCTTGTCCATTACAACAATATTCAAAAGCCCTCATATACCTTTCCTATAATTCAATTATGTGAAAGTAATGTTGCTTCTCGGTTTAAGGTGACTCAGCATTTCCAAATGACTGATTCGCTTATTTTAATTGTCGACTCTTATCAGCAAATCATCCACCTACAATACTGTAAAATCTGATTGCATGTAAAATAGATAATTTGCAAGATATATGAGATTATGTGAATGCATTATTTTCACAAAAACTCAGTTTTACAAAAACTCTGTGTGTTTTATTTCAATGAACATTTTGTAATCCTCTTTTTTAAACATTATGCACAACCTGACAGTCCTGACAAAGTTTTAAAAATATCCTTGTACCCAAAGTTCCAGATCACATAAAACAGTACTGCTATTATTTTGTAGCGGCACTTCAGCTCCAAGTAATCTTTTTAACTTTGTCAGGTTGTGCACATTTTTAAAGAAGAGCATTCGAAAATTCCCTTTAAATAAAACGGACAGATTTTCTGTACAATCGAGTTTTTGTGAAAATAATGCATTCACATAATCTCATATCTTTTACAAATTATTTATTTTTACATGTAATCAGATTTTACAGTATTGTAGCTGAATGATTGTACAAGTTTCATATTGTACAAGTTTCATGGGAATTGTGCCAGGGGCACGAAAGTTACGAGTTCACAATTGAACTACATTAATCAGTCATTTCAAAATGTGGAGTCCCCTTAACAACATATAATTTTTTGTATCTGTCCACTATTCTTGGATTACCAATACAACAAATGAATTGGCCATGATCTAAATGAGGAGGGGCGAGAAAGGGACTGGGTACTAGTTTTTAGATTTCATGCAATTAAGAAATATAGCCCATAGCATGAAAGAGCACATCAAAATATACAACATTGTACAGTTACATTATATTCTCTTCATGACCAAGTAGCAGCCTTTCAAATATGTCAACAATTTCTCTCTAAGAAACAATATCTAAATTATGGTTATCTAAAACATAAATCATTAAAAAAAGGAACCTCCAACGATTCATGTGTTTTGACATGGGACTGAACTTCGAAAGCCATGAGAACAGTTGTTCACATGCTTCTGTGTTTACACCCTGTTGATTGAAATTTGGAAATATGCCAATATTAGTAAATAACCAAAAAAGTCAAAATTAAAAGTAAACCATGTGGAACAAACATTTATATTCACAAAGTGCTATCTTCAAATAAAAAGGAAACTGTCGTACTCTCACTGAATAATATCATAATTATTTATCATTTCATCATCAATAAATTCATTTTAAATAAATTATCTCACTACAATAACAGTTCACAGATAATAAATTGCATTGAGGCTACTATTTCCTCTAACTTTTAAAATCTACTCAATTTTCTAAAATGACTTTCACTTTTGCAACACAAAGGTTTTATTTACAAAATAACATTTCATTTAATCACTTTCCAATTATTTCAATCCATCACCAATAATTTTATTTCTGTTCAAAATTACTTTCTACTTCAATTTCACAATTTAAAAGATTTTAATACATTTAATTAAATAAATTAACACCATCTTCAAATACAGGTAACTCCATGCATGCCTGTTTCAAACTTCCAGAGTGCACTTATTACTTACATTGCAATTGCCAAGACTATTAAAAAGCATTTATTTATCATGTAAATTCAATTACACCTATTAATATATATAATTATCATCTCACATTATTTAATGTCAATTTGAAAAATGAAGATTTCAGAAAAGACTACAAAATTATGTTAGGCAAAGTGATTTTCGGTGCATATATCTACCAAGCGGCAAGTCTAATTTTTGTGTTTATCATGGATTGGAGTCTGTCTGTTTCACCAACTTTAATTACTACCATTTTGATTTTCACAAAAATGTCAGGCTCAAATACTGAACTCGTTCTTGTAGATTTTGCTTCCGTCAATTAAATGTCTGATATTTCCCAAATGCTTTCCAAATTATCGAAATTCAATATGTCCCAGTTTGAAAGGTTTGTTCATGAAGATTAACAATATGACAGAACCTCAGAGGAAATAAAATCTGTGAAACTCATACATTTAGAGAAGACTTAACTTGTCAAATAAAGAGGAAGACCAAGCTAGTAAGTATCACAATACTTCAAGTTCAATCATTGCTTTTGTAGTGGAATTAACACTTCACTTCAATCGAACTTCAAACAATTTAACAATTTGAGTCTCCTCAAATTCTACCATACTTAATGTACTTACCAGAAGCATCAGTGAAATGTGTGATTTTCAATTTGTTTGACAGAAGCGAAAACTCATAAAAACGAGTTTAGTATTTTAGCGTTGCACTTCGCATGTTTGTGGAAATTGCAGCTTTAACATAATTAACTGCTTTTCTATATTATATCATTGTAGCATATAATGCTTGCCATAATTCTTGAATATCTAAATAATTTGTTGTTATGTACAACTTACCTTCAATGAATTGCATTTATCAGGATTGCAATGGGCCCTGCACCAGGTATCTATATGATTTTTAAAATGGAAACGGTCACAGACCATTTCCATTTCTTTCATCTTTCTTGATATTGTGCTGCCATTCGATCTTATGGGATTTATAGAATATTTTTTTAAATGACAGGCATCATCGTAGCATATTGTGTCTGAAAGAAAAAAAAATTTTTTTAAAACACAATTTAATTGCCACAAATAATGCTATTGCATGCTATTATTATATAAAACTAAAGCATATAAATTACTATATATCATTTATAAAATTTTCAATTGGAATATTCTTTATTATTTGCATCTATTTTTAAAAACACTGTTGTTATTCTTAATAATGAATTTTAATCTTAATGATAAATCTTAATATATAAACTTATATGGCATTAAATTCCTAGCCAACGTCATTCCGTTTTTTCAATAAATACTTGTCAACTTCCAATTGTCTTACTTTATTATGACGTCACATCAAAACATTCTATTGTTCTAATGCTAAGGATCATTCTTGCCAGTCAGCGACAGATTCATAAGAACAAACAAGAATACACGATAAAATTGAATTTAAAAAACCAATAGCAAATAATTAAATTACAACAAAAAGCCATAACTATGAAAGTATTAACAGACATAACATACATAAAAATAAGATAATTTCAAGCTTTATTTTCAAAGAGAATTCTTGAGAAAACATGTCTAATTGCACTCACCTGTGTTTCTCATGTGATCTTGTGACAGTAAGTGATGCAAGTGTGCATACACCTGTGACTTACTTTCACTTCCAAACAGTTCCTTTACATCAATAACAATACCACAAGGTCTTTCAAACACCAGGATACCTATCAAAGAAATTTAGTCATTATCATTTTGTAACTATTAAGTGTTTAGAAATACTAAAACAAAAATTTAAGCCCCTATGAATGATACACTCACAGTTTTTAATCTACAGCCTCTCAAACCCACCCACCCCCCAGTCCCCCCGCCCAAAAAAAACCCACAATAATAATAAAAAAAATGTTACAAATATCATCCTCTAGTGATTCATTCAGAAATATTCTAACTATTTTTGATAAGTATAAATATTACATGTATTTTTCAATTGGCTCCACCTTTCAATTTATTGGTTCTTCGTACGTTGCCTTTACATTCAAGAATTTATACCTACTTCATCCAAATACTCAATTTCCATTTCAAGAACTTTGTTCAACATTAACCTCAATGGGATATCACAACTAATTTATTTCCATTATGACTCAGTAACCAGAAAACTTAATACCAGAAATATTAATTAAAATAAAATAATTATTGATATATGGTTCAATTAGCAATTCATTAATGCCTGTACTTTAATGGCTTGCATAGACTGACCCTTCTTACTGCTCGAAACTTCTCCTGCCAACAAGGGTCTGTTTATGCAGGCTACTACTTTAATATGTTGTTCAAATTTACCTGCTGTTTTAGAATTTTTGGATTTGTGTTTTCCCTTTTCTGTACCACATCTGAGTGTGTGCCTTGACTTTCCATCCTCTTCTTCTACAATGTTGTCTTCTTCACTTTCTTTTGCAAAGCCATTACTATAAATAAATTGTTCAGCAGCAATATTTAGTAAAATTTATTTATTCATCCTCAAATTCAAAAGTTATTTTCTATTGTGTACTTTAATTTATATATTGATGCTACATAAAAGTTATTTAATAAGCACTCTATATTTTCCTTCAAGAAATAGTCATTAAAAACATTTTCAACATTTGTGTTGAAACCGCCACACTTCTTTCTTTTTATTTAATAATTGTGGAGGGAAACAAGTGAATGCACTTCCTGTACTCTGAACATAACAATGTTATTAAAAGTGTGATTCTCATATTTCTCTTTATAATGAATGCCTATTTCTATTTACCTGGCACAATGCATTTCAATTGTGATCAGTGTTGTGTAGTTAGTTTTCTTCATTTCATTTTGGCATCTTACCTCTGTATAGCAACATTGCCCACCTTTTTAAATCCATGCATTTCCAATACAACTGCTTATTAATATATAAATACTTGTATTATTAATAAACTGTATTTTACCTCTCTGATGTTATGCTGCTAATTCCTTTCACTCCATTTGATGCAACATATGTTAATGCTATCTGGCCAATTCCCTTGTTTGCTTTGATAATTTGCTCATATGTCGAACCTTTATCAATAGCCTCCTTAACTTTTTTAGGCAAATGAATATCTTTCACCCAAGTTTGTTTCCTGTTACTCCACTCAATCTATACAATACAAAATATCAATTATAAATTGAAATGTATTTTAAAATTATATTAGGGCAATTCCATGATCATGGACATATTACATTTGAACACTTGTTGGAAGTTAAAATGACATTATAAAATTGCTAGGAGAAATTAATGTAACATTTTTCATGCTGATATTATGTAATGAAATGGTCTTATTAGTTTTATGAAAAAAAAAAAAAATTGGACATTTCACGAAATAATTAACCACTCTTTCAAGTTAGCTTGACGTATAACTTAATTCATATCCCCCCTTAAAGTAAACGTAGTGCTGATTTCTACTTGAGTCATATATTTTCCAATCACTCAACTATTACTCTATTCAAATATGGTATAGTTCGCATGCCTCAGATTATTCGTTTTCATTTTTATTAATTTTTGCTCTCTCATATGGAATTGCCCATTAACATAACCAATATATACTGTTCATTTTAATATTAAGTACTGATTCTTTGCAAAAATCTAATAATTGACATTCAAACAAAATAGCATAAAATTCCACTATGTAACTATTTCATCATTCCTTTTTTGGTATAAACCACTTATCATTAAATTTTGCAATTCCTTCAATATTGAAGGGCACTTGCATTTCTTCTATTATATTTCCTCTATTTCTTCTTTAAAATTAAAATTCATATTTCTTATACTGTCATTAAATTAACCATGCACAACATCATTAATTGTGCTGTATTTAGTTCTTTTATACACTCTTAATTGGAGTTTAGCTAGCTCTCTTGTTGGTTCTCACTTATGTACAAAGTTTTATTTATTTTCTATTTTCAACAAATAAATTAAAAATACATGATTAAACAAATAAATAGATATTAAATAAATAAATAATCAGTAAATATTTTATTTAAATATTATCATTGTCTATTCCTTTAATTTAAATTAAAGGTCACCTCACCTAATATTTTTTTATATAAACCTTTGAGTGTCAGTCACGCAGACAAAAAATTTTTTAAAATTGTTTTAAGTATTTCTCATTTCTAATATTTTTTGGAGGCTTTAACACTCATCAAACATCCACTTTGACTTTCTTATGTTGTTTGAAGCAAACTCAATGGCCTGGGATGGCTTACACATACAACAACTCATCTTCAGAAAAATCTTCCAACAATGCATTTTTAGGAGTGTTTCTACATATTTTTAACCTAAAAAAAGGAGAATTGGTTTGCTTCAAGGTAAAAAACACTTTCTTCAACCTTCTAGAATACTTCTACATAGAAATGCCAGTCCATAAGTCCCAGATCGTGCAAAGACAAAATAACCAAAAACATTTCAATGGCACTTTTCAAATATTTATTGTCTCATAGTTCAACTTTTTGTAAAATATAAAAAAATTTAGGTGAGGTCACCTAAAACAATAAACATTTATGGTATTGGTATTTCATACTTTTGTATTTACTAATATTTATAACATTACTATATAATAATTATAATTATAATTAAAAGCGAAGTGTTTATTCGTTTGTTGACGCTAATCGAAGTTCACGGACGAATGATCGGTTGTTAAGCAAAACCATAACGTAACTATGGGCCAATTTTCTTCTTTTTTGACAAAAATCGTGGAAAGAGGATAGCAAACCTTAATATTTCAACTAAAACAAGTTGTTTGGTGTATTTTGGGATGATTTGGGCAAGGTTTGCAAATTAGCTAAAAAAGTCACTTAGGACCTTTTCATTCTTGGCCCTTCAATTGATGGTTTATAAATGATTAAAAAATCAAAAACACCAAAGTTAATTCATTCTCATTGACATAACTGCAAACTATCAATTTTTTAATTTGTCATATGAGACTATTTATAAAATAATTTGAACTACTCCACAAAATTTAAGAATTTTAAAATTCTAAAACTTTATTTTAAGGATTATGTTTGAAATTTTTAATTGATTTACAAAAGAAAAATTCATATCCTAGTATCTACTCTGTACTTAATGTATAAAAAATATTAGTCTATTATTAATTCACAGTCTAGCGGTTCTGTATATCAACAACTTTCATATTTACTACTTTTATTTAACACTTACAAACATTCAGTGATAATTCTAAAATTTAATTTCAAACAAACAAACCTCATAAAAATTCCCACTTCTTGTACATTTCGTATTCAAAACTTTGATGGGCAGCACATCTTCTTCTTTGTTCTTTTCTTTCGTGCAATCCTCTCCTGTCATCAAGTCTTTATCGTTTCGGATTTCCATTGCAGTACATAGATGTTCTGTGCAAAATCTTGATGCCTTAGCAGGTGAATTCATACAACCTAATAAAAAGATATATAATATATTACCATGCATGTATTTTAACTTTATGCAACCGTCATCCATTTTAAGTAAATCCTTATATCCTATCTCTTCATCACAGTTTAAAAATTAAATTTACAAAACTTCTGGAAAAATTAACTTATTCAACAAGTTGTTCCTAACATTACTTACTTTACAAATAAAAAGTTGATCCCACAAATTAAAGAAAAATCCTAAATAATATATATTTAAATCTAAACATACATGTGCATGTACAAACAATATTTTTTCTTAATTTCACTATACTTATTTTAATTGCCCTAAAACACTATGTATTATGTATTCAACATTGTCGACAGGTATTTTTCTGGCAAAAAGCACAGAATTGAAAATGTCCAAAAGTGTCCAAAACAATAAATAGTGCCATTCAGTCCAATTTTCAAGGAATAATTCACATTATCACCCTAACACTTTTTTAGATGCCTTGCATGAATAGAGAATTTATATCATATAAATAAAATGTTCTTTAACTAAGTGTATGTAAGTTTATTGAAAATTAGGCATTATACAAAATTCATAAAAGATAATAAAATAAAATAAATAAAAATCATAAAATATATTAAAAAAGTAATAACAACTTTCTTACCAACAACAATTCCTCCATCCATCCCTTCAAATTGAAGTTCAGTTACATTTTTACATGAGCAAACTTGACGAGCATTCTTCATATTGCCATCTAAAATGACAACATTTTTGCAACCTTTCTTCTCACAACAATGTTCTGAAATATAAGATGGAAAATAGATATCATAAATTCAAACTATTTTAAATTCAATTGCCTTCTGTTTGGCTCGGAAGGTCAGTGTGATCATGTCTATATCAAAGTTATAAATATATTTACCAATTTAAAACATATAGTTATATAAAACAGTGCCTCATCTTTAAGTGCCATCATAAACATGCTAAAAGTATTGAGTGTCAGACTTGGTCTCTCAGTTAAAAAAAATCACTAGAACATTTCATAAAATATTTTCCACAGTCACATATTATAATAAATTAAAAATGAAAATCCATAAAATACAAATATGTTTTGGTCACAATATTTATATATCAAAGAGTTTGGGTTCAAATTCTAAAGCTATAACACCAATTTACTGTCTTTAAAAGAATAAATTATGTAGCAAATATTATGCGGACATATTAACGATCATATATAGTCAATCCACAACATCACATTTTCAGTTTCATGATTTAAAACTTATTCAAAATAAATATACTTATGCTTTTGAAAACTACATATATGCATGGATCACTTCAGAAACTAAATGTTCAAATGCAACACCTTTCTTGTTGTTTGATAAACATTTCTTAATAACATATTGATAAGTGTAGCAATTCATGTTAATTCATTTTAATAGTACACTATACCTAAGTAATCCTTCTTCCTCTCTCTACTAGCTTGTAGGATTTTCACTTCTTTGGTCACAAACTTTCTCGGAAAGGGTTTATGTGTGGATAATATTTCTTTTGATGCTCTGATCAAATTATTTTCTAACTGATATACAGCCAGTAATATGGAACCCACAAAGGGTTACAATAACCTTAATAATTATAATTTACTTGAGAACAAAAACAAAAAAAACACTCATTCATCATGCTATTTATTGTCAATAATAAAATCAATTTCAATAAATTACCAAAATGTTCCATTCCCAATTTAAGACCATAATTTATTCATTCTTTCAATTCTTTAACTTACCTGACCACTTTTGCAAAAAGGCTTTATGATATGGCACAGTTAAAATTTCCACAAGCTCATTCTTGTCATAAGGATAATATGGCATTGTTATGTTGTGTCTTCTAGATACTTGAACAGAAGCATACAACAAAAATGCCTCCTCCAGCCGTCTTCTATCTAGGTTTAATCTTCCTTCATAACTTCTTAGATCTTTATTTCTTTTTGGCGTGCTGAATTGAATACAAAATAACAAATGTATAAGTTCATAATTATACTGATATTATCATTTTTTTAAATAGACATATTTCAATAAACCTTACTGTGCGACTTGTCATACCGTAATCACTTACAAAAACTTTTCATTAATCTTTTACATTATTTTCACATTTTTTCAGCTTAATCAAAACAAACAGATACACGTTGATATCGAGAGGCACAGTTTATACAAGAGACAGAGTTTATATGATTGGCGAAGTTTATATTGATAGGCGGAGTTAATATCGATCAGAGGCGGAGACTCTACAAACTTATATGTCTGTAATTGGTCTGATTGAGATGAAAAAATGAAAAAATAATGTAAAATATTCATCTAAACTTTTTTTCCATCAAAGTGACTACAGTACCGCGAGTCGCACAGTAACATAACAAATTATAAACAATATTTTGATTTTTAAAAACACAAAATATAAGTAACACAACTGAGTTAACAAAAAATGATGAACGCTCCTAAATGGAGATCAAAAGTTGGACTAATTAATTTATCACAGCATAATTGATGAAAATATTTCTTTATGTTAGAGAAAAGCAAGATCAAAACAAATCGTTTCATTATTTAAGCACGAATGACTCATATGCACCAACAAAATCATGATGAACAGCATTTTAACAAACCATGGAGCCATCCCCTCCATCCCCTGCTTTCTTTAGCAAATAATGAAAACCGTTACTTTATATCCAAGTTTAATCTTCATTACCTTTTTATATGTTCTCCATCTTCATCGACTCTTAGCTTAAAGCGTCTATTGTATGATGCTGAAAATGTAGCGAATGGTACTGCACCCACAATAAGCAAATTTGAAATTTCTTCAAGCAAAATCACTTCAATTGCTGTTTCTTCACTTGACAAGAAGAATTCTTTGTCAATACTTTCAAAATCGTAATGTTTTAAGCCTTCCTGTGTATAAGATCCATAGTGTTCGGTAATTTTACATTTCCGGCAGCTTTTTGAAACTCTTGTGCCAAGGACTGGTCCAGATTTTGAAGTGTATACAACGACGGCGTGGGTCTTTTTTTCCACTATAAGTGGCTTAAAACACGATCTACACTTGTCACGTTCGGGGATCAAGATACAACCTGTGGCAAAATTGCTCTTCAGTCCAAATTCGTGAAGATCCTTGAATAAGTCATTTGGCTTTTTCTTTATCTCAGGAAATAGTGACAGTAAACTTTCTGCCTCTGCAGCGAAAGCAATGGTTGACGAGTCTTCATTTTGACTTTGTGAAATTGGTATGGGCTCCTCACCCCATACAAAACGTTTTACAACAAAACATAACTTATGTACTTGTAAAAAACTTGATCCAAACAAACGGAAAACAAATAAAAGCTTAGCAAATACTTCAAATTGGTCTGTTAGCTTCCTCATACTTCTCCTACTTCTCTGAGTGTGGAACACAAACTCTGACACTCTGTTCCAGGCTCCCTCCTGCCCTTAGCTCGAAGGCCTGATCACTTGATAAGCTGATTAGCATATCCGGCTTTAAAAAAACCGGGCAATTTAAAAAACAAAGTAAACTAAATCCTACGTTTATATGATTTAAATCAAAATATACTTAAAATATATTTGGTATTTTTTTATGCATTTTAGCTATAAATCTCATAATAAACCGTCTTGTATTTATTGTATTTATTTCGTGTATTTCTTTTTAATATTTCAATTCTAAAATGTTATTTATAAAACCTGCATTAATTATTTTTGCATATTTTCGTTTCACTCAAAAATAACTCAGTTTTCTTTACAGCTTCAAAATAAGAACAAATTCAAACCCCTAACAAAACAAAAACTATATGCAGCATATATGTGGAGAAATTTTCATGTACCACTGGTGCACTGATAACCCGGCGTAGTCAATCCAACGTTTCCGATCAAAAAAAAAAACAACAATTGGTGCAATCGTACACAATCGAACAAAGTTTGCTCTGAGTTCGATTGCCGAACACAATCATGACAATCATAATATTCACGACATTACTGCGATTTTCAAATTATGCGAACGCGGATATCAAAACAACCAGTGATTTTTGCACGGTTAATCTAACTAATTCGAAAGTCTAACCTATTAAACAAAGTTTATATTTACTTTACAACTTTCAAATCACCAAAATATGTCATATAAAGTTTTCACAGTTCTTTCTTACAGTGACAATGATACAAGGGAGCCTTTCTGTGTCCAGAATGTCCACTCTACAATCATTTGGCTAACACATGCCACAGCAGTTAGAATATAAAGTAATTTAGCTACAAACACAGCTAACAAAACCATTACTATATAAAAATATTCTATAAAAAATAAATATGGCATAATGTGTGCCAGGCGTGTGACATTTCAGTTCGTAAAACCCAGCTAAATTTAATAAAAGTGTTGCATAACAGCGACCCTTTGAAATTCACCGATTGGTACAACTAAGCGTTTCTGCATTGTTTAATCTTTCTGTCACCTTACGTCAGAAAAATCACCGTTCGATTATGTTCCATTGCCTTATTGTTCGATTTCCGAACGTTCGATTGTGTTCGATTGCTAAAATTTTACTGTACGTGAGTTCCATTGTTTCCCATTGCCGAACCAATCGACAATCAATCGAACGATTGATGTTCGATTGAGTTTGATTGCCGAACGACTTCCATTGACTACGCCGGGACCAATAATATATCTCTTTACAATTTACACCAATCATTGAAGAGTTTCCTTTCTTCGGCACGATATAAAGGGTGATATTTTACTCAATTTTTCACCTCCAAACTTCAATATGAACAAACAAGAACTGCAGATTTACGCCAATTACATCTTCAATTCTGGAAGACAAACATTTCTCTTAGAAAGAATGCAGTTATTCAACCTAATCAACGGTGAAATATTTTACCCGTTGCGGACATGGCCAAAACATTTGAGAATAATCTTTTGGCTTAAACCACAAAGTGACAACGAGGCCTTTCAACTTTTCCTTCATCTGTATGGAAACGGATGTCCACCAAACATTCTTCAAAAATGGATACTCTCTTCCAATTATTGGTCAACAACAGATGTAAAAAGGAAACGGCTATATCAACTACTTTGGGTGTACTCTCAAAGCAAGCAAGGTAGAAAAGACAACAATTGGTTCTTCTACGACATGGAGAAAAAACTTTATGTTTACCTAAATGGTAAAATAAAATAAAACCGTACTGCTGCACCGAAACAACGGCTCTTTTAGGAGCCACCCAATTTAAAAAAGTAATTTTCAATAATGCTTCAGTCCTCAATAAAATATTTGAAAACTAGCGATTAAGCGAAAAAACACCTACATTTTAAAGGATGACACTCAACATAAATAAATCCATACATATATCTATACGCTAAAATAAAGTCACTTCTACAGTCATTTAATATATTTAGATGAAATATTCACTATGATATATTCGACAGCCTTTGAGACAAAATTCAAAAGTTGAAATATAAACAGTCAAAAACTTCGATTTCGAATCCACAGAGATTAAACTTTAAGACAACTCAAATACGAAACATACTCTAAATTTACCGTCACGTTATTTACACAAAAAAATTATCTTTTCAATAAATAACTTAATAATACCGAGACGTGAAGTATATATACTTTCTCGACTTAAAACAAAACAAAAAATTTTCTTTCAATTAACAATTACCATGATAACTTGTGAAATATAAATCAATTACAATTTAAACAATTGTAGATGCAAAACCATTGTCTACTATACCTTTATCACCTATTAAACCGCTTTGAATAGTGCTTTGTTTCATAGCGGTAACTAAACGAATGTGCATTCACAACTTCAAATTTAACTTTTACCTCATATTTAAGTCATCTCATATTTTTCAATTATTACATCACTTTTTTATAATTGTTGGTTTAACAAAGTATCAAACAACATATGATATCTATGTAACTTATCTTTCTATCAAAACGGGACTCACAAAAATTGCTGAACAACTAAACCAAACCCAACTAACCTTAAAAAAAAAAAAACCGGAAATGATAACATTGCAAATTCAACAGTTACTCACTGACGTTTTGGAATCTATATATAGTCTTCCGACGAATAACTAGCTTTAACAGGAAACGTCACTAAATAACCGCCTTTCTTACACTTCGAGGTCTGAAACACCGACGCACTGGCTCACACTAGTTTACCGCTAGTTATCATCTCTTCTCAAAGAAACAGTCACTGATCTCTGCATATTTATTCACGAATACAACATTTACCCAATAGTAAAAAGCAATTTTTGAAATTATTTTCTCCCCAATATAAGTTATTTGCAATATCTTGGCTTTCAAAAAACAAAATCAGTACGAGGTAAGTCCCTAGGGATTTTCTCAACTACACACGTGACTTACAACTGCACAAAAACCACTGTCAGTTCACACTTCGGTCATTCCTCCTCGACTTTACGATAGTATGGAGAAACTACTTCAGCAGTGTGAACAAATTGATATTAACTGGGATCTTCTACCTAAACCTTTATATGATGTAAGTATTACTTATATTGCTTTCATCTTCGTCATTCTTAGTCTGAACTGCATTTTTTTAACAACTCCATCTCTCTTTCTTTTGACAGGCTTGCAAACTTTTTGCAAAAAGTCTAAAGCAACAACCATCCACTGTCCTAAATGGGATATTAGTTCTCATAGCAAACTGCCTTGGTCATGCAGAATGCCAAGTGAAACGCAACAACTGGGCAGAGCCCATAATAATCTGGATTGCCACCGCCTTACCAACAGGTAACTTTGCTTATCAGTACGCAGCGAAACCATTATCACACCTACATGTTCCTTCACTATGTGCCTTCAATATTTGTCTGGTCTTCGTATTTTTAACATAATGATTCACACTTCACTAAAAAGCATTTTTTTATGTTCCAATCTTCATGCTACGTACACGTTTCTTACCACCTATTAAACTGACAATCTGCCTTTTAATGTGCGTTTCATTGAAGTGCGACACTCAGTTCTAGGTCTAGCGTTTTTTTGGTATTCAAGCAATAACTAAACGCAATGATTTCAATATACCCACGTTAAGTTTTTTTGAGATATCAGTTAAATGTTATTAAACATTTTTCGATACCGTATATCAATCCAAAGAGAAAGCTTTTTTGTGGGTTGAAAAGGAAAGACTATTCTTTCTCCTCATAAAGACTAAAGACATGGCTATTGCTACTACACTGAATCTATAAGTCGTAGTTTTCTTTCAGTTTTTTTTTACGATTTCTCGCGAAACTAGCGACTTATCACACTTTTACCTAAATTTTTGGCAGACGAAAACGAGGCTTTTCAATGTGGGGCTGAGACGTTTTTAAACTGTGCACGCACTGATCCCGATTACGGGCATTATACGTATGCGCAATGTAAGCTTAAGGTGGACGTCACTTTACCATCAAACAGCGATAAAATACAAGAGCAAACGCTACCACAGACAGTACATCAAATATTACTTTATTTTTGGATATTTTTAATTTGCGATATTTTCATACTATCGAGTAAAATATTATCACGCAATATAGCTTCATCTGTTCATTCATCAAGTAGCCAAACAGTTCAATATTTTCGTTTTGACCGGTTAGGCGTCCAAATTATTGCACGTTTAGCGTGGTCCCGTGTGAATGGAACCCCTATAAAGCGGATGTTGTTTTGACCGCTCAAAAATTTGTCCGGTACCGTGTAAACGTAGCCTCAAACTCCCATGGTGTTTTTACTTAGTCGGTCTGCGAAACATGTCTGAATCTGGAAGCTGAATTCCCACAATCAATTCCCACAATAACCTCTTCGTCGGATTCAGATATGTTTCGCAACCCAACTGAAGGGAAAACACCAAGCTGTGTACGTGTGACTGAGAACTGCTGTAAGGCGAATATTCACTGGGTCCGTATTCGTATACAATTACTCCATTTAATTTGAGCAAATCATAAATTGGTCATCTGGCTTTAAGCTAATGTGGTCTAGATTGCTATTTGTATCGCAGAAAATATTACATTTCTTACTAAAAATCTTGAAATTTGGTTCCAAATGAAACGCGCGATTACTAATTATATCCATTTTTAAATCAAACTGTAGTTGATTTTTTTTACAATACCGGAAACGGAAATGCTCTTTCCACATTTAAAATGTCACGTGGTAGGTCGTTTGCAAGTTTGACAAGTGATATGATCACTTATTATTTAGTAGTTTGCTTGGCAGCTCAAGGTTCCTGCAAATTTGGCGAAATTTATAGTTTAATCTTCAACATCTGACTCAATAAGGCAAGGTACGGTTTTTGTTTCTGCTGTAGCTGTGGAGATATTCAGGACTAATGTTGGTTTATTTTGAAAAGTAACTTGATCGTACACATTACACATCGTGTGCAATGGCGTAGCAAAACTTGCACACGTGAAACTGAACATACTAACAAGCAAGATTTGGCTAAAATTAAAGCCAGCAGTTCCTTAAAAATACAAATTAGAATCAAAGACAATGTTTTTAGTTCATTTGGATTTGTTTTTGGAGCTCAGAACATTTGGAATAGTCAGTGTTTTACAAACTTGACCGGCAGTCTGTCTCTTCGTTACTAAAAACAGCTATAATTTGAATTAACTTAATTCTTTAGAGCAAAAAAATATTTATATCTTTCATTCAACTCTAGCTTTATATGTCAAATAAAGAGACATTGACTTATAACAACGTATTATCGGTATTATTTCAGCTTATTTTACTTAAAGTTTTAGTGTAACTTCGAAATTTTAAGTGCATTTATTTTTTAATAACAAAAATGCACAAATCCACCTACAATTAAAATGGTTTGTTATTATATATTACTTAGTATATCATTAAATATAACTTATACCTGAAAAAAATAAATTTTGTTTCCGTAATATGGTAACTTACTATTCTTTTTTTTTTTCATTCTTTGATGTAGGTAGATGCAAAAGTGCCTTCCACCTATGGTTAGAAACAATCATTGAAGATGTAGAGGACAAAATAAAGACAAAGGGAGAAACTCCAAAAGACATCATCCTTACTAATTGTACTTGGGAGAAGTTTGGAGACCGCCTAGCAGATGCTGGTGGAAGGCAGCTTGGCCTTTTTGATGAAATCGTGGGTTTTTTCGCCACTATGAATATGTACAGTTCACAGAAGAATCAAGTGTCTGATACTAAAGAGTATCAGGATTTTCTTCAAATGTATACTGGCAAGAGCAAAACCCGTGAAACAGGTATATAATTTGATAATCTTTTAGCATAATGCATAGCTAGGGAAATTGTCATATCCCACGTTCAAGGGAGGGGGTGTATCCACTTCAGGGGGAAAGTACGTATCTGGTACACTGTATGCCCTTTCAAAATGATTAAAATTAAGGTGGCTCACTACTATATACAAACAAGACAACTGCGCATGATTTCACACACATACGACATCGCGTCACGGTAGAGAAACAGGGAATCCAAACATTCATTTTTGTGCCATATATTTTAAAGCGTCAGACTACTGAACAACCATTTCTATTATCGTGATTTAGATATGTTGTCATTTGATAGTGAACTGTTTCATCTTGGTATGTGATTTAAAAAAGTAAAATGAAATTCAAGTGCCCGAACTAGCGATTCTTTTATAAACTCCACTTTCGCAAAAAATTAAGAATAATACTCAAAACTTATCCAATCAACAATTGCACAACATTTGTGAAACAGAACAAAAGCATAAGTATTATATAAGAGGTATTTTCGACTGAAAATACCATTTTTGAGCACGTTTTTATGGAAAAAATAATGATGTGAAAGTTGGAATATGTCAAAAAGACGGGGATAAAGTTAATTAAAACAAAACAACGAACACATGAAATGATACAAAGCGACATTTATTATAGCTTCTATGTACAGAAAAGTGGGTTGCCATTGAGAAATAATCCATAAACTTGTTTTTATGGGACAATATTTGATAACAAATAATTTGAGTGGATGAAAAACTTTCCCTCAACATCGTACGAGTGTTGCATGACAAGATGGTGTAGGTTGAAAAGGAACAGCTCATTGGATTGGATAAAATAAGTCCAATCAATGATGACGTTATAATTTTCTCAGTACCAGGAATGGCAGAGTAGCCAAAATGGTGGGAAAAGCTGATTTTAGGCTCATTTTTATCTTAAAACTCAATAATTCGCCCGGGACCCTATGATTTGTTTTTAATATTCACGAAGAACAGGTAAAAATCGTTGTTTTTACAAACTTTAAGAAAGTTGACATTTCTACAACTATAAAAAAAAATATACAAATACTCGTTTACACTCGATTTCGGAATTTATGAGCATACATATTACATATTTTTTTACCTTACTCGTACATATTTCCTATTAATTATTTAACACATCTCGTGAACAATCCTCACGTAAGATTTTCTTAAAACAATACGTCCACAGTTCTTTTATTTTTTATGTTGTGAATTATTTGGTCCCAAGCGCAGTTTTAGCCATTTTTCGTTCGAAAACTTGCAGAGTGGGTACTATTCGAAGTCCAATATCTCAGAAACGAGCTCGGGACACCCATTTTTCTCTTTTTCATCTGAATCACCATTAAATTTCCTATGAAATACCTTTCTAATAAGAAATTCTGATTTTTTTTTCGTATAGTAGTCAGCCACCTTAATATATCCCTTACAAGCTAGGTCATTGTTTGGGTACCAAAACTATTTAACGGTGCACTAAAGATAGGCATACCCACAAGTATTGCCTTATTATGTAATGGGACCCCTAGTTCAATTTGCAGCAACATAGCTACCTAGAATATACCACAAATTGATAATTTGCTAAAGGGTCATTCCACCGTTACGGACATTACACCCAGAGAACATTTTAGACCTATTTATTTTTACTCTTCAAAATGTTATAGTCAGATTTGCATGATTTTTTGTTACAATGTACTTTTAGGCAATAGCTTCTAATTCATAGTAAAAAAAGAAATGCACACTCTCGTAAATGACAGATATATTTATTTAAAATGTCGTTATGAACATTACAGCTAAAACAACCACTTTGTTTAATCCTTCATTTCAAGTTTTAATTGCTGTGAATTTAAAAAGACCTCAGAAATTCAGGAACATTTCTTGAACAGACTATATGTTGTAGTTCTAATTTATAGTTGTTTTATACACTCTGTTTCATTTATTATTTTTTTATTAATGAAAGTGTTATGTTACGGACATTACACAAAATGTTACGGACATTACAAATGGCAAATTCAGTAAGTCAAATATAAGAAAATTGCCTATTTTGCTTAGTAAATATCACATACAATAGATAATATTTCAGTAAAATCACATTGAGAACCTTGGTCATTTAACTCTCTTTTTGGAGCACGCTTTTTAAAGGGGTACTTGGACGAAAATGGCTCGGAATTGTAAAAATAGGTTTTAAGAGCTGAAATTTTGCTTAAATAATCTTCAATATCTAAACAATTATTGTGTAAAGTATTGTTCCGATAGTCCAAAGGAAAGTATTAAAAATTAACGGTTATTTTCCGTCCGCCATTGTTTTGCTTGTATCATGAATCCGGCTCAAGAGGATTGGGTCGAGTCAGGAAATGACATCATACCCGCAACACATAACAAACACTCGTGGCTAATATACATGTAAATCTACTTGGAAAGTTGAAAAACTTATGTTTTAACCGAAACATGTCTTGGTGCTGCGAAGTGTATGGCTTCAGGAGTGTTGTACACAAAGTATCTAGTATTTCTGTGCACATTTCGTCCTTAAAACTGAGGCTGATTCAGACAAATAGAAGAGATTTTTGCGCGGCCAACGAGCAAACTTCATCCTTCGGGATTATTCGGGGTTTGTTTAAAACATGATTTTGGATAAAAATAAGTCTGTAAGGCTATACATTTCAGAGGACAACAACAAAGGCTTGTAACGGGGGCAATCCCAACAATTTGGGTTTTTGAACAGACCGATACACAGCAGTGTTGAGTGCAAGAAGTTGGCGTCAGGTAAGCGAAATATTATCCCTGGTATTATTCGAACTGACCAAGCCATGTTCAATCAAGATCGTTGATTTCACTTCTTCTTTTTCGAATTAATATGAAATAAGTGTTGCAGCAAAAAACTATTTAAGACTTTAAAAATAGATCCATTCACTTTGGTTATATGCTATGAATTGGAATGTTTTATTGAAATATTTTGGCTCGTTTACGAGTGCACTCATTGACAGTGCTTAGTTTTTTACGGTCGCGTTAATTATTTATGTAACTTCTTTCAATAGTCGATGTATATAATGTAAAAGATCTTATAAAAGACTTAGCTAGATATTATTTACCGCTCGATTGGCTTTTAAAAAGACTATTAGAATGATTCAGGACTGATCTAAGCTCGAAACTGTTGTTTGTTTCGTATCCGGTCGTATCGTTTTGTTTGAGTTGACATGCGATCCCAGCTTGACTCTCGCTGACCTATTTATACTGTGGATTGATAGTTATGTCAGAAACTCTATTTACAATTATGTTCTATGTTCGAAATGATATATGTTCTTATGTTCACTGCAATTTTACAGCAGCTAATTCATCCTTTAGCCGGCTCGGTTAGACTATAGCATTTGTTTACGTGATGCACAGACTTGCGTGACTTAAATTACTTTGACGAATTTCAACCTAAACCATCATTTGTAAACTGACTAACTATAATACAGTTGGACTTCAAGGATGACACTTCTTTTGTATATAAACGAACAATAAGCATGCTTTCATGTGATCGGTAAAAATATTTTCAAGTTTTACGTTCCAGGAGCATTTCAAGGCGTCAAACTTTGACAATTTTCTCATGGTTTGCGAGACATTTGGTCACATTAAAAAATACATGAAAAATTAATCCTTCGTCTTATGTCGTAATAAATGTCAAGTAATAATGCCGAAGAAAGTATTGATACTTATGAGAGCTGTGAATTTTCCTTGTTTAATAAATTCGAGTTATTTCACTCTACTTGACTTTGTTTGATTTTGTACAGGAAGCCGACTATAATACATCTTCTTCTTTAATAGATACAACTGGCTCCAAATCTTCATTATATCCCAAATTGAACATTCCCAGGGCTCTCCATTGAACAGCAATATATAAGGGGCTTTTAAAAATACCCTTAGAGCTGATTTTTCCGCCGTAGAGAACAAGTATTGACTAGAAAACTTTAGTAAATTCTCTAAAGAAATGTATGGTGAAATTAGAGACTAATTAATATTCGTTGCGTGTATGACGTCATACGGCGAGCCGCTGTACTCAATGACTTTTTGACCGTGAGACAAACAAATCAATGGCGGACGAAAACGTAACCGTAAATATTTAATACTTTCCTTTGGACTTTCGGAATAAAACTTAACACAATGATTATTTAGGTATTGAAGATTATTTAAGCAAAGTTTCAGCTCTTAAAACCCAGTATTTGCCATTTTACAATTTCGAGCCATTTTCGTCCAAGTACCCCTTTAATGTTGTCAAATTTTCATTATTTCAATGTCTCATGTGGAATGACCCTAAAGCACAAAATTTAAAACCCTACAAAACAAATTGTTAATTTTTACATATAAGAGATACAACAAACATACCAAATACTATACCCCTGGAAATCTCCATTAATATTAGACAATATATTTTTCAAACAATATAAACATCAAAGGTAGCTAATTATTACCCTAACATTTATAATTACTTTCTTTTTGTAGTTACCGGAAATGCCAATTTTAGGATGACAAATACCTCGTTCAATATGATCGGATTTACACAGCCAATTGCTGCACTTCCGATAATAAAAGATGTCAACAATAATGCAAAGGGATTTACTTCCCGCCTCTTGTGGTTCTTCCCAAAACCAATCTACAAAAAGCTCCAAGAAACAGTCTTGACTGAAGATGAATGGAAAACAGCTCAAGAGTTCCGTGACTTTTTAGGTATGCATGATTTTATAATAAAATGAAAATAATTTTAAACTAACACTAACTATTTATTGAGACAACCTAAACAGTAACTTTTGTAATTCCAAAACAAAAAATTTATTAAAAATATAACACCAAAACTAAAAAAAAAATTACCTTCAGTTGATAATAAAGTTAACGTAAACTCTAACTCTCCACACAACATTATAGATCTTTGTTACCAAGGAAAACAATCCATTACCAACAAATAAGATATGCATGCTCTATTCTTACTTATGCCACAGCAAATAATGGAATCTTATACACACACGGTAATTTTTTAATTCCAAGCAACTATAATTACACATACTAAATTCTTTTTTTTAGTATTTGTTACTTAAATCCAGTCTTTTCATATTCTTTCTCAACCTCATTTAACTACATAATTTTTCCATATATTATATATATTATTTTTTATATCTATTATATAAGTTTTTAATGAAAAATAAGTGTCTTTTGAATTACAATACCATCATTCATGGCTCCATATAGTCTTTTTGTTTAAGTTTTTTACACATATTCAATTTATACCTTTTTCCCACACTACATATATGCAACGCAGTAACAGTTTGTTAATCCAAGAATATCTAGTGTTCCTGTTACTTACAATTCTTATTTAAAGTGACCAATCAAAACTCATAAGCATCTACTTTAATAGAATCTATACACTTATTTCAAAGATGGTTCTTGCAAACAAAGCCACAGTCCACATCGCCTGCAAAAGATGCCGGTATTTTTCACTTGTTATCGATATAAATCAATATATATTCATATATATTTTCGTTGTACATGTTTGTGTTATATGACCATAACAAGTTGTTGTTGTGGTAGATATAGATACAACTATTTCTTTAAATACGTGCAATGAATCACAAATTAACTTCCATATAACCAACATCCTTTGCAGCCTTCAGAGTGTGGACTGTACTTCAGCTGCGACAACAATTTTTTTAAATAGGCCTATACACTATTCTTTATGTTGGAGTAAATACTTCATCAGTTATTGTATTATGAACAGTTCAGTGGGCAAGTCTCTGAGATTGACAGATACTAATTACATCTTATTATTTAATTATTCATTATTAAACCCAATTGGTTATAGTAAGTTATATTAATTAATTAATTAATACATTTGTCAATTATGATTCAATGTCTTTTGAAGTAAAGGATTTTAACATTTTACAAGATCCTTAACCTAGCTCAATCATTCCTTTTAAACATTTTGGAATAAAACACAATTCTTTTAATTTGCATTTCAGTTGAATTCCTCTCAGAATTGTATCTTTTTGGGGAAGATACATTCCAACTCGAAGATGATAACAAAGTGAAAGTTGTCCACGTACAACGACGTCAGTTTCAACTCTCCGACAATGGATTTAACAAATTCTGTGACATTCATGACAATTGGGAGATGGATATATGTCAAGTATACAAACACGACCCTTTAATTGGAGGTAATTAAGTCCACTTTAACACATAAATTGTAGTTATAATTTAACAACATCATTTGTTGTTATAATGCCAGCTCCCGTTACCTACAAAAAAAACATTACTTCATTCAAACCAATTAATGCCTTTTCTTACAACATTACCATAATCTTTATTCCAACTTGGAAACTCCAACCAGTATCAATTATGTTTAAATTTCCATTTCAAGATTGTTGTTTGAGCATATATGACACACTATGATTTATCTGCAGTGGGATTTTTTTTCATGTTTTTTTAATTAAGGAAGCACAAAATGATTTTTTAACAACACAATGAAACGGTAGTTTTTTTATTTTTTGGCAATTTGTTCCAATTAAGGTTTAGATGTAGTAGATCTATTTTAACAAAAATCTGTAATAAATAACCATTTATATCAGACGAGAAATTTTTTTTTTTTTTTAAATTTAAAGTTTCGTATTACAGAATTGCTGATCATCAGTCCAAAAATATAGCCATTACTTTGTGCGGGATCAGAGTTGAACGAGTAAACGCGAGTCGATATTCAATAGAACAATTAATTTGTCATTTTCACAATGACTCGTCATCACATGTTATCCAAAATAATGACAACGCCAATCATCGATCGTCAGTCTCGTCAATGACATCACAAATTAAAAAAGTTTTCAATCAATATTTATTCATTCGTACGAGCAATCGGTAAGCGATCGCATGCACTGTCATGTACTACTAGGAACACCTGGGACCTCACCCTCCAATTTGAGGACCAAGACAACGAAGAACCGTTTTCATTTTTAGACTCGAGCTACCACAGGTAGCCCGAGTAATTATGCGTAAAGCATTGCTAATGTTTGTCACAATTTCTAAAAATATGTAACCAAAACAATAATTCATTTTTTTTATTCTAGGCATCTTTTCCAGAGGAAAGGGCCAAATACTGAGATTGGCTGTGCCGATTCACATTTTGACAACTGCTGTTAACAACACATACCCAGCCTCCATAATTACGCAAGATAAAGTTGTCGAAAACGAAGATGGTACAACTCCACCAGAGCCCACTTCATCACAGTCCGTACTGGACAATGAGGATGAAATCTCATCTACTGATAACCACTTGGATGATAGTGATGATCTCCTACTTGACACAGAAATGCCGACATTGAAGCTTATAACATATAAAGACTTCACTATAAGCCAAACCATTAGTACAGAAACTCTGCTTATTGCACAATCTATTGTGCAGACTTCAATGCAACATATATGTGAGTAGTACTGTCTACATTTTAATTATTTCATAGAATTAACTACTTCCACTGATATTGCTACTCTAATTGCTTGTTTATCACAAAATTTAAAGCATTAAACCTGTTGTTAGTATTCATTTTCTGATAATCAACTCTTTTCATTTGAATAGAAACAAAATATTGCATAATGAACACAAGTCTTTATTTTTGATGAAACTTTAAAAATCTTTCAATATTACAAATACAATCAGCAAATGTCATGCCCTCACGTACATTGTCAAAAGTAAGAACTTTCTTTCATTTTTTTAATTCATGATCACCTATAGCTCCCTTTCAGGTTTGAAAATTTACAAATGCAAAATTAATGCAAAAAATATCAGTATTTTGGCTGTTATTGTCATTTAATAACTGAAAAGAAACAACATAAAGCAAACAACAAAATTAACTAATTTAGTTTAACACATATGGTATGTACAAACTTGGCTTAAACATGTTTGTGTCAGTTAAGAATTAATCAATACTTTTACACTTTTGTTACAACATACTGTAAAAACACCCAGCCATTGTTTCCTGCTATTTGTCACATATCAATACTAATTGGGGCAAATTGGCTATTGCCTATAGCAGCAACGAACTGGCTAAACATTGTAATAATTTTACCAATTCAAAGCCACCTTGATTTTGTAATGACAGAGTACTTTTTCACACTTACTTTAATTACCCTTATGTACACCTTTTCATGCTCATTGACTGCAAACCAATATTCATTCAAGAAAAATGAATACAGGCATACAATAATGCAAATTAGTTTCAAGAGCGTTATATATAGAAAATTCATTTACAGATTTATCATATCATTTTGAACACAATCAATAATTAATATACTTGTTGCTTAGGTTCATTTACATGCAAATATATTTTCTTAGATGTTTAATCAGGGAAGTCATTCATTCACAAGTATAAATGCACTTTTCAGTTTCTGAAATGGTATTTGTATAGGAAATTACACCATTTGAGAAGAATAAATGAAAAATACCGTAATAGTGCCTAGCACGAGTGGTATTTATTTACTTCTATCAAATACAAGCGGTATTTTTCATTAATTCTTTGAGAACATAGGTGGAATTTCCTGTTAATATCACATCTATAAAAAAATAAGAGTTTCTCAGAATCAAAGTGCAGCTATTTGAAAGGTATCCAAAAGCAAAGTTCCCGCATTTGTGCAATTAATTAATTGCACAGTATTAAGAAAATTCACAGTTCGATCCAATACAAATGGAGTATTTTTTATGATATGATATTAAATTATTAAGTAGAAAAAGTATAATATGTATACTTGTATGCAACTCAATGCTTGTCCAAAACACTCTATTGAATGTGGTTTTTATTTATTGATTGCACACAAAAAAACGGCAATGAAAGTATTTGGAAACATGAATAAGCCCACGCAAGCATATTCATGACTGTCAAATAATATGATAAATTTAATGAAAGTTCTATATAGCACCCTTGACACTCGCTGTTGTATGTTTCTTTGCTCCAAAAAATATTCCTTTGCTCTTAATATCAACAAGCTATACTTTTTTCAATTTTTTACATTACAGACAAACCTACAGAAGCATTCCTATCGATGTTCGAAGGCTCAATTTATCTTCCAAATTTGATATTTTATTTGTTTTGTAATTTGCATAAATGAATCGAAATTTGTAAGTTTCAAAATGAAGACTTCAACCGTCAACTGACAATGGCCCAAAATCATGATCCCTGGTCAATAGCTAGGTTTAGCAACTTTTCGTTGTCCAAAAAAACATTGAAAGTATTGTTTTAATTTAAGGCAGTATTTGAAACTTACAAGTTTTAATTCATTTAACAAATTTCAAAACAAATTTAAAATCAAGTTTGCTAGAATAAATCCAGCCTTCCAACCTTGATAGGAATGGTTCTGTAGGTTTGGCTGTAATTTTAATTTTGTATATAATTATGGTATTGTGTTAATTGTTTTGTACAAGTTTATCAAGATTACCTTCATTTCCTTCTTATTTTTTTAGGCACACTTAATAAGAGAGGCCTTATAGGAGACCTAGGAAAGGTTGAACATTTAGAAGACACTAGTGAAGTACAAGAAACGTCTGCGCAAGAAGCACCAGCGACACCAAGAAGTAGCCTTGCTGCATTTGAGAGAAAATGCATTAAGAACACCCTCCTTTCTCCTGGAAAGATGATTTCTCTGTCAAGGCTTATTGCAAGAGGAGTATTTAGGGATAGAAAAACAAAAGGAAAGGAGGAAACCAGCGCAGGAAAAGCCATGGCTGAAAAAGTCGCCTTGAGAATTACAGAAATGAAGATTGGTGAGATGCATTATATCTCTGTTGGTAACAACTCTAAGGTAAAGTGAAACTTTTATATACATTCACACCATTGCAGAGTATAACAGTATGTCATTAACTTTACAGTGTGACTACTGAAACCGGGGCCACCAAAACATGATTATCCAATCACGATCGAGAATATGAACAATAGAATCTCTACAAATACTTGACTTTTTTGCTTAAAATGCTAATAATTTTCATTATTTGTGAACGGAATAGATCAAGATTGAATAAGAAACATCTTAGCCTGTGAGAAACCTCTACATGTTTTTTGTTTCATCTCAAAAACTATATATTTTGACATTTGTTTGGGTGGCCCCGGTTTCAGTCGTCACACTGTAATAGATATCATTGCACTTGTGCTCCTCATGCTCCTGGTTGAATTTGTGGAAATATTAAGCAAGCAAACCCAAACATTTTTAGGGAATGTTGTATAATGACCAAACATATTATAATTATTATATTATCATTTGTTAACAAGTATCACTGATTAGATAAAATTACGATATAGCTTTCAATTTATATACCCTCATTTTAAATCTTACTTATGGCAGTGTCACACACTAATATTAATATCAACCATTAATTTAAATACTACTTTACATCAATAGGTGCTGTTTTTTGAGAAATTTGACCTGCCAGATCACCAAAATGATCTGTTAGAAGTAACAAGGGTACTGGCAGAGTTTGGCACAACTATACAGACCTATACTGCAAAACTTGAACCTGTGGATGCCAATGACATCAAGGAAAGGTAATACTTAGTTCCACCACTAGTTTTACATTTCTTTTTTTTTTTTTTTGTGGTAACAATTTTCCGGGGAGGGGGGGGGGGAGTCCAAGTGCTAAGGGTGATTGACGTACCTTTTAGGGTTCTGTCGCAAAAATATCAGTTATCGAACTGACACTTTTACTCTATTTTGTTGGGGTCAAATCAACAAGGCTTTATCAGTTATTTTTATCTGTGTGTATCTTTTAGGGGTCGTTTTCAAAACCTTACTCATTACCACTTGGACTAAGGGTGTACTACCCCCCCCCCCCCCCCCCCATAATATTCATAACAAAATTCATAAAGGAAATGTAACACAAAGTCAAACTTAAAAAGAAAAAAACTAATGAAAAATTTATTTCAAAGATAATACTAAAATTTATTTCACATTGCATATGTAAAAAAATACATACCTTGCAATATGTCAAGAACTAGAAATAACCAAAATGACAAGAACAACAGTTTCTCTCATATTCCTGAGGAGCACAATTATTTATGAAATATTATGTACACATAACTATTTATTAATGCTTTCAAAAAATAACAAGCAAGCGACTATTTCATATATTAAATACAACTAGTATAACAGTTACTATTTATCACTAAATAGTGTTGATTAAACAATAGAGAACAAAAGCAATTTGCATAATTTAGCAGTATTTAGTGGTATTTATGTTGCAACCCACTTATAATGTTTGTATGCTATCCTATTATATGAAGTTACATACCCAATACAGCACTAGTGTAATTGTATATATCAAACATTAATATGAATGAATGAATCATGTATGGAGAAGCCTCTGCCCGTCAATGGAGTAATAACTTGTTTAATATTTATAAATTTATTTTTCTTTCATTCGTTAGTGAACTCCACTTCGAAGAGTACGATTTACGAAAAGCACAAGAACAGAGCACACCACAAAAACGTCCTCGTCTACAATAGAGTGAAGGCATTAATTAACCTGTGAAATAATTGCTGGCTACAGTGTAATAGTGAAATATCTATTTCACGGGTTACATGACTTCACTCTAGCCGTCAAGAATATCATTTGTATTAGCAAACAAAGGTTTCCTATAAAAAGCTATAAACACAAATTCCAATCACCCCTAATTAATTTTTTGATAAATAGTTACTGTAATTATATTTTTTAAATTATAAATTATAACAGGATTTTTTCTATCTTTATAATGTTTTGATTTTCAAATTTGCACAAAGTTCAATAATTCTCCACAATTATAACATTAAAACAACACAATATTACAACTACAGCTGATTTTTATATTCTATTTAATGATGTGATTTATACATAGCAGTTCTCATATCAATGGAGAAAAAGTTACAGCTACATTTAATAAGATATACATGTATATAGTGTTCCAATTACATTTTACCTTTCCCATGTTAATGAACTAGTGAAAAGGGAAATAAAAGTATCTAGATTCTTTACTTCAATAACTATTACAATTTATGTAAACCATTTTAATAAAGATCATTTATTATACATACAGACTACCTCAAATTATTTATTCTCCTATTTAGCTAATATATTGGCAAACTTTCTAAATAATTTTAAACCTTCTTGAAAGTGTCCTTTCAAGCTAAAGGATTTGCTGTTTAATTTCATCTGCTCAATCTGTTGTCATAATATTACCTTAATCATAATGATATTATTCTTCGACTTATAGTGGTTGAGAATATTGATCACGACTGACAAATGGATGGAATATAATTCGTTTACCGTAGTGACGGTACAACGTTTTTAAAACTGATTACCAGCGTTGAAAACTTCTCAATAAATATGAATTACCTTTTTAAAGGCACTTGAAAAGCCCTTGAATTGTAGAAAATCAGCAATAACTTCTTAATTCTAACTAAAGTAGAGTAAATTTTGATAACATTTTTGCAGGCTGTGTTTTTTTTATACATACCTCGCTAATAAAATAGGCAGTCTAAGACTGCATGAGGCTACTGCTTGAAACAGATATATAAACTGAACAATCAATGTGCAAAATGAATCGGCAGGAAGTCTAAGGAGATGTTTATATGAAGTCGAGTTCCCCCTGCTAGCCAGGATAACTCTTTTGTTTTGAGTTCCCCGGAGAATACAAAACAAAAAGAGTTATCCCGGCTATCAGGGACAACTCGCTTTCATATAAACACACCCTTCTGACAATAGAGAACAATATGTATTTGTGCAGTCGCGTCCAAATTTGCAGAACAATAATAAAACTGCCAGTTGTCGAAGCTTATTTATTGTTAAGAGCAGAGCAATATTCCCGGTAATATTGTACAATATTTGCATCTTTTATTTACGTTTATAGTGAATGTTTCGGCGCCTATTCGCACCAATTTGACTATACGAAAACATTTGTCAAAAGCTCATTCTTAGAATAAAGCTCATTTCATATTAATGATTATATAAGAATGACAAACATACAGCAAAATGTGAGATTCTTGACCTTATATATGTTGATCTGACCTTAAAAATGCCAAAATTCGAAGGACACTTCAATCGGTGTGTGATGAGTAAATTATGCCGGGCTATTAAATGCTTTTGTTGTGAATACAAATCATTCCTTTTCACGGTTTTAAACGTCTTATTAAATCTAAAAAACTTCATGAATAGTACAAATACACATTAAACATTATTTTTCTTTACACAGATATGAAGTAGCAGCCAAAGATAACTAAACACTTCGATCGTTCAAAGCTGGCCATTCTTTCGAATTCTTGAAATTACAGTCATACGACGTGTCGATCACGTGACGAAATTTGTATTGTCGGGTTTCCTGTAGTGTTATATTCTATCTTACATTCACGACAGCAATAAGGCTCAAAACTCATTTAATAGCTCGTCAGTTTAAAGACATTAAATGTTCTTTCAAAGATTTACACATCATTTCAAAGCTTAATAACCAGAGAAATTTGTTTTACTGTAATGTTCATGTAAAAGAGTTTTGATGCTTTAAACTCAAAATGACCGTCTTTGTTTGAGCGAATTGATCTAACAAAGTTCTCATTGTATTGTCGCCTTTTCTGCATAATGTCAATCAGCATATACGTGTAGTTTCGAGGACTATTTTGAATGTATTTTGTTTGTTTGGTAGTTCCACGATCGTTCCATCGCTCCGCGACTCGATCATCTTCGCTTCACGACTCAATAACTTAAATTGTCGCTTCGCGACTCGTATTATTTCCCTATAAAAGAAAGCCCCTCTGCAACCAGGGTAGTTGACGCTTGAACACTGCAATTTAAAACTTACAAGATTCGATGCATTTATGCAAATTTCATAACAAATGTATAACCAAGTTTAGAATAATAAATCAAGCCTTCCAACCTCGATAGGAACGCTTCTATTTATTCTGTAGTTTATGGTAGGTTTGGCTGTAATCAATACGAAAGTTAGAGATTCTACTTCGAGATCAGAAAATTAAAGCTCTAAAAAGATAACTTTACTTTGCAGAATTTCCGTGTTTTGAGATTATATTTTTTTTCACTATCGCCAGCCTTTAGTAACACATTGTAATGAAGCGTTACTATAAAGGTCTTTCAAGAGCAATAAAGCGAAGAAAGTCAACAGAATACAGGATTATCCACCATTTTCTTTCAAATATAAGCCATAGGTAATGGTCAAGTTCTTTGGCCGGCCTGTTCGAAGGGCTACTCATTAGATTTGCGAGCAACTTCCACAGGAAGCCCAATAGCTAATGACGTCACCAACTGACAGTTCAATTGACCATTGGGTCCCAATGGTCAACTTTTTTGGCCGGCCTGTTCGAAGGCCTACTCATTAGATTTGCGAGCAACTTCCACAGGAAGCCCAATAGCTAATGACGTCACCAACTGACAGTTCAATTGACCATTGGGTCCCAATGGTCAAGTTTTTTGGCCGCCCTGTTCGAAGGCCTACTCATTAGATTTGCGAGCAACTTCCACAGGAAGCCCAATACGTAATGACGTCACCATCTGACAATGCAATTGACCATTGGGTCCCAATGGTCAAGTTTTTTGGCCGGCCTGTTTGAAGGCCTACTCATTAGATTTGCGAGCAACTTCCACAGGAAGCCCAATACGTAATGACGTCACCATCTGACAGTGCAATTGACCATTGGGTCCCAATGGTCAACTTTTTTGGCCGGCCTGTTCGAAGGCCTACTCATTAGATTTGCGAGCAACTTCCACAGGAAGCCCAATACGTAATGACGTCACCATCTGACAGTGCAATTGACCATTGGGTCCCAATGGTCAACTTTTTTGGCCGGCCTGTTCGAAGGCCTACTCATTAGATTTACGAGCAACTTCCACAGGAAGCCCAATACGTAATGACGTCACCATCTGACAGTTCAATTGACCATTGGGTCCCAATGGTCAACTTTTTTGGCCGGCCTGTTCGAAGGCCTACTCATTAGATTTGCGAGCAACTTCCACAGGAAGCCCAATAGTTAATGACGTCACCATCTGACAGTTCAATTGACCATTGGGTCCCAATGGTCAAGTTTTTTGGCCGGCCTGTTCGAAGGCCTACTCATTAGATTTGCGAGCAACTTCCACAGGAAGCCCAATACGTAATGACGTCACCATCTGACAGTGCAATTGACCATTGGGTCCCAATGGTCAACTTTTTTGGCCGGCCTGTTCGAAGGCCTACTCATTAGATTTACGAGCAACTTCCACAGGAAGCCCAATACGTAATGACGTCACCATCTGACAGTTCAATTGACCATTGGGTCCCAATGGTCAACTTTTTTGGCCGGCCTGTTCGAAGGTCTACTCATTAGATTTGCGAGCAACTTCCACAGGAAGCCCAATAGTTAATGACGTCACCATCTGACAGTTCAATTGACCATTGGGTCCCAATGGTCAAGTTTTTTGGCCGGCCTGTTCGAAGGCCTACTCATTAGATTTGCGAGCAACTTCCACAGGAAGCCCAATACGTAATGACGTCACCATCTGACAGTGCAATTGACCATTGGGTCCCAATGGTCAACTTTTTTGGCCGGCCTGTTCGAAGGCCTACTCATTAGATTTGCGAGCAACTTCTACAGGAAGCCCAATACGTCATGACGTCACCATCTGACAGTTCAATTGACCATTGGGTCCCAATGGTCAACTTTTTTGGCCGGCCTGTTCGAAGGCCTACTCATTAGAATTGCGAGCAACTTCCACAGGAAGCCCAATACGTAATGACGTCACCATCTGACAGTGCAATTGACCATTGGGTCCCAATGGTCAAGTTTTTTGGCCGGCCTGTTCGAAGGCCTACTCATTAGAATTGCGAGCAACTTCCACAGGAAGCCCAATACGTAATGACGTCACCATCTGACAGTGCAATTGACCATTGGGTCCCAATGGTCAACTTTTTTGGCCGGCCTGTTCGAAGGCCTACTCATTAGATTTGCGAGCAACTTCTACAGGAAGCCCAATACGTCATGACGTCACCATCTGACAGTTCAATTGACCATTGGGTCCCAATGGTCAAGTTTTTTGGCCGGCCTGTTCGAAGGCCTACTCATTAGATTTGCGAGCAACTTCCACAGGAAGCCCAATAGTTAATGACGTCACCATCTGACAGTTCAATTGACCATTGGGTCCCAATGGTCAAGTTTTTTGGCCGGCCTGTTCGAAGGCCTACTCATTAGATTTGCGAGCAACTTCCACAGGAAGCCCAATAGCTAATGACGTCACCAACTGACAGTTCAATTGACCATTGGGTCCCAATGGTCAAGTTTTTTGGCCGCCCTGTTCGAAGGCCTACTCATTAGATTTGCGAGCAACTTCCACAGGAAGCCCAATACGTAATGACGTCACCATCTGACAATGCAATTGACCATTGGGTCCCAATGGTCAACTTTTTTGGCCGGCCTGTTTGAAGGCCTACTCATTAGATTTGCGAGCAACTTCCACAGGAAGCCCAATACGTAATGACGTCACCATCTGACAGTGCAATTGACCATTGGGTCCCAATGGTCAACTTTTTTGGCCGGCCTGTTCGAAGGCCTACTCATTAGATTTGCGAGCAACTTCCACAGGAAGCCCAATACGTAATGACGTCACCATCTGACAGTGCAATTGACCATTGGGTCCCAATGGTCAACTTTTTTGGCCGGCCTGTTCGAAGGCCTACTCATTAGATTTGCGAGCAACTTCTACAGGAAGCCCAATACGTCATGACGTCACCATCTGACAGTTCAATTGACCATTGGGTCCCAATGGTCAACTTTTTTGGCCGGCCTGTTCGAAGGCCTACTCATTAGAATTGCGAGCAACTTCCACAGGAAGCCCAATACGTAATGACGTCACCATCTGACAGTGCAATTGACCATTGGGTCCCAATGGTCAAGTTTTTTGGCCGGCCTGTTCGAAGGCCTACTCATTAGAATTGCGAGCAACTTCCACAGGAAGCCCAATACGTAATGACGTCACCATCTGACAGTGCAATTGACCATTGGGTCCCAATGGTCAACTTTTTTGGCCGGCCTGTTCGAAGGCCTACTCATTAGATTTGCGAGCAACTTCTACAGGAAGCCCAATACGTCATGACGTCACCATCTGACAGTTCAATTGACCATTGGGTCCCAATGGTCAAGTTTTTTGGCCGGCCTGTTCGAAGGCCTACTCATTAGATTTGCGAGCAACTTCCACAGGAAGCCCAATAGTTAATGACGTCACCATCTGACAGTTCAATTGACCATTGGGTCCCAATGGTCAAGTTTTTTGGCCGGCCTGTTCGAAGGCCTACTCATTAGATTTGCGAGCAACTTCCACAGGAAGCCCAATAGCTAATGACGTCACCAACTGACAGTTCAATTGACCATTGGGTCCCAATGGTCAAGTTTTTTGGCCGCCCTGTTCGAAGGCCTACTCATTAGATTTGCGAGCAACTTCCACAGGAAGCCCAATACGTAATGACGTCACCATCTGACAATGCAATTGACCATTGGGTCCCAATGGTCAAGTTTTTTGGCCGGCCTGTTTGAAGGCCTACTCATTAGATTTGCGAGCAACTTCCACAGGAAGCCCAATACGTAATGACGTCACCATCTGACAGTGCAATTGACCATTGGGTCCCAATGGTCAACTTTTTTGGCCGGCCTGTTCGAAGGCCTACTCATTAGATTTGCGAGCAACTTCCACAGGAAGCCCAATACGTAATGACGTCACCATCTGACAGTGCAATTGACCATTGGGTCCCAATGGTCAACTTTTTTGGCCGGCCTGTTCGAAGGCCTACTCATTAGATTTACGAGCAACTTCCACAGGAAGCCCAATACGTAATGACGTCACCATCTGACAGTTCAATTGACCATTGGGTCCCAATGGTCAACTTTTTTGGCCGGCCTGTTCGAAGGCCTACTCATTAGATTTGCGAGCAACTTCCACAGGAAGCCCAATAGTTAATGACGTCACCATCTGACAGTTCAATTGACCATTGGGTCCCAATGGTCAAGTTTTTTGGCCGGCCTGTTCGAAGGCCTACTCATTAGATTTGCGAGCAACTTCCACAGGAAGCCCAATACGTAATGACGTCACCATCTGACAGTGCAATTGACCATTGGGTCCCAATGGTCAACTTTTTTGGCCGGCCTGTTCGAAGGCCTACTCATTAGATTTACGAGCAACTTCCACAGGAAGCCCAATACGTAATGACGTCACCATCTGACAGTTCAATTGACCATTGGGTCCCAATGGTCAACTTTTTTGGCCGGCCTGTTCGAAGGCCTACTCATTAGATTTGCGAGCAACTTCCACAGGAAGCCCAATAGTTAATGACGTCACCATCTGACAGTTCAATTGACCATTGGGTCCCAATGGTCAAGTTTTTTGGCCGGCCTGTTCGAAGGCCTACTCATTAGATTTGCGAGCAACTTCCACAGGAAGCCCAATACGTAATGACGTCACCATCTGACAGTGCAATTGACCATTGGGTCCCAATGGTCAAGTTTTTTGGCCGGCCTGTTCGAAGGCCTACTCATTAGATTTGCGAGCAACTTCTACAGGAAGCCCAATACGTCATGACGTCACCATCTGACAGTTCAATTGACCATTGGGTCCCAATGGTCAACTTTTTTGGCCGGCCTGTTCGAAGGCCTACTCATTAGAATTGCGAGCAACTTCCACAGGAAGCCCAATACGTAATGACGTCACCATCTGACAGTGCAATTGACCATTGGGTCCCAATGGTCAAGTTTTTTGGCCGGCCTGTTCGAAGGCCTACTCATTAGAATTGCGAGCAACTTCCACAGGAAGCCCAATACGTAATGACGTCACCATCTGACAATGCAATTGACCATTGGGTCCCAATGGTCAACTTTTTTGGCCGGCCTGTTCGAAGGCCTACTCATTAGATTTGCGAGCAACTTCTACAGGAAGCCCAATACGTCATGACGTCACCATCTGACAGTTCAATTGACCATTGGGTCCCAATGGTCAACTTTTTTGGCCGGCCTGTTCGAAGGCCTACTCATTAGATTTGCGAGCAACTTCCACAGGAAGCCCAATAGTTAATGACGTCACCATCTGACAGTTCAATTGACCATTGGGTCCCAATGGTCAAGTTTTTTGGCTGGCCTGTTCGAAGGCCTACACATTAGATTTGCGAGCAACTTCCACAGGAAGCCCAATAGTTAATGACGTCACCATCTGACAGTTCAATTGACCATTGGGTCCCAATGGTCAAGTTTTTTGGCCGGCCCGTTTCGAAAGTTATTGCATATCTAATGAGTAGGCCTTCAATGAGGCCAGCCAAAAAACTTGACCATTGGGACCCAATGGTCAATTGCACTGTCAGTTGGTGACGTCATTACCTATTCGGCTACGTCAATCATGAGAGTATTGAAGAAAGACTCATTACATATGCAAGTAACTTCCACAGGAGGCCCAAAGGAGTATCAGTTGTTCTAACGTCAGAGATTGAACATTCGATCCCAATGGTCAAATCTTTTGCCACCCCTATTTAATTTTTTTTTTAATTATTTTCACTAAGTGCCACACTAAGCACACAGTCAGTAATTATTCAATGTACATTCGATCTCAACGGTCAAATCTTTTGCCACCCCTATTTAATTTTTTTTTATTATTTTCACTAAGTGCCACACTAGGCCCACAGTCAGTTAATCAATGTGTATAATGACATAAGATAATTATGCATATTTCTTGCATATATTAATGCTTGACCATTGGTCAAACCCTGTCAAATGGAGTCCGATGGATTTGACCATTGGTCAAATATCAGAGTGTTGGACAACCCTCAGCTCGAGGGGCGGGCATTTGACCATTCTGTTGTTTCAATAGTGGGACATTTGACTGTTCAGTTTGCCCAGATGGTGGGGAATTTGACCAATTTTTTTTCAAAAAGTCAAATGCCCGGGGGTTTGCCCGGGGGGGGGGATGGGCACCTTTGGATTTGACTCGTACATAACAGCCGAGCTAAACAGTGAATTTGTGATGGCCGCTTTGCGAAGTTTTCCACGCTTGAAAAAAGCTCAACTTTATTTTGTGAACACTTTATACTTAGTTATAGCGGTTCCAACACTAAGAATAGAAAATATGTTTTGAAAGTGTGAAGCGTTTACAATTGTATTTTATAAGCTATATATTGCCAAAAAACTTTAGTTAAAACACAACATTTACGGATTCTATAAATACACTTTGAATGAAAATCTCTTCACATTGTCAAATAAAATAAAGTTATATTTCAAATAAACATGGAAATAAATTCCACATACTTATCTGTTTGTTCTTGTTGGTTTTAAAAGTGTACTCAGTTTAAATCCCTAAGAGAAAAACAACATTTTTTGTTTTGAAAGAAAAGTTTTAACAACATTTTTTTTTCGGCGAGTCAGTCGATTGCTTCACGGCGAACTTTCGGCGCTCGTCGTTGAATTTCCGTGAGATTTGCGTGCCCTAGCAAGCTGGAAAGCACATCCATCCATCCACGCCATCAAGTTTCAGACCTTGTATCAAGATACTACTTTCTTCGATTTTTTTTGTCGTACGTGCGATTCCGCGCGACCGAAAAATTGCTTGCAAAAAGCCACAGGAATCCCATCCGCGAGCTTTCAAACAAATTCCCCACAGGAACCCCACCTGCGCGCTCAATATTTATTTCGCTCGGCGCGCGGTTAAAAATAACTTTATTGTCATTAAAAAAAATCCTCAAAGACAATAGTTGGGCTGCCTGTGGTTTATCCACAGGCAGCCCAACTACTCCTTTCGAGGATTTTTTTATTTTTCAATAAAGATTCAATGGAAAAAAATGCGCGCGACTATTTTGGTTTCTTCGTTTGGCGCGCGCTTGTAGTCTTTGGGTTTCCTGTGGCGCGCTTGTAGATTATGGGGTTCCTGTGGTCAATCCCGCGGGATGGATGGTCAGCAGGGTCAGGTACCTTGTATATTGTGACAAGGCATGAAACACGGGTCACGTGATGGATCGATGTGTGCCCCAGGTGACACGGGTGAAAAACGCACTGCGCACGCTCGGAAGACGGTCGTGTTTACAATAAAACCATTGGAGATTTACCGGCGTTTGGTAAATCTTAAAAGTTAAGAAAGTTCGTGGAAAGTTAGTGCTTATATTTCCCTAACACATTACATTAGTTGTTTTCTTTCCCTTGTGAAATAATACAAGAGAAATTCGCTTAATATATAACCACACGAAAACACGGAACCCTTCGTAAAATCTTCAGTTAGTCTTGTGTTTTGCTTACGCATGCGCCGTGCGTTTTTCACCCGTGTCGCCCCAGGTAGCGACACGGGTGAAAAACGCACTGCGCACGCTCGGAAGACGGTCGTGTTTACAACAAAACCATTGGAGATTTACCGGCGTTTGGTAAATCTTAAAAGTTAAGAAAGTTCGTGAAAAGTTAGTGCTTATATTTCCCTAACACATTACATTAGTTGTTTTCTTTCCCTTGTCAAATAATACAAGAGAAATTCGCTTAATATATAACCACAAGAAAACACGAAACCCTTCGTAAAATCTTCAGTTACTCTTTTGTTTTCCTTACGCATGCGCCGTGCGTTTTTCACCCGTGTCCCAGGTAGCTGGGACACTTTTTCGTGAAGCGCTCGGGATTTTTCATTCGTTTGACATTCGTAGAGTAGGTCGAACAGTCTCCGAAATTAAATAGAATGACGTCTTTACAACAAAACACAAAACAAAACAAAACAAATAGACGGAGGAACAGCGAAAAAGTTGTGTTTGCTCCCTGTTCACTTTTTAAAAATGGCGTTCAAAATGTCGAGTAAATATTTTCTTTTTGTTAAAAAGCTGATATAAACAAAGCAAAAACAACAAAAACACTCAACACAACAATGCATCACATAAACAGAACAGGTAGTTCTAAAAGTCACTTTTATTGTTGAATAAGAGCGAAAAAAGATCAAAAAAGTTTATATTTGACAGTTTTGTTTTTGAATTAAAAAGAGTACAAAAAAGCAGCCTAATTAGGTTATTGATGTCAAAGGATAAAGTAAGATATCTGTTCAGTGAAGAAAGTGAAGTTCAATTTCACATTTCTAAACAATGCCGAATGACAAGGCATCCAACGGACAAAGTTTAGCACACAAATTATTCACTTGAATAAATAAGCTTGCAAAAACAGATGCTTTACGATATAACTATAGTCAATATCTTAAGTATTCATCAATGCATTTTTGTTCAAAGCAGGATTACCTGACTATCATGGCGATTTCTGTTCGTCCGAATTTAGCCGTGAATTTTACTTGATTGAAAAATTGCCAAGCAATCCTCAACTCAAACCAGCCACATAATGTCGATGTCAGTAGTGAGTAAATATCATCTGCTTGAAGTTAAAGGATGTCTAGATTTGTTTGTTAGTCAATAAATCCTTCATTATTACGACCAAAATCATCGGGGATTTCCCAACAAGAACCGGCCAACAAACATGTTATTGACGACAAACTCGATCGTTTCATTACCTTGCAAACTACATTGTTTTCCCCGTACTACCAGCTTTACCACTGATAAAAACATTGTGTTCACACATTACACGGTCAACCACTTTCCTTTGCTCGGTGTTTAAAGTAATTTCGGCCATTTATGTGTAAGAAAATCCCTTAAAAAAAGCTTTTACGACGGACGAAGTATTTAGTTTTAGGTAAAAATATTCCGAAAATTCGCCAAGATTTCGGAAAAATTCGTGCATTCACGACAGTTCACGACTTCCTCGAAACCTCTACGAATGTCAAACGAATGAAAAATCCCGAGCGCTTCACGAAAAAGTGTCCCAGCTACCTGGGGCACACATCGATCCATCGCGAGTTTGAGCGTCCAAGAGGAAATTCTCGTCATATAATAAAGATTGAAGACCCAAACTGGTAAGTTATCTGGAGATAGATGATTTGTTTACATATTCGTAGAAAAATCATTAATTCGTCTTTTAGGTGATGAGATAATAGCGAAATTGTGATTTATCACGTGACCGTGTTTCATACCTTGTCATTAGAGACCTTAAGCATGAGGACGAGAACGAAGACGAGAACGAGAACGATCACATAGAGTACGAGTTTGATGACGAGAATGTTATATTTGCATATTTGACATAATTTTAACGTCTTGTTGCTTGCACGTGTCGAATCGATAAATCACCAATGAATGTCTTTCAAGGACGTTCAAGACTACCTATTGCTGGCGTATAATGCTGGCATCATTTCTCCCGAAGAGTTTTTTGTACTTTTTGACGACTTCGAACCAAAAAACCATGATTTTAACCATGCATGGAGACTTCAATCGATTCGACTTGAATAGTGTCAGTAGTGCTGATTCTTGGAATAACTTTCGGTTTGTTAGAGTTGATGTTCAATACCTGCATGGCAGAACTTCTGGACTTACCAGATAAATTTGAATGCTATATATTATTATTGAATAATATATATATTATTCAATAAAAGTGAAAAATGATCGGTGAAAAACTTTTCAAACAAAATTGTGCAAATAATTACAAAATAAAATCATTTGTCTAGTTGTTTAATCAACTTTATTTTGTGAAATTAATTACAATGTATATTGATATTTGTTTGAACCAGCTGACTAAGAATAGGTTACAGGGGCAATTTAAAAGCTAAACATCATCTAATCATAACACGTATGTAGCATGAATTGCGGTTTTGTATTTTAAACCCTCAATAGAGCGTATTCGTATAACCCACTTTTAAAATGCAAATGAGAATATGTGTGAACTAATATGTTAATGAGGTGTGCGTGTAGCTATTTGCTTTCATTTTTTTCCTTTGAGCCACAAGGCACTGTGGAAAATATTGATAAAAGTGGTTTCGAGTAAATCTCTAAACGTTTTCGTTGTCAATCATGTTTTATATTGATTATTTGTAGCCGAGAGCGCGACTCACTGAAGCATTTTTTATAACACACACACCTAATTAACATATTATTTTACACATATTCTCATTTGCATTTTAAAAGTGGGTTATACGCGTGAATACGCTCTATTATGAGAACATGTAATAGTATATTCAATACATGCGTTTCTCAAACATAACAATTTTACTTCAGTCAGTATAAATGCATTTTCATTTGTCCAGCATATTTTGTAGAAGCCCAGCCATGAGTTGCTGTTGGCTTTGGAACATTTCTATCATCGCCTTTTGCTGCTCACTTTGTTGTTTCAATTCTTCTTTTCGTAAATCCAATTCCCTTTCTATTAGTTTGCTTTCCTTTTCAGCTTCAGTGGCTCTCTGTTCAAGACTCTCGCGCAAGTAATGCAGAGAATCCCCTCTTTACAACTGACTTCTCCTCTTCTTCTTCTTCTTTTTCTTCTTCTTCTTCTTCTTCTTCTTCTTCTTCTTCTTCTTCTTCTAAAAAAAAATACACTGACTGAAACAATTGTAACAACACACGTGTGGCGTGTCAAGTCAACGCACAAAGCTACAGCGAAACTGTCGATATGAAAGCTTCCTTTTGTCGTCTTTGTCCATGTCAGTTTATGTCTATATAAATAAAAACACAATTAAAATTGAATAACAGCCATGTAGTTAATGAACATGTTCTTATTCTGTGCATGAGGCTCTCGGGTTTAGTCGCACAAATACGTACGTATTAATCCACTCTAACATCCGAAAATGTCATTATATAGGCTTTTGTGTATGCTAGTTAAGAATAAAGAAAAATGAAGTCATATCTTAGATATATACTCACTTCACAAGAAGTCGTCCTCCTCTGACGAGTTTTCGCAGAAAAGTTGTTGTCTTCACCACGAGATTTCACGGTTGACCGTCTTTAACTCGTTCTCGATGGAATTTTTGTTAAAATAAGTTCTCACTTCATCACGAGTTTACTCATTAACACATTTCGGACTAAGAAAACGGGGCTTTGAGAATGCGCAACAAATATATTTCAAAAAAACTCGTTCTCGACTTCGTTCTCGTCCTCATGCTTAAGGTCTCTAATATATATACTTCTATCCCGCGGGATTGACCACAGGAACCCCATAATCTACGTACAAGCGCGCCACAGGAAACCCAAAGACTACAAGCGCGCGCCAAACGAAGAAACCAAAATAGTCGCGCGCATTTTTTTCCATTGAATCTTTATTGAAAAATAAAAAAATCCTCGAAAGGAGTAGTTGGGCTGCCTGTGGTTTATCGGTGTAATAAACCACGGTTTTGGACCAATCAGAGCGCGCGTTATAATCAAACTATATTATAAACAGGAATAACGCTTTGTTCTACTTTAAGATAGGTAAGTATTGATTGATTTATTTTGTTTACTTCGGTATACCTTCACGTTAGTGAAGTTTGGTGCTATGTCGACGTGGCGCCCGAGGGATCCCTGATATCTAATACTATAGCTCTAATGCCGTTTTTAGTGTATTTTAGTGGATACAATGGAGCTCATCCTACTTTTGTTCGTGTTGCAGTGCAGTGCGGAGAATTTGCAAGTGTGATAAACGTATTTGAACTGCCGTATAAATCAACCATGGCTCGTCCCAATGTGGCTAATACTTTAGAGTTGAGTCCCGACCAAGCTAGACAAGCATGCCGTATTGACCGCACAATGGAAAGATTCACCACATCTAGTAGTTTCTCCCTTGGTTATGTACAAACCAATGTTGCTATAGTGACGTCTGGTGTTGCTGATGATTTGGCCGAGTTTTGTCGATTAAATAGCGTGTCTTGCCCTTTGCTGTACAGAAGCCAACCGGGCGAAGTAAATGCAGGCCCGTTAGCTAGAAATTCCGATATCAGGTAAAACAATGAATTAACAATAATAATTGATAGGTAATATAATAATAATAATAATAATAATAATAATAATAATAATAATAATAATAATAATAATAATAATAATAATAATAATAATAATAATAATAATAATAATAATAATAATAATAATAATAATAATAATAATAATAATAATCACAAATGTACATATAGATAGATACCTTATGCTCAAGGGATGAACACGGTTCTATATTTTTGTAAAATGATGAAAAGAAAAATAAATGATAATAATAATAATAATAATAATAATAATAATAATAATAAATTATTTATATAGCCCTATTTACAAGAATAGATAAATAGGTCTTTACATATATTAACTAATTACAAAGAATAGATAAATAATAACTAATATTATATATCAAGTGTCAAAGTTCACTTTTCCTAGTATCTTATTGTTCGAGCAGTATCTTACTGTTCAGCAGCGGTCAATAATATGCCCGATAATATGTTGTAATTGACCGTCAATAAATAAACCGGAATTAAAGTCACGAAAATTGACATTTTTTCAGTCTTTTATATCTATCCTAGAAGCTTTAATAAAAACACTTGTTTTGCTCTCTTTGACACTTGGTATGATAATATAATTAAAGCACTTATTTACTGGAAACCTCGGGAAAGCAGTATGTTTTGTGGTCCCTTGGCCGCCGATGTTTTCCTCGGCTTCACTTCGGGAAACATCATGCAGTAGTCTCTGGACCACAAAACATACTGTTTCCCTCGGTTGCGGTAAATAAGTGTTAAATATAATATATATAAAATAATATCACTACTAATTTACAATTCGTACTATTTAAATAAATAAATAAATAAATATAGGGAATATAAGATAAATCATTTTAAAAATATGATCTAATAGATTAATATCACCCTGGCCGGGACGCGGCCTCACCATACCTGCACAACTGGCCAGGCTACGCAGGCTACCCCCACAGTTGCCCTATACTACTTTGTCCGGCTGTGGTCCTTGTGGTGTACACATCAGAGTAGATAGCCGAAACCATGGGGTTGAATTCCCGCCAAGGGCCGGCATAAGATATTTTTCTCATGTATCTGTATTCGAGAGTCTGCGTATGTTGCTAATGCTTATGTCGCTAGTGTGAACCAGGCTTTACAGAGAGGATCAGACAAGTGAAGTTGTACCACTAGCCTGAGTATCAGGCCCTCTGGCCTCAGCTCCCCTCTTCCTCTTCCCTCCCATAGGGCCTGGTACGATCCAAAAAAATGTATTTATACAAAATTCAGTATCTAATGCCAGCATCTGGTTAATCTTCTCAGGACAGACCTGAACCGCTATGTTATCAACAAACAGAGTAAAGATGGTATTCAAGAAACATCCAGTGCATGGGAGCTAGTAGATTACCCCTGGGGGGATATGGTTACATTCTACACAGGCTGTAGCTATTCATTCCAAAATGCACTGATCAAGGCCGGTGTACCTATACAGAACGTGAATAGAGGCGTTGATTGTTCCATATTTACAACAAATATAGAATGCATATCAGTAGGTAATGATACAGATTATAATGATTATGAGTACAGTATACTGCATAGAGGCAATGAGGTGATACCCAATAGCGTCACAAGAACGATTTTCCTGACAATTTGAAATGTGTATTTTTTTGTAATAAAATTATAGATATTGATTCGAAACTCATTCTAAACATGAAATACATGTGAAATAATTCTCAAATTAACACATCGCATGATCTCTCTGTAATAACAAAAATATATTTTGCACCAAGCTATAACATATGCAAATGAGTATTCGCTTGTCGAAAATAATTCAACAAATAAAGTTTCTTCTAACTTTTTTATATGGTAGAAATATGTCAATCAAGTAAACGACAAATTATAGAAATCTAGGCTTTGTAACTAGAGTAAATACACGAAATATGAAATGTTGACAAAAATTGAATTCATTTTTTTTGACGTGTCGAATCTGTAAACAAAAAATTAAATTTTACACTGTTCCTGATCATCAGGGTCGATCAGCATCAAATTTGCACTAAGTTGTCGAAGATAAAGTAAAGTTCATGTTCCATTGAAATTTGACAACTGATAAACCAGTTTTAACACATTATTTTCAACAAATTTTACTGATATCATAAATTAACGCTAAATGGTTACACATAGTCGTGGGAAATAAAATCATCAAAATAAAATCTGTAAGACTCTTCTTTACTGATTTACCTCCACAAATGTATAGTTATGTGGCTTATATACTGAATATTAATCGCTTTTTTTGGTAAAAGACCGCGCTAAGTTGCTGCGTTATTGCAATAACCGCTAAAGTCAGCTAATAAATGTGACGGGTTACACACAAATGTACACTACCCTTCATTTCTATGTATTCAAATTCATCCGTATAAACTTATACTGAGTACTATGATTATAATGATTATGATGACAGTGTAATTATACTGATTATAATGATTATGATGACAGTGTAATGATACTGATTATAATGAATATGATGACAGTTAATGATAATGATTATGATGACAGTGTAATTATAATGATTATAATGAATATGATGACAGTGTAATTATACTGATTATAATGATTATGATGACAGTGTAATGATACTGATTATAATGAATATGATGACAGTTAATGATAATGATTATGATGACAGTGTAATTATACTGATTATAATGAATATGATGACAGTGTAATTATACTGATTATAATGATTATGATGACAGTGTAATGATACTGATTATAATGAATATGATGACAGTTAATGATAATGATTATGATGACAGTGTAATTATAATGATTATAATGAATATGATGACAGTTAATGATAATGATTATGATGACAGTGTAATTATAATGATTATAATGAATATGATGACAGTGTAATGATACTGATTATAATGATTATGATGACAGTGTAATGATAATGATTATAATGATTATGATGACAGTGTAATGATAATGATTATAATGATTATGATGACAGTGTAATTATACTGATTATAATGATTATGATGACAGTGTAATGATAATGATTATAATAATTATGATGACAGTGTAATGATAATGATTATAATGATTATGATGACAGTGTAATTATACTGATTATAATGATTATGATGACAGTGTAATGATAATGATTATAATGATTATGATGACAGTGTAATTATACTGATTATAATGATTATGATGACAGTGTAATGATAATGATTATGATGACAGTGTAATGATACTGATTATAATGAATATGATGACAGTGTAATTATACTGATTATAATGATTATGATGACAGTGTAATGATACTGATTATAATGAATATGATGACAGTTAATGATAATGATTATGATGACAGTGTAATTATAATGATTATAATGAATATGATGACAGTTAATGATAATGATTATGATGACAGTGTAATTATAATGATTATAATGAATATGATGACAGTGTAATGATACTGATTATAATGATTATGATGACAGTGTAATGATAATGATTATAATGATTATGATGACAGTGTAATGATAATGATTATAATGATTATGATGACAGTGTAATGATACTAATTATAATGATTATGATGACAGTGTAATGATACTGATTATAATAATTATGATGACAATGCAATGATCTGATTATATTGATTATGATGACAGTGTAATGATACTGATTATAATAATTATGATGACAGTGTAATGATAATGATTATAATCAGTTGAAGAAATAGAAAACGCGCGCGCGTGCTGTGTGCAGTTATAAACGCACGCAGGGTTGTCAGAACACGAGAGAAGTGTTAAGAGAAGCACGACGCAAAGCGGAGTGCTTCTCAACACTTCTTAGTGTTCTGACAATCCCCAAGTGCTTTATAACTGCACACAGCACAGAAAGCAAGTTTTCTATTTCTTTTATAAAATACATATTGATCAACATGCAACTGAACGCGCGTGCTGTGGGCTCTCATAAAGCACGCGCCTCAACCAATCAAAATACGTAATTTCAAATAGTTATTTTATAATACGATCATAGTGTAGTGATACTGATTATAATCAGTATATGATGACAATGCAATGAACTGAGTATTAATGATAGTGCATGTTATGATTATGATGACAGTGACTATTAGTTACTATAAAATGACAAGTCAAGTTGTAATGAGGTATTGTTTCCTTTTGTATTTGACTATTTTGTTTTTATTTCATGGTTTTAGTGTTTTCCCTCTAATGCACCTTAATTCCATTGTGTTCTTTTGTTGATATTTGACTATCACACCTTAACTAATACACTTTGTTTCACAGGTTAATGAAAACAGATTTAATGAACGCAACTATCTCATCGATTGGGTAAACCTAACTTGCCTATACATGTCTATAACTTAACGTCGATAATTGTTTACCTCACAGGCAGAATGTCATGTCCTGGTATGGCAGTGTCGATGAGACCAATACGAAAGGAGCTAATACAAAAAACAGTGTCAATAACGGCTAGATATGATGCAGTCCACGGTGCCCCGGTGCATATTGGTGACCCTTCAATAATTGGCATCAGAGATATACTTAAACCTGAATTTGCTGATCCTGCCAATTTTGATGACGATCAACTCGTACCAGTGTTTTGGGGCTGTGGGCACACATCGGCTGAGGCTGTACGATTAGCAAGTAAGCATTTACACGATGATGTTTATTACCAGTACCCAAATTGCTTTACCATATGAATGTTCTCATCCTCGGGAACCCAGGGGTAATCTTTTATTCGTCCCAGAATAAATACCCCTGGGAACGTAGTCTGTTGCATCTTGTTCCGGAAGTCAAAATTCAAACTTATTTAACGACTTTCTTTGAATGGTTATCTTGATTTTCATTGGTCGACCTAATAAGGTTGACCAATCAGAATTGAAAAGAGCTGAATTTTGACTTTCGGAACAAGCTCCAACAGACTACGTTCCCAGGGGTATTTATTCTGGGAGCGAGAAACGAGCGACAGAATTGAAGATTACCCCTGGGTTCCCGAGGATGGAATTTTCTTCCTTATTCAGATTTTTCTCAATTCCCACTTATTCATGTGAATACCGCGACGATCGTCGATCGTCATACACACTTTCATAACCGCAGATCAGACCGTCTACATACGTATGAAAGATATGCCTATTGTTCTGGTGCAATCTCAACCTGTTAAAAAGAAAAAGAAAAACGCGCGCTAATCAAAGTCTTTTGTTACTTCTCACCTACGATACCATATATGGTAATGGCATTGTTTTCAAGATTGTATACGGTATTTCTGATACGTATGTGTACTTTGTGGCCGAATGAACTCACCAAAATGATCTCCTACCAACGTTACAAATGTGGCTTCATAGCTCAGTTGGTAGAGCATTGCACCGGTTCTGCAACGGTCACGGGCTCAACTGATCCCATTGAATGTTTTCGGACTCCTATAATTGCCATTGTTTTAATTGCTTACTGACTGATTCCGAGACGATTGTTAAGAATCTTACAGACAACCTCAATAAGCTACTTCATAAACATACAATACTTTAAATATATCGCCCATGTTTGCCGATCGTCAACCACTGCAACAATAATAATAATAATAATACTTTATTTATATAGCGTAAATTCCTAAAGTCCAAATACGCTTAACAATGTTATAATAATAAGTAAACTAAATACAGACAAAAACTAAAAACTAAAACGATCATAAAAAATAGTGACTACAAATTAAGAAAAGCTAAATATAAATAATATAGGAAATAAATTAATTTATAACGTAAGCCTGTCTGAAAAGGTGCGTTTTAAGCCTTTTCTTGAAAATACTAATGGAACTACTACTTCTTATATCAAAAGGAATGCCATTCCAGAGCCTGGGGGCACATACTGAAAAGGCACGTGAACCATACGTTTTAAGATTGTATAAAGGCTCAGTTAATAAGAGCTTAGATGAAGATCTTAAATTACGACGGGGAACATAGGGTTCCAACAAAGCTACAAGATAATCTGGAGCCATACCATTAAGTACTTTATATGTTAAGAGTAAAATCTTGAAAATTATACGATAATCAACTGGCAACCAGTGTAATTCCATCAAAATGGGGGTGACATGATCATACTTATGTGAAAGCGTAATTAATCTAGCTGCACAATTAAATACATTCTGTATTCGCCTAGTCAGATATTGTGGTGAACCATATAAAAGCGAATTGCAGTTATCTAGACGAGAAATGACAAAAGCATTAATTAATACCTTAGTGGTATCTAGACTTAAGTATCTTCTAATACGGGATATAGATCTAAGATGATAAAAGGCTGACTTGCACAGTTCAATGATGTGTCTATCTAAGCAGAAAGAGCTGTCAAAGACAACTCCAATGTTCCTAACACAGTCTGATGGTACAATCATGGAGTCACCAACTTGAACTTGAACTGTATCTAGTAGTGGCGCGGGACGATGTTTAGCATGAAGAAACAATAGCTCCGATTTATCTTGATTTACCAAGCGAATGCTATTCGCCATTCCCATCCGGCAATATTATAGAGATCCGTGGCTAAAAACCGCCAGCCTCCTCCAGGTTAAGTTACAGTACAGTACTGAAGCAGGCAAAACGAGCGACGCAGGAGAGGAGCGACTTCACTGAGTTGGTTGTCCAACTCAACTCGAAGGGGGGCTACGTCTCTCAAGATGAAATTTACTGAACTGATACACATCTTCATCGTTATTATTATCATTGTAATCATCATCATCAATACCTTCAACATCATTATTGTTATCAGCATCACGTTCAACATTAGTATTATCGTTATACTGGTCACCACAGTGTAACCATGCATCATATATCATCAACACCATTATTATCATTATTGTTATCAGCATCACGTTCAACATTAGTATTATCGTTATACTGGTCACCACAGTGTAACCATGCGTCATATATCATCAACACCATTATTATCATTATTGTTATCAGCATCACGTTCAACATTAGTATTATCGTTATACTGGTCACCACAGTGTAACCATGCATCATATATCATCAACACCATTATTATCATTATTGTTATCATCATCACGTTCAACATTAGTATTATCATTATACTGGTCACCACAGTGTAACCATGCGTCATATATTATCAACACCATTATTATCATTATTGTTATCATCATCACGTTCAACATTAGTATCATCGTTATACTGGTCACCACAGTGTAACCATGCGTCATATATTATCAACACCATTATTATCATTATTGTTATCATCATCACGTTCAACATTAGTATTATCATTATACTGGTCACCACAGTGTAACCATGTATCATATATTATCAACACCATTATTATCATTATTGTTATCATCATCACGTTCAACATTAGTATTATCATTATACTGGTCACCACAGTGTAACCATGTATCATATATTATCAACACCATTATTATCATCATGAATAATCCCCTTCACAGTTCCTTGCGCCATCTTGAAAGGTAGCCGGGCCTTTGAATCGAAGTGAGACGAAAGTTGAGAGCTTGCAATGATAGAGACATGTGAATAATAGTCCTTTTCAGAGTTCAATTTAAAGTCGAGGTTCGCGTTGTTGCGCATAGAAACACTATAATTTATCATGCGCAACAACGCGAACCTCGACATGGAACTATCATTCGTGGTCACTGAACAGAATTGTGAATTGTCCCGCAAGCTAATATAAAAAGGTCTCTATCATTGTACGTTCAACGTTCGTCTCGCTTCGATGCCAAGGCCTGGCTACCTTTCAAGATGGCGTAGGGAACTGTGTAGGGGACTATTCTCTAAGTGTGGCCTTCTATTTCAGACCTAGATATATCGTTTTCTCATTCTGTTCCTGGAATACTATTCATCACCGATGTTCGTACCGACGACTATTTCAAAGACCATCCTCCTGCACATGGCAGTGAACAGCCCGTGGTGATCCCGCTACAAGATGATCCTTACTATGCATCTATTCTAGGACAAACGACTCTCACAAATATCAACCAACTTGAGGAAATCATCAGCAGTGATCTATCAAGTGTGCAAACGTCCGGGGGACTGGTGAAGGCCGCTTTGAGAGTATCCCACGCTCAATCTGTTGCCATAGTAACTAGTTGTCATGGGGAATGTTCTGGTGAGGAGTTATTAGCTGCTGTGATACTGGTGAAGGCAGTTCAGTTTCTCGACAAGAAAGTTACTTTATTTGTGAGCGATGGCGATGTTGGCTTGCTGAAAGATATCGTGCAAAACTGTGTGAAGGCTGAGGTACTACAGAATGACATTGACATCAATGACATCGCTAAAGAACAAGGGAAACAAAGCTTTGATGTGGTGGTTCATGTTGGAAAAACAGGTAAAACAAACAAACGCACCTTTAAACAGCCATCCAAACTAGTAAGTATGCAAGCAGATACGCAGGCAGGCAGTCAGGCAGTCAGGCAGTCAGGCAAAAATACAAGTATAGACAACAATCATTCAAGCACGCAGAAAATTGGAAGAATACAACATATATATACATACTTGTGCAAATTGGAATTAAAATATTTAACTTAAAAAGATTAGAATGCTGGTCTTACGGGCAACCGACAGGGACGCTGGATATGTACTGAAAGTAGTCTGTAACCTTTTCACTTTAGATGAACTTATGCAGGGGCGATCTTCAACGATTATTATTAGTTGTAACGCTACTCAAGACAAAAGTGGGACGTCTAACCTGATAGACCAAGCTAACCAAAATGTTCAGAATGATGGAAATAGCTGTTGCATGACGTCATCTGCCAATCACATGATAGCTGCTAGTGTGCCCATGTATGGTAGTATGGCTGTTGCCATAGCAGTATTCATGCTACAGAATTGTCTTATTCACTCTCGCTACCGTCGCCATGGCGTTGGCTTGCATCAGCCTGTAAAGATTTCTCCCATCACTGAAGTCGTACAGCAGGTAACAATGCACGATCATTAGAATGTATATCTGATTTAATGACGATGGTGATGATGATGATGGTTTAAAGTTTATTGAGAATAATACAGTCGACTCTCACTGAACGACTACTCTTGTAAGCGACCATTCTCTGTAAGCGACCACCTTTAGGATTCAAGTTTTGGACTTTTTCATTATACCTAAAACATATTTAGTAGTATGCCAGGAACAGAATGAGAAAAGGATATGTCTATAGGTCTGTAATAAAGGCTACACTTATAGAGAACAGTCCCCTTCAGTCACAGTTCCCTATACGCCATCTTGAAAGGTAGCCGGGCCTTTGCATCGAAGCGAGACGAACATTGAGCTTGCAATCATAGAGACCTTTTATTAGCTTGCGGGACAGTTACTGTTCACATGTCTCTATCATTTCAAGCTCAACTTTCTTCTCGCTTGGATGCAAAGGCCCGGCTACCTTTTAAGATGGCGCTAGGAACTGTGAAGGGGACTCTGATTCATGATATTTAGAGATCTGCCCAGGCATTAAAGTGTAATAATTTAAGTGTTTTGTGTAATAAACAGACTACTAGAGCCGGTTGTACGAAGCCTGGATAAAGTTATTTGTATAGGTCAGTTTATCCGGATAGGGATTAGGCATTTATCCAGTTGATAGCGCTATTCAGGCTTTGTACAACCGGTCTGTATATTATAAACCGACCTCACTGGTATTTCTGTTTGATTTTCAGATCGACACGATGATGCGATTGTTAGCATCACGAGATATCCACTTGTTAGACAAGACTGATGCGAAAATTAAATACCAAAAGAAATTGGAACATATGCTATCTGTTTTCAAGATATAAGACACATGCAACTCAGTCATGATGCAATGTTTTGTTTACTTCACGTAACAGTGACAGTTTGATTACATGAGTTGTACCCAGTTCATTCTCAGTGAATTTTGACAAAGAGTGAACTGGGGCTGACTTTCAAGATATAAGACACATGCAACTCAGTCATGTTAATATGATGCAATGTTTTGTTTACTTCACGTAACAGTGACAGTTTGATTACATGAGTTGTACCCAGTTTATTCACAGTGAATTTTGACAAAGAGTGAACTGGGGGGGGACTTTCAAGATATAAGACATATGCAACTCAGTCATGTTAATATGATGCAATATATGTTTTGTTTACTTCACGTAACAGTGACAGTTTGATTATATGAGTTGTACCCAGTTCATTCACAGTGAATTTTGACCATGAGTGAACTGGGGCTGACTTTTTTGTTTGCATTGCAATTCTTAATGTCTACAGGGTAAACCTCGTTTCGATGTAATATTTCGCGCCTGCACTGACAAATTCAGCGGTCTTCCAAAATGGTGCGGGCAATTCGAAACTGGAGTATTACTTGAATCAAAGGGGTTTTGTTTCTTATAAATGGAAACAACAAATAATAATTTTATAAAAACTCATTAGTAAAATATGCATGTTGAATAAATACATTTATTTTGTTATACTATATTTCGTGTTAGTTATTCATCGTAGTGATTCTAAAGTGTGTTACATCCCCACCCCTCTTCTTCCCTTTCCTCCCCTCCCCACAACGGTAAATTTGCCGTTGTACTGAACGGCATAGGAATTTCGGACTACAGAGTCGATTTATAAGAAATTCCCTGAAAATATAAACTTGAATTTTCGTGTACATAACCTTTGCCGTACAAAACCTTTGTAATATTGTGAAGCTACCATTAGCTTATAGTTTTGTATATTTGTTTCCCTTTTGAGAAAAAAAGCGATGAAAGACGTCTACTCCATAGTTTTTTCTGGTGTCCCTACCGAATGTCAAATTTGTGTGCTGTGCTGGATCCAATATCTAGCCTGCATAGCTGGCTCTGGGAGAGGGGGAGGGAGGGGGAGGGGAGCTTAATTAGCTGAAGAGCCTGGGGCTTCGCAGGCTATCTCGCCCGCGTAACTCTGCTCTCGTTCTTTGCCGCAGGCCAAAAGTTCGCGGGCCTTGGTACAAGATTGTGCTGGATCATTTACCGCTGTGTCTATCAGTTATATCACTGGTAGAACTACTGGTATTACTCATTGTTCAAAACAATGTCTCTAGTGAATAATGAATAGAAAACAAGTAAAAACAAATTAATATTTGAAAACACAAGCTTGGTTTGAGACACAAAATGTTATCAAAATATTTCGAGAAATGTATAAGCCACAAAATCCACAAAATCATAATAATAATAATACAACAATATTATTGATTTTATATTTTTTTCGATATTTAAATATTTACTTTAATTTATTTAATTATTACAAGAGAGCATATTAGTGATTACTTAAAATATTTCTATTTATCAGTTTTTCAAACAAGTATTATATTTTACGATTGCATCACATTTTATTTAATTTTATTTTTTTATTTAATTTTTTTTTATTTAATTTTATTTATTTTATTTTATTTTATTTTACACATACATTTATATTATATTAATCATAATCTTTATATCAAGTCATTTTCTCTTTTTAGAATATATTTCGATGTTTTTAAAATCTCTTGGAAACGAGTTAAATAGTGTGCCACGTGAATTTCAAAAAACATATTTCACAATCAGTTGCATTTTGTTCATATCCCTTAATATATTACTTTTACAAACAAGACAGAACAAGATCTAATTTAAAAAAAAATCCCTTTTACTAAGGTTAAATAACAGAAATAATGATTTGTGTTTCCGAGAATGCATAAAATATCCCCTTCTAAAAATAGAAATGGCTCAAATATCATTTCCGGTTAGAACATCACATCGAAGCGAGGCTATTTCCGGTTGAAAAGAGATAAAAATGGCGGCCGGCTTCGTTGAACCATTCTGAAAAACGATACCATCATGGCAAGGTGCGTAGAACTTTGTCGTTTATTTACCCCTTTGAAATCACCGTTTTTACAGAGCTAATTATAAATAACATGAAACTAAACTATTCACTAGTTATTTTATAGTATTTTGATTTCTCTAAGAGGTTTTTTCCATGGATTTTTTGCAGTTCATCGTCACAGAAGATTGTGATTTGCCACCATCATCCAGAGGCCCCTCTCATCGAGGACTACAGGGCTGGAGATATGATATGCTCAGAATGCGGCCTCGTCGTTGGAGACAGGTAAAATTAACTATTTTAAAACCATATTTCCTTAAAGTGATATCATATTATAGTTCCCCTTTCCAAATGCGTGAGTTTAATGAATATTTTTAATACATTTTCTGTAACTTGGAATTAAAATGAAGGAAGGCATTTTTGGGATCCATTTCTTGTCCCGGTTCTTGTTCAGGAAACTGTGTTGCATTCAGTAAATAATGGAATGTTCACCAACGAAAGCTGATTGAACACACTTCGTGTTTAATGTTGTAGCTTTTATTACAGTTAAAAATCCCTTATTCATATTGAATAATATGAATGTAAATTAAACGACTCAATATCAAGATTGTCACGAACAAAACAATCGACTGTGTACTGCCATAATATCCCAACCTGGAACGGCCTTTTCAAATCAACAACGATTGAAAATTTCCTGGCAGTACAGTGATCATATGTTCTCGAATTATCGATCGGTTTAGACTAAACAGGTTTTTGCAAACAATCTATTTATCTTTCATGCCACGTACGTACTGTTTTCAAATGTTTCGATGACCTTGGCGTTTTCCATTACGTATTTCAGGATATTTTCTTTCTGTATTCAAATCGTTTTTCTTTTTGGTATTACTACTGTAATCCTTTTTGGTTGGTTTACTATCGTGAATATAATGCTGCTTGTGTCGACGAGAACAAGAAATCTTTTCATAAACATATCTGCGGCCTGGCTACCAATTCATAGTGAGAGGGGGAGGGGTGGTATTTGAACTGGTCCAAAGGTTATGTTCAAAATATTATTAATGGGACATGTCCACTTTCCCATGTCCAAACTTCAATAATACTTTTTTATTCAATATTTTGTTTATCAAAACCTCTTCCACCTTATTGACCAGTATTGATTAGCCTTCATAATGTACAGACATTTCAGACTGGACTACATATAAAAAGTTGATGTTCAAAACAAATTCAAAAAAATTGATGCTCTTTTGGACCGCCACCACACACTTTTCTAATGAATTCACATTAGAATTCGCTCTTATTGAAAATTTCCCTAGATTATCCTTAATACCCCAATGTATTTTAAAAATGATTGTTCCTTTGAATCAGTGCCAATAATTTTAGTTTTCTGTAATAGTTTTTGTCATCAAAGCCTAGGACATGATGTTATTGCATGAAAGAAGTACTGTTTATTTGAAGAAATGTTTAACTAATGAGCAGGAGTGTTTTATCAGCTGAGTTTAAAACAACTAATGCCTTGTGGTTATTTAAACCTGATAAAACATAAATCTGCATCTTTATTGATAATTTAGCTTCTAAATCTACCATGTATTTGATGTTTTTGTTTATGTTTTTGGTTATTGTTAGGGTAATTCAATTCAATTTTATGAGATTTAAAACTTCCTCCACAGTTTGAGTTATTTTTTCTTTTTTAAAATGCACATGAATTGTTAATGAGTTTGTGAATGATATTTAAGATGCACATTGCAGCCACATGGCCTACGATAAAGAGGGTTTAGTAGTTTGGAATCATTAACAAATGAAAGGCTAACATTTCCTGGCTCTAATAATGATTTTTTATTGATTTGTCATGATTGTAATGTGCATGGCTGCAAATATAACTAATGATATTATAAAGCGCATTGGGATGGATATACTTTACAAAGAATATTCCAGATGTAACGCAGGCTAGAAATGTGCAGCATAATGAAAGGCTAACATTTCCTGGCTCTAATAATGATTTTTTATTGATTTGTCATGATTGTAATGTGCATGGCTGCAAATAGAACTAATGATATTATAAAGCGCATTGGGATGGATATACCTTACGAAGAATATTCCGGATGTAACGCAGGCTAGAGATGTGCAGCATAAGTATATATTAGCTATATTTCAATATTATTGTTGAATACTGTATACTGCATCAGTGTATTGCAAGATCCAATGGCACTGTGGGTCTTATCAATTTGAAATAAAAAGTAAACATACAGCGAACTGCTCCCTATATGAAGCTAGTTAATAATTAGTTTGGAACGAATGCACTAAAAAATCAAAGTAAACAATTATTATGTAAATGGAAACTAGTGAGTAAACTAGTATAGGCTGCGTCGGTGTTTGATATAAATGATAGGTACGTCGCTAAAGCTCGAAACGTCAGTAAAGTTAAGTCAACATTTTTTACGGTGTTACAAATTTCATTATATTACCTATCAATTATTATGTAGTTTACTTCAGACAATATTACATGACCCAAAATCCTTTTTCGGTCCTGGAATGCAGCATTCAGTATGCATTGTTATATAGCTAATCATTTTGACTATATAACGAGCATTCTCATTGGTTGATAGATGCTCACGTGATATTAGTTAAATCTAACTGTATCCCGACCGGGATACAAGTGCCCAGCGCATTGAATAATAATTCAAATTTTCTTAATTTACTTGTCTAAAATGATTAGCTATATAACAAAACGCTTAATGACTGATCCCTCGGGAAACTAGTTAGTTTTGTTTCCCTCGAATCTCAATGTTTCCCGAGGCTGGAGCCTCGGGAAACATTGAGATTCTCGGGAAAACAAAATTAACTGTTTCCCTCGGGACCAGTCATTAGGTGTATATTATTCAATGTTTTTTTAAATAGATGTACATCATCTTTTTTATAGGGTTGTTGATGTTGGATCAGAGTGGCGTACATTTAGTAATGAGAAGGCTACAAGTGACCCATCACGTGTTGGATCAGCACAGGTAAACAGAGCATCGCCTTATTAATACTAACCCATTTACTAGTACTTGCTAAGTCACTTACTAACTTAACAACTGACTTACTTTCTTACTGACATACTAACTAATTTTCTTGCTTACTTACTTAATTAAGGTATACACTACAAAGCATCACCTGACTAATTCTCACTCATTTACTTTCTTACTGACTGACTGACTTAAAGTAAACTTACTTCATTTCACTAACTAACACTCATTTCAAAGAATGTCCCAGCTTATGCAACAAAAAGTTATCAAGCCAAGAATGAAATGAATGCTGGTTTTGTGCTAGTAAACTCTAGCAATGTATTGAAATCAGACTTGTTTTCTAAATGACTAATATTGTGTCTATTTTGCATGAACTATTGTTTTAATACAATCAATTTTACTGATAACAATTCTGATTTCAATACATCACCATCACAAAACCAGCATTCATTTTGGTCTTGGCTTGATCTTTCTTGCTTAAGATGCGACAACGTTTTTTGAAATGAGTCTATATCTTTTTGTATTAATGTGTAAGTAAGTAAGTAAGTGTTATAATAAGGAAATTAGCCTGCATAGCAGTCCCTCCGTCAAGAGAATGAGGGCCTGCAGGCAAGACCTGGTTTTTTGATTATCCGCCCCCTAATTAAAATTCAATCCTGTTAAATATCACTGTCAAAAACAATCCAATCAAAATTGACCGGAAATCGAGAAAGTAAATTTGAGAGAGCGATTGACCGGTCGAATAATGGTCGATTCCCAACAAAAATATATCAGTACAGTTGCTAATTTTAACCACCTAAATACGGTGTAAGGAAAGTTAATCATGAAGAACTGTTGTCGTAGCTAGATTTCTCAGAATTCTTTGCGTGATCTGTAATTATTCTTGACTTGAAATGTGTAATCATTGACCCCTAAATAACAACTGTGATTTTACTTCAACTTGCTTCAACTGGCTCGCTATATTCTCTAAAATCCTTCTAATCTTTCATGTCTATGAAAAAAAATTTCCTACCAGTGGATTGATCAAGCTATGATATATACAATTAAATGTATAATTGAACAGATTGCATTTATAATTCAACATGAAATAACTTTTAAAACATATAATTTGATTTCATTCTGTTATCAATAACGTCTGTGAAGACAAATATTCCCACAGAAGTTCTATTTTTAACCTCCTATTGCGACTTAGCAACCAATCAATTGAGAACTTTGCATACTGATGATTGACATACATGGTATCGACCAATGAAAATTCTGCGGCCACTGGATAACCGCATAATAACCAAAAAAACGGGTCTTGTCTGCAGGCCCTCATTCTCTTCTCGCCCCAAGCCCCCTCGGAGAGACTGCTATGGAGGCTATAAGGAAATCATTTAGTGAGAATATAAGTAAGAAAATAGGTTCTTATTATAAGTTTATGAGTAAGTAAGCAATGACAATATTATTGTGGCTAACTTTTTTTAAATGTATCTTAAAAGGGACAGTAAATTATTAAATGACAAGGTTAAGTAAGAACAATGAAAAACACAATAAATGGAACAAACAAACAAAATAAAACTCTAAACTTGAAAAATCCTTTTTCAGAAGCAATGTCAGTCATTAAAACTACAAAAACCTAAAAAAAAAAAAATTCTCACTGTCAAACATAATTCATAGATCCACTATCAATTGTGTTCTATCTTAGTTAATGCTATTGACATGCTCAATATGTTTTTCTCAATATACAGCACGAATATACATAGATTGCTGAAAACTTTATAAGTCTGTCTTGGAATTTATGTTTTCTAAGAGAATGTTAAAAAAAAACAGTAAATGCGGTAAATCTTTCTGAAATCTACGATGTTTCTCGGACATTCTATATTCCAGTGGGAATACTGCGCAATTGTTTCATGTTCTTTCAAGCAAATTGTGGATCTTTGAATACTCATTAAATTTAAAAAAAACTCATATAAGCAAATAGTTACTATTGTACAATACTAAATTTGATTTACTACAACAATTGTGTAATTTAATATACCGTTTTTACACCGTGTAATTAGTAAAAAAAACTTTGACAGAAGAGGAAATGTAATTATCCATTTCTATTGAAAAATCTTTCCTCTCTTGATTGAGATGTTTGTAAATTTTGCGATGTTTTTTCAATGAACTCGTCAAAACTGGAAACAATCAACACCACGTACTCCTCTTCTTACATCCTCTACAGACAAAACATATTTTTTCCCTTATGCTTTAAAAGACGCACGTATCTCTCTTAAAATAAACACTCAAACAAAAACAAATGCTTGCAAGGCATGCGGTCATGTCCAAAAGTAAACGTCTTTCATCCAGCCATCGCATGAAATATGACAAAATTCATGCCTGTGCCTTTGAAAACACTGTAAACACAATAAACGTTTACTTTTTACTCTGTTTTTTTTTTAACTTCTTTGTGGCGAGTGCCTTCAAAAACAATTTCGTGTTTATATTTTCTGTATGTTCTAAATTTTTTTATCACGTGTATTACATCTTCTGTATATTTTTAAATCTAAGGCTTATTTTTATTAGTTTTTTCTTTGTCTAGGTAGCTTGCTTTTTATTATTAGTCGTTCTGGATGTCGTTCAGTTATATAAATTTCATTAGGAAGGTGGATTCAAAAATAATTTATTTTTTTACTCTAATGTTGATACAATGCAACGACTTCAACCAAGTCCATCGAAACACAATTTCTCTGACGATCGAGAATATGAACAATAGAATCGCTACAAAAATTTTTGCTTAAAATATACTTCAGCAAAATTGCCATTATATGTGAACGAAATATATCAAGTTTGAAAAAGAAATATCTTAGCCTGTGAGAAGGTATTTTGTTCTATCTCAGAAATATTCTTTTGGTGGGTGGCTGAACCTTGTAGGAGAACCTTGTTCTCGCACCTGTATGTTTATACAAATCATTAAATCAAGAAATGAATAAAGAACTGGAAAAAATAGAAAGACAGAAAGAAAGAAAGGAAGAAATTAAACCGTGGGCACCTAGAAATATTTTCGAAATCGTTTATTAATTCGTATAATAACTCAGAAACAACTAATATATATCACCGCAAGAAGTTTGACTGATTTGTAGTATGAATAACTTTTTGGAGTTAGAGTTGTTCAATGAACAATAAACGATTTCTAAAATATTTCTGGGTGCCCACGGTTTTTCGATTCGTACTGTAATAAAGAAAGGAATGAATAAAGAAAGGAAGAAAGAAAGAAAGAAAGAAAGAAAGAAAGAAAGAAAGAAAGAAAGAAAGAAAGAAAGAAAGAAAGAAAGAAAGAAAGAAAGAAAGAAAGAAAGAAAGAAAGAAAGAAAGAAAGAAAGAAAGAAAGAAAGAAAGAAAGAAAGAAAGAAAGAAAGAAAGAAAGAAAGAAAGAAAGAAAGAAAGAAAGAAAGAAAGAAAGAAGGAAAAACAGAAAGAAAGGAAGAAAGAAAGGAAGAAAGAAAGGAAGAAAGTATAGAAAGAAAAAGAAAGAAAGAATTGAATGATTTGGGGGTTGGCCACGGTTGAAGTAGTCACACTCTAATGTATTTTGTATTTTCATTTTAGAATCCTCTACTGAGTGGGAGTGACTTGTCTACAATGATCGAAAAACCGGCTCCTGGTAATTACGAAATGGATGGGTTTGCAAGGACCCACAACAGCCGTAGTCAGGTAAGACTATTATAGTTTGGAATTTTTCACCGAAGGCGAGGTGAAAATCGTGGAATAATAACCGAGACAAAGTCGAGTTTATTATTTATCGATATTCATAGAGCCTGAGGAGAATAATTGTTTTAGTATAAATTCACAAGCATTACTCCGACGAAGGGCTAAAGCTCGAAACGTCATTAAAGTTAAGTCAACATTTTTTACGATGTTACAAATTTCATTATATTACCTATCGTTTACATCAAACACTGACGCAGCCTATACTAGTTTACTCGCTAGTTTCCATTTAAATACACAAGAGATTATTTCAAATCGTTCAACTCCACCCCACACCCCTCAATACTCAAATGGTACACCCCTAACATTGTTTATCTTATTATTGTTTTTGTTTAGATTAGCGGTTCTGATCGTAGCCTGTTAAACGCATTTAGGGAAATTAGTATTATGGCTGATCGAATCAATCTACCAAGGAAAATAGTGGTATGTGTGATGGTTGTACGTTTGTGATAGTATGATGAGTGGTAATGAATAACAAGATGATGATGATGGTAAAACATCAACGATGTTTGGGTCGAGGTGGTGATGATGAAAATAATGAGGATGAAGGTGGTGTTGGTGATGATGATGAATTACTATTTGATAGCCTGCGATGCCTGCGGGGTTGCGAGGAAGAGAGAAGGAAAGTCTTTCCCCTTTTCTTCTCTCCCTTAGCAAGCAGACCGCCGGCAACGCAGGCTACTATTTGACGATGAAAATGATGAAAATAATGAAAATGATGGTGGTGGTGAACATGATGATGATGATGATGACAAAAACGAGGATAATGATGAGCATGATGATAATGTTGTTGTCGATCTCTCTGTGTGATCTCCCACGATGAGCTCAGCTCTTGGAGAAAACACAGAGTAAAATATACGTTTAAATAAAAAATAATAATGATGATGATGATAATGATATTAGAAAGGAGATTATAATCATCCAACAACTAAACATGTTTTCCCATTTTCATATTTCTATTTATTGTAACACTCCACTTCCCTTTTCTATTCTTCCTTTAATCCGTTTCATTTTATCCATTCTCTTTCCTAGGATCGAGCTAATCAGTTATTCAAACAAGTTCACGAACAGAAGAGTCTCAAAGGACGAAGTAACGATGCCATCGCGTCGGCTTGTCTTTACATCGCTTGTCGACAAGAAGGTGTCCCACGTACATTAAAAGGTACACTAGAATAAGCTAAATACTACTGACAATAGACCGAATCGTAATAAAGCGACTCCCTATTGTACTTAACTGGCTAGTTTCGTGTTTGCGTTTGACACAATAGAGTTTTCACAACACAGCGGTCAAACGACTACGCATGCGCGAAAAAACAAGTAAAATGATCCAGCCACAACCTCGTTCCCATGCTTAATTTTCGCACGGACTCGATAAAAACGATGGGTTGGACGACTTTCATCGCTTTTTTCTCAAAATATAAACAAAAATACGAAAGTATAGACTCATGGTAGCTTTAAAATGTAACAAAGGTTATGTACACGAAACTTTAAGCTTATATATTCAGGGAATTTCTTATAAATCGACTTCAAACACTTTTACAATCCAAAATTTAGCGCTGTGAAAAGTTTGCAACGCATGCGTAGTCGTTTGACCGCTGTGTTAGTTTTCACATGTATATGCATGTTTTCAAGAGGCTAGGCCGTCGAGAACAGTAGTTAATCAAATTGGTCGTCATATTTATATTTAACTGGTCAATAAACAGTAAAAGAACAAAAACAACAAACAACATGAATTTAACAACCGAGTGTCTCGGGCTTCCTGTGTGTTTGACTGTGCTCGTCCCTAGGCCTTTCTCTATATATCCCGACACAGGGCTCCCAATTACGTTTCGTAGATCTAACATAGAACAGTTTTTTTAATATCTTGACGCAATGTTTTAACTGTCTTTTTGTTCTATTACAGAAATCTGCGCCATTAGTAAAATATCCAAGAAAGAAATCGGTCGATGTTTTAAACTTATTCTAAAGCACCTAGAGACTAGTGTAGATCTTATTACATCCGGGGATTTTATGGTGAGTATACGGGTCGTATTGATGTCTGTCTGTGTGTCTTGGGTGTGGAAACGAGGCTTGTCTCGTCCAGATCGCGTGTCTTCTCGGTATTGCACTACCGAGTACGATCACTTCCCTTTACGGGGAGATAAAAACAAACACACTGCAGGTGGACATACTGGGCTTCCTGTGTTAGATGTTTCCGAGTAGGACTAGTGCAATTAAGATTTTGTATAAGGATGCCTGTTTTATTTTTTTCCCTTCTCTCGCCTCCGCAGGGCCTCCGTCCAGTTGTTCTACTACTGCAAAACAGTCCCTACTTTTACGCAAAAATCCAATGAAACGAGTTGAAATTAGTTCGAATGAGTCACGTTGATTGAATTTCAACTCGTTTCCTCGGAGTTTTCGCGTAAAAATAGGGACTGTTTCGCAGTCTACCTTTTTGCATTTTTCGCGTACGGAGGGGTTGGGGCTGGTTAAGAAAGAAAACTACGCCTATAAAAAAGCTCATCCCAAGAGCGAAAGCACCTTAGAAAATACCGTTTCTTTTTTTTCTTCTCTTTTTTGGATTGGCCTTAGTGGAAAGTAGGTGGACTATTTTAAACCGTAATGTTGTTGGTAAGAGATATATACGTTCATTGATTGTGTGATTATTGTTTTAGTCTCGGTTCTGTTCGAATCTCAATCTTCCTTCGAGTGTACAGCGAGGAGCCACTCACATCGCACGGAAGGCAGTTGACTTAGATTTAGTACCAGGGTAAGTATGGTAACCTGACAATGATGGTGATGAAGTTAATAATATCGATGATGATGATGATAATATTGATGTTGATGATAATCATAATGTTGCTATATGTTGGTTAGACGATGATGATGTGGGTAATGGTCATTTCAGTATCGTGACAATGGTGGTGTTGATGATGTCGGTAGTGGTGGTGTGGTGATGATTATGATAATGATGATTGTGACGGCGATATGAATGGTGATGATGATCATGCTATGATGATAGTGACAGAGGAAACGATAATGCTAACGATGATGATAATGGTGATGAAGATGGTGATGATGATCATGTTGTGATGATAGTGACAGAGGAAACGATAATGCTAACGATGATGATAATGGTGATGGAGATGGTGATGATGATCATGTTATGATGATAGTGACAGAGGAAACGATAATGCTAACGATGATGATAATGGTGATGAAGATGGTGATGATGATCATGTTGTGATGATAGTGACAGAGGAAACGATAATGCTAACGATGATGATAATGGTGATGAAGATGGTGATGATGATCATGTTGTGATGATAGTGACAGAGGAAACGATAATGCTAACGATGATGATAATGGTGATGAAGATGGTGATGATGATCATGTTGTGATGATAGTGACGATGATAATGCTAGATGATGTAAATGATAATATAATGGTGATGAAGAAGGTGATCAGTGATTATGATAATGTTTTCAATAACGATGATGATGACGTCCGCCATGATAAATCTCTTAAAATTTATTTCGTCATCCAGTGTTACAATTCAACCATGTGTGTTTGTTCTCCTACAGGCGTAGTCCAATATCGATAGCAGCTGCTGCTATTTATATGGCTTCTCAAGCTTCAGAAGAAAAACGTTCGCAAAAAGGTGAGGTTTATCACTGCCGGTCTAGCTGTACCATAGGTATCTCTCCTTCTTATCTTCATTGCCATCTCTTTCACTCTTTGCTAGATTTCAAAGCAGTCCTTCCAAGCTTTTGGACGAGCGAGAAATGGATCTCTCAATTCATTCTCTTCGCGTAAAAGCTTAGAACACCTGCTTGGCAGTAGCTCCTTGTCGGCTCTATACATTATTCGTTTTTTATCCTTTTTTTCGCCTTCATCTCTACCTCTGTTCTGGCCTGTCTACATACCTGAACCCGCTTTTCCTTAATTCGTTTGTACTAGCTAGGGTTTTCCCTGTGCTCAGGGGAAATCCTGGAATGACGCTGCACCTTTAAGTTCTTTTTATGTTTATACAATTAGTTCCTTATTTATTTAACTTTTTAAGTATTTATCAATTCATCCATTTATTCATCCATTTATTCATCCATTTATTCATCCATTTACTCATTTACTCATCGAGCTATTTATATTTTCATTAATTCTTCCATTTATTTTCTCATTCATTCATTTACTTTTTTATTATTTATTTAATTTATTCTATTGTATTGTAATTATTTATTGATATATATTATTTAATATAGATTTAGAGTACAAACACTAAAAGTGTGCAATACTTTGTACTATTTACCACTAAATAGTGTTGATTAAACAATAAAGAACAAAATAATTTGCATAATTTAGCAGTATTTAGTGGTATATATGTTGCACACTTTTAGTGTTTGTACTCTATCTTTTATTGATATATTTATTTATTCATTGATCTATCTATTTATTTATTTTCCCTTTTTCTTCCAGAAATCGGCGATATTGCTGGTGTAGCGGACGTTACTATACGTCAATCATACCGTCTTCTCTACCCGCGGGCTCGGGACCTTTTTCCTACTGACTTTGTATTCACAACCCCTATTGAGAGGCTACCAAGCTCATGATGACGCGCAAGACCTTTCGGGATTCGTTTTCGATGTAAATCCGTTTCTTTACCAGGCCCTTTCAGCCTATATATCTTCACAGCTTTTGCTTATTAAATACAGTGGGACCTCCTCTAGTTTTCGCGTTAAAGTAGGGACTGATTTACAGTCTAGAGCTAGCTTTAGGGCCTTTTTAAACGGCCCCAACATTGCTGGTCCAACGTGTTAGGCCCATTTGAACACCCTGTTGGATGAAACCTCATCCAACATTTCTTTAGTTCTGGTCAAAAAACCGTATCGCACCATCATCCAACAAGTTGGCCCCGTTTAAAAAGGCCTATATATGGTATTATGGTAAACATTAATACAGCGGACACCACGACACGGGTGAGAAAAGCACACGGTGCATGCGTACGCAAAACAAAAGACTAACTGAAAATTTTACGAAGGGTTTCGTGTTTTCGTGTGGTTATGTATTATGCGAATTTCTCTTGTATTATTTGACAAGGGAAAGAAAACAACTAATGTAATGTGTTAGGGAAATATAAGCACTAACTTTCCACGAACTTTCTTAACTTTTAAGATTTACCAAACGCTTGTAAATCTCCAATGGTTTTATTGTAAACACGACCGTCTTCCGAGCGTGCGCAGTGCGTTTTTCACCCGTGTCGGACACCACCGTATTACGGCATATTCCGTGTTCCTTCGGTGTCCGTATTGTAGAGGTCCACTGTGTCAGTTTTTAGTTTTTTGCTTGCTTACTTGTTTGTCGGTCGGACTGTTTTTTTGTGTGCATCTGTTTATTTGGTTTGTTGTTGTGCTTGTCAGTTTTTCACTTTGAATCCATTAGAAAATAGTTTGAAATATTGAAAAATTTAGATCAGTATAATTTATCAAAGAAGGAACTGTATAAATTATTTAACTTTGTTCAATAAATTGTGTATTTTCCATTTCTATAAATATTTTTTGTCCGCGGGGGAGTGGGAGAGAAAAAGGCGAGGAGAGTGGGAGTGACAGAAAGAGTTACCAGGACCGCCGCTATGCTGGCTATCGTGTCCCGATTCGGAGATTTTTTTTACTTTTTGGCTTCCTGTATTAAGAAAGGATACGAAGCTAAGAAAGACTGGGAGAGACTGGGATCTTGCTTCCCTCAGATATCCCACAGGAATCCCAAAGGAGAAAAGAAGTAGTAGGAGACTCGAGTAGCAGCTAAAGTCTTGTCTTCTATTATAAATCTACAATTGACAATTGATTTATAAATTGTATTTTTTTTCCTTGTATATTCTATTCAGTGCTTTACGTACACTACAACATTATATATATCTCTTGACTCATTTTTTCGTCTTGAGTGACACCTTATGAGATATGAGCGACATTCTCGTAATAAAAAACCGAGGTGCACTGGGTACGAGAATGCATGAGCGGACAACTTGGAGATTTCTTGCGTTACCACGTTTTCCTGTATGACCACATGTTGGACAACTTTCGTGACGGTTTGCGTTATCTTTTTTATTCTTCGCTACAACTTGCGTGACACCATTCATTGCGATATGCGCGATATCTTACGTTCACGTTACGCTTTGCGTGATATTTTGCGTTATGACTTGTGTAATATCTTGCGTTGTAATTCACGTTACGCCTTGCGTGATATCTTCCGTTATGACTTGTGTAATATCTTGCGTTGTAATTCACGTTAGGCCTTGCGTTTTATCTTCCGTTACGACTTGTGCAAGATCTTACTTTGTAATTCACGTTAGGCCTTGCGTGATATCTTTCGTTATGACTTGTTTTATATCTTGCATTGTAATTCACGTTAGGCCTTGCGTGATATCTTTCGTTATGACTTGTTTTATATCTTGCATTGTAATTCACGTTAGGCCTTGCGTGATATCTTTCGTTATAAGGACTTGTGTTATATCTCACGTTGTAATTCACGTTAGGTCCTGTGTGATATTTTTCGTTATGATATGACTTGTGTAATATCTTGCGTTGTAATTCACGTTACGCCTTGCATGATATCTTTCGTTCCGACTTGTTTAATTTATGTACCATATTAAATCATCACAGGACTTTTAGGAATACCGAAGTTTTTTTGCTGTAACGCATCCCAGTGACATTGTTTTTAAAATAAATAATTGTAAAACCTGAAATACAACAGAATATATAGTATTTAGACGTACAGCTAGCTACTACATCGCTTTGTTACATTCGATTGTTCAATAATTGATGATGATAGTGATAAAGATGATGATGATAATGGTCATGATAGTGATAAAATGTTTGACCAGGATGCTAAAGATATGAAATGATATGTTCTTGATGATGAAGATGGTGATGATAGTGTCATGTTTGGTGATGTTGATTGTGATTTATGAGTCACTCATATTTGTTTATGCTAGTTGGAACTTAACCTTTAACGACCGCTCCTGCGATTCAATATTCCCAAAACAGAATGATTGACAGCTGTCAAAAGCTGTCGAGGGAGTTTTAAATCTTTTAGGTGATCAATTTTTGACCAATCAAATAATCGGGGGTAGTCAGGCATGGTAATTATGCCAGTAACTCTGATTCTCTGATTCTGACTCTGATTCTCTCGGTAACTCTGATTGGCTGACAGTAAGTAAATGTCGCCAAGAACAATAGAATTCTGTCCGATGTAATGATGATGATGATGATGATTTATAATGAATTGAATGACATGATGATAATGCTAGTGATGTTGATGATGATGATATATTTATGACTTGAATGATGACAACGATTCTAATTATGATGATGATGCTGGTGATGATGAATCTAGTGATGATCTTTCTAGTGATGATGAATCTAGTGATGATGAATCTAGTGATGATGAATCTAGTGATGATGAATCTAGTGATGATGAATCTAGTGATGATCTATCTAGTGATAATGAATCTAGTGATGATGAATCTAGTGATGATGAATCTAGTGATGATGAATCTAGTAATGATGAATCTAGTGATGATGAATCTAGTGATGATGAATCTAGTGATGATGAATCTAGTGATGATGAATCTAGTGATGATGAATCTAGTGATGATGAATCTAGTAATGATGAATCTAGTGATGATGAATCTAGTGATGATCTTTCTAGTGATGATGAATCTAGTGATGATGAATCTAGTGATGATGAATCTAGTGATGATCTTTCTAGTGATGATGAATCTAGTGATGATGAATCTAGTGATGATGAATCTAGTGATGATCTATCTAGTGATGATGAATCTAGTGATGATGAATCTAGTGATGATGAATCTAGTGATGATGAATCTAGTGATGATCTTTCTAGTGATGATGAATCTAGTGATGATGAATCTAGTGATGATGAATCTAGTGATGATCTTTCTAGTGATGATGAATCTAGTGATGATGAATCTAGTGATGATCTATCTAGTGATGATGAATCTAGTGATGATGAATCTAGTGATGATGAATCTAGTGATGATGAATCTAGTAATGATGAATCTAGTGATTATGAATCTAGTGATGATGAATCTAGTGATGATGAATCTAGTGATGATGAATCTAGTGATGATGAATCTAGTGATGATGAATCTAGTGATGATGAATCTAGTGATGATGAATCTAGTGATGATGAATCTAGTGATGATGAATCTAGTGATGATGAATCTAGTGATGATGAATCTAGTGATGATGAATCTAGTGATGATCTATCTAGTGATGATGATCTTCTTAATGATTTATGACTAATGATGATGATGTTGTTGATAATGATTTATGACTAACAAGATGCTCTCAGAGCGTATACTCGATGGACTAGATAAACATATCCATGGTCGTAGAAGCCTGACAGTTGAGACAGCTACATGCACCCATCAGCGAGTAATAATGACGATTATGTTAGTGATTGTGATGATGATGATAATGATGATGACAGTATGACGGTAAAATGCTATAGTAAAAAGATACTCACCAACATGATGCTAGTGATTGTGATGATGATAGTGATAATGATGATAGGCCTAGTCTGGGACCTAAACTCGCCTTAACTAGCAGCGAGTTTGGGCGAGTTAAGGCGAGTTAAGGCGAGTTAAGGCGAGTTAAGGGAAAATCAAAATTTCAATGCTGCGAGTTAAGGCGAGTTAAGGAAAAATCCCATAATTTGGATTGACACTAAAAGAACATGACTTATATGTGTATATTTCAGCTTTGTGAGATGAGGTTAAGGTAATTCCCTGTGCATTATGACATTGAGTAATTTACTGCGAGCTTGTGCGAGTTAATGCGAGTTTGTGCGAGTTAAGGCGAGTTTGTGCGAGTTAAGGCGAGTTAAGGTCCCAGACTAGGCCTGATGATATTGCTGACTGCATTATGGCAGTAAAATGCTATACTAAAGCGATACTCACCAACCCATGTTTTCACTCTTGTCACTACAAATGCCATACAATTCTTATCTCCACTGCAGAGATACTTCGCTTCGTGTAGACTGTGGACATTTACCTCACAGGCCATTTGTGTTCGTGAATTATCACAGTTATAGTCGTGTAAGGCAGGGAAATCAGCCTCGGGGACCATCTGATACTCGTGAATAGGAATTGGATCTAGGAATATATAAATAAATATAAATAAATACATCTATTTCAAAAATCGTTGTCGTAATCAAAGCTGCAGTTCACACTCTCAACCTTGCAAATAATGTCGCTATTTCAAAAAACCTTGAATATTGAATAATACATATATATGAAGACTGAAATGCATTTTGGGTCATGTAACATTGTCTAAAGCTAGATAAACAATGACTATGCATTTTATTCTTAGTGTTTTGTATCCAAAACAACATACCAGTAGTTACATATAGGGAGCAGATCGATGTATATTTACTATTTATTTTAAGTTCATTTTTATTTTAATTAAGACCCACAATGCCCTTTGGTCTTTGAATGCACTATTCACTGTATGCAGTATTCAACGTTTTTGAAATAGCTGTATATCAAAATTCTACGTTTCAATTTAAATACCCTTATAAATAAAAGACACCTCACTTCTAAGACAGATACAACGAGCATACCCGATACTTTTACCCCTGATTCTCCCCTCTCCTCCCCCGGTCAACAATCCCATGAACATACCCCGACCTCTCCCCCGGTCAACAATCTCCTTTACTTACCAAATTTAACATGTCCGCCATTCTTCAATCTTTCCACGACCCTCTCCAGCATTTCTACTAGTATTTCACTGGTTACCTTCAAGTGCTGCGTCTTTGCAACGATAACTTGTAGCTGTGCCTTTAACCTTTGAGGTGACTCCGGCACAAGAATATGTTGTAGAAAATATCTATATACATTCATCAGGTTGAAAACAGCATTAAAATTCTCACAGAATCCGCTGACGCATGGTAAAGTCCAGTTTAAACTTTGTGAACCCACAATGCATTGTCCATTTGATGTGCAAGCTCGTTCTTCGTTATCGACGTCATCAAGGTCTGTTAATTTAATCTCGCCGCTGACCATTACAAACTGATGATGTCTAAAGTCTCTAACGATGAGAGAGCCTAGGGGCGAGTTCTTTAGGTATGTTATCAGTCTTGCTAGACCAAGACATATCTGAAAAATACATGAATATAACTGTAAAGTATATTGGATGATGACAATGATGATAATGATAATGATGACAATGATGATAATGATGATGATAATAATGACAAGGATGATGATGGTGATGATAATAATGACAAGGATGATGATGGTGATGATAATAATGGTGAAGACAAGATGATGATGATGATGGTGATGATGACGGTGATGACAAGAATGATGGTGATGACAATGATTGTGATAACAAGAATCTTGTAAACTACAATAAGATATTTGGGTCGCGACAATTACAGTTTAATCAGTATCAAATAAACTATATTTACTTATTGATTTACTATGCAAGGCATATTGTTTGGGTACCTCCCCTCCCCTCCCTAGTTAGTTCGTGGGTAGTTTGTCTAGACGATAAATCGATAGATATATATAACGGTTTACATCCGCTTTTAATGCTATGATAGGCCATCGTTAAAAACTATCCATTCACACCATATGTTCATTACATGTGGAATAAAACTGTTCCATATGTTCAGCTAGTTTAGCATTGTCATCGTCATTTCCATAACGATTTATATCTGACTTTGAACACATTAATATTTAAAGGTCAAATGTTAATACTTGTAAAGTATATCGTATACAACAAGCCTGCAGGCAATAAGGAAAAGCCGATTTGAGCGAACTTCATATCATGACAACCATTTTCAACTCCATTCACTTACAGAGCAGCCTTTATGTTACAAACATTGAGTTTATAAACGCCAAATACTATAAGACTGAGTTTTTTAGTAGTACTGTCGCTTTGGACGTATCCGATACGTTCGAAACGACAACAAGAAAAAACTCGGAATGGTAAGTTATACCGAGTGTATAAGTGAGTTATTGACATTTCGGATGTAACGTAATGTTTCTTGCTTGATTGTTCTTTCAGCGAGAGATTAATTAACTAACGTTCAAACCCTCAGTGGCACTGTCTTTCGAAAAGCTACAATTTGTATATATTCGTTTTTCTGAGAAAAATTCAATACCAACATCTCCCTTGTATTGAGTCAGTCTTGAAAGGACGAATCGTTTGTTCACTCGTTCGTTTGCATGTTTGTTCGTTTGCTTGTTTGTTTGTTTGTTTGCTTGTTGTCCTTGTTTGCGTGCTTGCTTGTTTGCTTGTTTGTTTGTTTGCTTGTTTGTTTGTTCGCTCGTTTGTTTGTTTGTTCGTTTGTTTGTTTGTTTGTTCGTTTGTTTGTTTGTTTGTTTTTCTTCACTCTCAATCACTTTCTCTGTCTTGTCTCTCGCTTTCCTTCAAGTTCTTTGAAATTTCAAAGATGACTGCATTTTATCGTGTGTTCGATATCGCCTAAATAAAGTAAGATCGATTCAATTTTTCAGACAATATTTATCTTGTGATAAATTTAATTACGTTTAATGCGGGTTATGGCTTATCCATGAGAAATGGAGAAAATGTTGACCACGACAGAAGATATTTCCTGCACTTTTGAAAGTTTATCGTAAGAAAAACAGTAAAATTATCAACCAAAACATAGTGGTTTTCGGAGATTTCCTGCGATTCTGAAAGCTTATCGTAAGAAAAACAGTAAAATTATCAACCAAAACACAGTGGTTTTTGGAAATTTCCTGCGATTCTGAAAGTTTATCGTAAGAAAAGCAATAAAATTATCAACCAACACACAGTGGTTTTCGAGAATTTCCTGTGATTCTGAAAGCTTAATTTTCGTAAGAAAAACAGTAAAATTATCAGCCAAAACACGGTGGTTTTAGTTCAAAATGGTACGTTGTACAAAGACATCTGATAGCTGATGCTCATCCAAGACGGCAAGGGATTATGGGATATATCTAAACACGAATAATAGTCGACTATATATATTAAAGTACTACTAAATATCTGAACAATAACATGCACTTTTAACCCAACAATAATGATTTCAAGGACCAAGGATATATTGAATAGTAATTGTGATTATATTTTGCTTAAAAAGGGGGTTTGTTTGCATATTTTTCGTATGTATATTGTGCTTGTTCTGGTCCGTTTGCTTGTTTGCCTTCTGTCTTCTTTCGGTTTGGTTGGTTGGTTGTTTTACCAGTTCAAGAAAAGAAAAACTCCAAAACGCTCCCTCTCTAAATGCTAAACAGTTCGTTTACATGAAACCTTCAACAATTTCCACATCAATAGTTTACAAATTAATGAGTTTTTCCACATAAACGTTCCAAGATTTTAGTCGACTGAAGCCTTCAAGACAATGACTTGGTATTAGACTTTTGGCTTTAAGTACATTGTTGTTTCCGCCCAATACACTCTCAATATAAGAACACTGGCGTAATACCAACGAGAAACGAAAATGTAGTGACATTTCTCAATAGAGCGTATTCGTATAACCCACTTTTGAAATGCAAATGAGAATATTTATGAAATAACATGTTAATGAGGTGTGCGTGTAGATATTTGCTTTCATTTTTTTCTTTGAGCCACAAGTCACTGTGGAAAACATTGATAAAAGTGGTTTCGAGTAAATCTATAAACTTTTTTGTTGTCACGTTTTATTTTGATTATTTGAAGCCGAGAGCGCAACTCACTGAAGCATTTTATAACACGCACACCTAATTATCTTATTATTTTACACATATTCTCATTTGCATTTTAAAAGTGGGTCATACAAATACGCTCTAATGTATAAAGAGAAGCTTGATAATTTTGGTGCCAAAATCACAACGCGCGCGCGTGCAAATTTTCCCCGCCAAAACAAATCGCGTGCGCGCTTCGCATTCAACCAATTTTCTTAGGCCACTTGAAGCCCTCAAATGAGCAAACACTTTGAAGGAAACTTGGATTGAGGGCGCAATTGAAAAACATTAATGAATGCAATAATCAAACATACCCTTAAGCGTTCTTGCCAAGGAGTTTGTAGAAGAGCTAGCACTTTGAGCGGTTCTCCAAGCTCAGTGACCATCGATAGACCACGCTGTTTAATATCGTTTGAATTGACTTCATTTTGCCAACAAAAACCAAGAAGCTGTAAATAATATCAAAATAATTGATGTTATTTATTTTTTATAAACGTGGTAGAGCCTTGTATAGTATTAAAGAGAAAGCTCGTTTTTATGCTTGAATGATAGGTTTCCCTTTTATTTGCTATCATTATTTGGGCAGTGGACTAACTAAATTACACTAAAGAGTGCCGGCATGTTTCACGGGTTAATAAAAACCACTCTATATATAATAAAATTGAAACTAGGTTAATAGAGTTAGTTAATTAGTTAATTATCTATGCTTTTATGAAGCCGTGAAATATTGAATTAATAACAAAAGAAAACAATGGAATTATTTAGGTACAGCGTGAAACAGTAAAGAGTGTTTCTATTAAAGCCACTAACACCATTTACTGATCTTAGTATAAACAATAGGTAATATAATGAAATTTGTAACACCGTAAAAGATGTTGACTTAATTTTACTGACGTTTCGCGCTTTAGCCCATTTTTTACGGTGTTACAAACTTCATTATATTACCTATCGTTTACATCAAACATCGACGCAGCCTATACTAGTTTACTCGCTAGTTGTCATTATTATTATAAACAACGCATTTTCTAGCTATCAACTCTCAGCCCCTCACCTCCCCCGAGTGTCTGATGCTTAGGCTAACGCATATTCATAATAAGAATCGGTCTCTAAGGTCATTTTTCCTGAACTTGTTTTTTGTAAACCGAAGCGTGATTTTGTTTTACATTTAATGATAGAGGTGCGAGTAATACTTCAAAATAGCAAACAATCACAAATTGAGATAGGTGTTGCTAATCTTTCAAAATACAAACAAAGGAAAATCTCGATAGCAAAATCTCATAAATCTACTGAGAAAAATAGTTTCAAAAATAAGCCGTCATTTCTTACTAAAAAAATAACCGCTGGTTCACACTGACGGTGACTGTGGCCTCAGTTCAAGCGAATTGTGTTTTCTTTTAAAACATGATCTAAAAATGGCCTCACCGATCAGATAAATTCAAAAAATTCGCGAGGAATCTAAGATTCCCAAAATGTCACAAAAATGGAATGGCTTGAGCTATCTTTTGGGAATAACAGTTCAAGATTGACAGTTCGTTTCCGGCTAAAAGGAACTTGAAAGCCTACTTTAGAAGATCCACTTGAAATATTGCACCATGTTTTTAGAGATTTGGGCCCACATTGTCTGGGAGTTCACAAACTCAAACTTGACAGACCCAAATAATATGTCGTTGAATTCCATTTTCATCGAGAAAATGAGGTAATTTTCTGGGCAGTTCTTTTTCACCATTAAGAACGTTTAATTTAATAGGTTTACTGATTGATGGTAGGCGGAGATTTTGGTTTAAAAATATTAAATGAAAAGATGGTATCTTCGTGGAAATTCCTTAAAGCTGAGAGCCCGAAAGCAAACATAAAACAGATCATCACATTGTGAATATCTTAAGCACTATCACAAAAATGCATTTTGACTGTAAATACGGATATTTTTATGACAATTAAAGAGTTGTTTCATTCCTACCTTAATTATATTAGGATGTTTCAATTGTTGAAGTAAAATTATCTCCTTTGCTAGTTTGTATTTCACTAAATTGAAGCAGTGGTCTTGGCTGTAGTTAGCTCCATTATTCAAACAATGTTGAAAATCTTTGCTCCGTTCTAAGACGCTTTTTACTGCATACAATTTCCCATTAATCAATCCCTTTTGGACAGACTTTGTATAACCATGGCCAACTTCTTCTAAAATCTGTGTATCGCGAATGTCTTTGCATCCAAAGTAAACTTCAGTCGGTCGCTTGTTTTCCTTTGAATTTCTCAAGTCCTGTTCTCCAGTTTTCAGCTCGAAATACTGCTGTAAAATACGTCGTTTGTCTTTAGGCTGTAGTTTAACATTTCTCGCAAGGAGAATATTATTCTCTTCGTTTGTAATTTGCTTTGAACTCAGTTGTTCCCGGTCGCTCGTCGTGTCAGCGCTGTCATAATTTGGACCAGAACTAAGGTCATTAATTATGCGAATATTACCGTAAAACACATAGAACAGCGAAAGCGTACAAAAAGTAGCAAACAGACGTAAAAATGACCGGTGGAATTTACGTCTTGTCATTTCTCGAAGGAGTTAGAACTGGCTCACGGTTTAGCCGCGCCATAACTCTCAAAACACAAAAGACACGCGTGACACTTGGGGATGGTGATGACAATTGACAAGCCACGACTATGGACGCATTAGCTATGACAATTCTTTTGATGTGTTAATTGGCGTACTAACAACAATCCGACAGATCAAGCCATTTTCTCTGTTTTGTACAATTACATTAACGAGACAAAAGTTAGGATAAGGGTAGTTTAAAATGTTTACAATGAACACTGCTTGTTATGAACAATATCACAAAGTAAGGCGGTACCAAGGGATTTTGTTGGTTTTTCTTATCTTGCTATTTATAATTTATAGTTTATATTAAGATGACAATATTTTCTCTCAGTTGTCAGACACTCTAGATCTCTTTTATCTTCGTACAAAAGCTAATATTGTTCACTAGCAGCTTTTTTCGCTTTTCTTTAAAAAAAAAACACATTTTTTTCACTTTGTAGAGTCAAATTAGTGACCATATCTGATTGAATAGAGGACCAGAGGAGAATCAGTTGTCTCTCTAATGTATTTTTTCTCCATCTTGATATATTACGCTCACATATAATGAAAATTGTATAGGCAAAGACGTAAACATTTGTAGATATTCTCTTACTCATATGCATGCTCGGTCGTGATTGGATAATTTTGCTTTGGTTGAAGTCGTTTCACTGCAATCGATATCATATCACCTTTGACAAAATCATCATCATCATCATTCTATTATTTACCATCATCCTCGCTGATTATCATCAACCTAGCTCTTTATAATCAGGGTCACCATTATCGGTCATCATCATCAACATCGTCTCAACCATCATCATCATCGGCATAATTCGATCATCATCAACATCTTTACTGAATCATCGTCATCATCATCAATCATCATCCTCAACATCATCTTAACCATCATCATTGTCATCATCATAATTCGATCATCATCAACATCTTTTCTGAATCATCGTCATCATTATCGGTCATCATCATCATCTTTAATTTACCATCATCTTTAACATGCATCCTCATCCTCATCATTAAACATTACAAATATATAATATACTAACATCAAGATATAAAAACTGAAATGAACTCACAATACTTAGCTAAGTGAACATAGCTGCTTCAAAAACATTGACTGACATGTTACTTCACTACCGAAGGGAGTTCTGGGTATACTTTACTTCTCAACACAAATCACTTGGTGTTGTTTACTTCGCGAACGGTACAACTGACCAACAACAAAAATAAACCATACAAGTCAATCTAATTGCGATGAAAACAAAAATCGATTGTAAATACATCGGAAATTAATTCATGTACCAGTTTATACCCAGAATTCCTTTCGAAATAGCTGTACTTTTCAATCGGTAATAACAATATCATAAATAAAACGTTATGTCAATAAATCGGCTTAGGCATATCATATACCACGCCTCAGCAAAGCCACTTATGAGATTAATCCTACAACTAGCTATTTCCAGAAGACAGCTGGCGGGGTTGTACTCAAACGCATTTTTGCTGTCGACCTACAGAGACGTTTTTCATTCATTTGTTCACTTGAATATTCATCCATAAATGTATTCTAGTTTTTTTATTTTATTTATATGAAATAACAAACCGACGTTCAGTTTCTATAAACGCCGCCATGTTTAACACAGGAAGCCCGTGGAAAATCCGAGAAACGGTCATGTATATCGGACATGTATGTTTTCTCTAGCTCAATCTTCGATCCGTATTCTCGGAAATTTCGCACAAATGGAGATAGAGACTGCATGCTTTACTACTGCTTGTACAATTTTTTTTTTGTAACTAAATAGAACAATTATAGGTATATTTATACTGAAAATAGAACTCTGGTTAAAAAGTCTTTGAAAGTATATATTTTTTCTGTATTGAAACAAAATCAATTATGAACTAAAACTAAAACACCTTACTCTACTAAATATAAATATCGGTTAACAAAACCCTCGACTTTGCCTCGGTTATTATTTCTCGTTTTCCCCAAATAATTGATAAAGTACAGCGGTACCTCTATTAAGCGGTCACCCATTAAGCGGTCACCCTCTATTAGGCGGCCACAATTAAAAGTCCCAAATCTATTCTTATACCTATTCTATACCTCTATTAAGCGGCCAACCTCTATTAAGCGGCCACTTTGTAAAGCTAGTCCCAAGGGTGACCGCTTAATAGAGGTACCACTGTAGTTTCATGGCTGATTGTTTTTCCAGCACGTTTATTCCCAACCTTAATGTGGTTAATCTCCTTATTTTCTTAAAGGCTTAAAAGTAATCAGGTCTAAGGTTGAGTGTATATTTATGTCTGGAGTGGGAATTATTATGAAAGGAATCTACAATAGAGACCTTCAATATCCAAAGTTCAAGTTGAAACTTCCATAAAGTCAAATTGTGAATTTCACTTTTTTTTTTGGCTTTTTCCGATCCCTCAATGTTTGTAGGCGGAGTTTGTACGTTAACTCGTTAAGTCATTGGTTAACTTTATGTTAGCTCCGCCTCCAAACTTTTTTGACAGATCGGAAAAACCCAAATTCGCAGTAATAATTCACACAATTGTTTATTTTACGTGATACTTTACAGAGAGAAGCGATTTACAAAAGAATTGACAGAGGGTACAATGTAAATAAAGAACTTCCACATTTACTAACGTTGTTAAAGGAGCCGTCTCAACCACGATGCATTGCGCGCCGTGTCGGCCATTTTCGTTACCATCGAAAATACGATTTCTATGATCTTGTATCAAAATCCATTTCAATATTGAACATCGCGTTATTTCCAACCACAAATTGGATTCGTAGCTTTCATTTATTTATTATTCTATCGTTTTCTGAAGTCATTTTTCGTATTTTTTTGGTTTTACAATGTAAATTGTTCAAGTTTTCTCCAAGCTACCGTAATTCGTCGGAAGAAGAACAAGCGAATAAAACGAACGCCATCTAATATTTGCGTCATTTGTATTTAGTGGTAGTTCTATTGATTGCAATTATCCACAAACAATAGAAATATATCTGCTTTTATTTCTATTTTTGACTAATTGACTTACAACCAAAGCTAACTATAAAAACTGTGCGCCAAAGACCTCGAAACAGATCTCTATTCCTTAAAAAAAATAACAGTAAAAATAACAAGGAAGTCAACTCAATATTGTTCAGGGGCCAGTTGTACGAAGCCTAGATAAGTTATCCAATGTATAAGGGTTATCTAGTGTATAGAATTTGTATAGGTTTTATCCGTTGGATAGGGATTTAACCAGTGAATAGCGCTATTTAGGCTTCGTACAACCGACCCTGAAGAATAAGTAGTTTTACTTGACAATTGGTCGCGATATTTTGATTCATGGCACAACGTTAGATTTACTCATCACCCACTTTTTAAAATGGTGGACCTTTTACGGTGAAAATCATTGAATCACTCAGTATAAAACTTTGGTTCAATTATTATCTTTTCCGTTCCGTCAATCATCTTTAGTGGCGGGGCTTATGTAAATAGGTATCACTATAGTCTAGTCTACGAATAAAACACTTGTATCTGGTGTCGGACACATTCGCCAATTTCAGGAAGAGTTGGTAGATTGGTACGAGTTGCGACCACAAAGCATGCATGGACTGTTTGGCTTGACAGATGCTTTGTTTTGTCCAGCCAAACAATCCATGTATGCTTTGCGGTCGCAACTCGTACCAATCTCCCCACTCGTTTTGCAATTGCATGGAGACCATTGAGTCCGCCATATTTAATCTGTGATTGGCAAAGCCGAACGTGTACAAAGACTGATTTGCAGGATCGGAAAAGTCCATAATCCAACCAAAGTTTTTTGATAGCGGGTCGCGATGCAATAATTTTCGTTGTACATGACGAACTTGTAAATGATAAGCTTGCGCGATTGAGGCTTTTAAGGAACAATGGGGGATGATAATGATTAAAAGGAATGCCAAACCGCAGTTATTAGTACTCTCTGCACGTATGGTGCGATAAAGAACTTTGATGGTGGAGAGCGTCACGAATGAATGTCGGTAGTAAAATATATATATCTCCTACAATTATGACACTATAGTTTACATATCAAGGGCCGTATGTTAAGAGTTGTTTGGTAGACCGAATAGTCGAACAGTTCCTGCATCTCGATCGTGTTTATCCTGAGGATAGAAAAGATGAAAAAGAAAACAATTATTATGATGACAATGATGATGATGATGATGATGATGATGATGATGATGATGATGATGATGATGATGATGATGATGAAGATGATGATGGCAATGAGGATGATGATGATGATGATGATGGTATTTATGGGTCCAATCCTCAGGCTATTACCGACCCCTACAAGATGATGATGGTGATGATATTGGTGATGATGAAATTGGTGATGATGGTGATGATGGTAATGATGATATTGGTAATGATGATGATGATATTGGTGATGATGATATTGGTGATGATTAAATTGGTGATGGTGATGATGATGATGGTGATGATGGTGATGATGATGATGATGATGATGATGATGATGATGATGATGATGATGATGATAAAATCCCTGCTACCGACCCGTACACGAACCTTGTCATCACAAGCAAATGCCAGTAGTGGTTTTGTTGGATGCCAAGCGACTGTAAATGTCGGTGAATTACATTGTACTTCACATATCCGTTCACCAGTCTCTACCATTGACTGTAAACACAATAATAACAACATTAAAGACACGTGGTCACTTTGATTTGAATAACCCTGTCATACTCAAGCCTCCTCCGCAGGCACTTCTTATATCTCTTTTCATCGGGCTTCCTGTGGCGAGGAAAAAACATCCTTTTTCTCGCCTAATTAGCGCCTAGTTCCTCTCTAGTAGCAGCACAGGAAACCCAAATCCAAAGAGACGCCTGCATGGGGGAGTCTAGTCATACTCTATTAACTATGGAAGGCATAGTCCATTTAAAGTCGAAAACATTAAATACGAAAACACACGAATTACACAACATACTAAATGATTTAGTAAAAACGTAATTGTCCCGGCCAGTGAGGCTTTTTTAACATCTTGCACAATTATTCATATGTCTTTATCATTGCAAGCTCACCCTTCCTTTCGCTTTGATGCGCAGGGTATACCTTTAAAAAAGGCATACCTTATCGCGTGATCAAATTAAACATGGATTATTTTCACGAATGGAACTGGACTATTTATTACACGATCAAAATATCTGACTATTTTTATTGGCCACGAAAGTCAGTCTTTCACGCGGTGTATACTGGTAAGTGATCATAGGTCTTAAAGTATTACTTGATATAGCGAACTTCTATGGTTTCCAATCAGTGTGCTTATTATGAAGGTCAAATTTTGATTTCAAAATGTAATATAGGTGGAAGTACAAAGACGTATTTTGTTATGGTTTTTCCAACCAACCATTGTTATTAGAACAAAGAAAATTAACAAATCAATTGTTAAAGTGGCTGGCAAATTAGCATCACAATACCAACACTTGTAAACACTACGCTCACCTATATGGACACCTCCGTATTACGAACGCTCGCCTTTCGGAGTTTGTATTATACATTTATCTTTGTCTGTGATACTTACAACGTCAATGATGAGATCTTCAGAACCTGATGCCAGCATTTGACCATCGTGACTAAAGCTAAGCGTTCGAACTGGCCAACTGAAATGATAAGAGTATAATAAATGTATGCACTTGTTTTAAAAATTTAGTATGACAAACGAATATCTTATGAGAACGTAACAATAGGAAAAATATTTTAAAATAGCCCATTTTTATGATGGAGTCATTTTATTTCCAGTATCCGAATGCTTTACAAATTGACCTTATGTCGTGTACAATATAGAAACGTATATCAGCTTCTTATTGGTACTTACTCGAGTCGAGAGAAAGTTCTGACACAAACCAGTTCATCGACATCCCATAAACTGACCAGAGCATCAGCGCTTCCTGTAGCAAAATACCTACAAATACAACAACATATACAAAACTTACTACAGCCTTCCGTCCACTGCGGAAATAGAGGTTTTAGAATAGGATGACGCCAAAGCAGGACATTAGTCTATGCCAAATGAATTGTATGGAAGCTAGCGTTTTCGAATCGGTTTCACGTATACATGTACGCGCAAATACGATTCGAAAACGCGCGCAACGTGTGGACGAGGGTATCTTTAAATACGGAGGAAAAAAACCTCCGTCATCATCGCATACGTCTGGACAGGGCCTAATTGTCAAGAACATGGATGTTCCTTTTAGTATTGCTAATAGTATAAAGAAGACATAATTTATAGATTTCAAACACACATTTGACAACCTTTTTGAAATAGGTGAATACATACATATTTTTTTATTTAGCAACATGTTTTTACAAACTATTTTTACATATTACAATCTACAGGCTTATAGATGCAAGCTACCTACAATGACCTATACGTACTATAGTATATACCTATTTCAATTAACGTTGTCCATCTGGAATGGTTGATCTGAGACCGATAGGAATTGTGGGAGCTCGTTAAACTGCAAATGCACTATTATAATCACACTTGAATATTAATGTTTACTTCAGAAATACTGTTATCTGTAATTCAGCACCATTCAAGTGTGATTAAAACAATGTATTTGAAATTTAATGAACTCCCACAATTCCTATCGGTCTCAGATCAACTATTCCAGATGGACAACGTTAATTGAAATAGGTGTACCTATTTCAATAAAGTTAGAGCTAGTAAGCTGAGACAGACACAGATAGTGGATAGAAACATTTTACAGGTTTCTGCATAATATGTTAATAACTATTGTTGGATTAAAAATATTTTACCAGTCACAGTTGCAGCTTTTGTGAACGTTCACAAGCTTAACTTTGCATCAAAAGGTTGTATTTGAGTGATATCAAGTATTTCCCATGACCCTCTGCTGTCTCAGCTTACGTGGCGTCATAGTAATACGTTCGTGCATAGTATCGTGTATAAAAGTCCATAAATAAGTAGTTTATTCTCTCTCTCTCTCTCTATTAACTATGGTTTTTGGTGACTAACTTTATGAAATAAGTGATATAATTTACAATACCTTCCTGTAGGATCAAACTTTATACAAATACAGTTGGCTGGGTGGGCATTCAATGTCTGTAATGGCTTCAGATCAGGGTAACTGAAAACAATCAAGTTATATTTGAATCAGTGTTTTAAGCCAACTTACATGCTACAGAAGTATCTAAACATCAAATTTAAAAGGGCTTTCATTTATGAGTGTATCGGCAAAATCACCTGTTGTCATTTCCAAATATTACCCAATGGGTCCCCCTTCCTGGTTGGCAAAAATATTATACTCTCCCCCCCCCCCCCCCCCCCCCCCCCCCCCCACCTATATTTCTTCCAGTTTTTACTAAACCCCTATAAAACATCATACAATTTGTAACAACCCCCTATATAGCTTCCAAAAATAACGTGCACCCCTCAATATTGCCCCCCCCCCCCTACATAACCTTCGGGCTCCTAACCTTCAGACTTTCTTCTCCCTGCTCAAGAGGGAGCCTGGGAACCAAATTACATTGATCTTCTGGTAAAATACCAGTCATGTACAATTATTTTAGCCTTCTTTGCAGACAGATTTTTTACCCTCAAAATATTTGCCAAACAATAGAGTCTTTTAAACCAAGCCGTTAATCAGTTACCAATATGCACAAGCCATTGTTGGGAATGACCAATCAGAGTAATCTTTCCATAATATATGTGAGAAAGTAGAGTCAGATTGGTTGCTATGGTCACAATATAATTTAATCAAATGATGTATTTAATTACTGTGGACTCCCCGTACTGTAGTCACTTACAAAAACGTTTGGTGAATTTTTGACATTATTTTGACATTTTTTCATTTCAATCAGGCCAATTACAGACATCAAAGTTTCTAAAGTCTCGCCTGTCGATATAAACTTGTACCTGATTGGTCCATTGAGATGTAAAATGTCAAAATAATGTCAAAAATTCATCAAAAATTTTTGTAAGTGACCATGGTACGGCGAGTCGCACAGTAAATTGTGGAAAAACAATGTATAACTAATAGGAGTGAATAGTCCCCTTGACAGTTCCCTGCGCCATCTTCAAAGGTAGCCGGGCCTTTACATCCAAGCAAGACAATCATTGAGCGTGCAATGATAGAGACCTTTTAACACCTTACAGGACAATTATTCATGTGTCTCTATCAATGTTCGCTCAACGTTCATCTCACTTCGATGCAAAGGCCTGGCTACGTTTCATGATGACGCAGGGTGACTACGAAGAAGACTATAAAAGTAATGTCTGATTTGGAAAATTGGGCAATTTGAAAATAGTTTTAAGTATTGGGTCTGTTGGTATACCTTAATATATTAATACATCCATGTCCATTTGTTAAAAAGAAAAGGTTGTTGGTGTTGTTCCATGATATTTCATTCACCTGAACAAAACAATTATGACTTTATCATGCAAACGAGTGAGTCAAAAATGAATGAATGAATGATCTTATCTATGAAAAATGAAAGATTGAATAAATGAAAAATGAATGAGTTGATGAATGAAAGAATAAATAAATAAATGTATGGATGAATGAATGAACAATTGAATGAATGAAAAACGATTGATGAATGAAAAATCAATGATATTTAATTAATGGATGAGAGGATAAAAAATGATTGAATGAATGAAAAATCAATGAATGAAACTTTAAAAACCAATGATGAATAAATCAACTAACAAATGTATGAATGATGTGTGAATAATAAGCATACTACTGACTGACTGTCTGACTTAATTTTAACTTCAATTTCAACAAGTCCATTTCAACTGACAGACAGACAGACAGACAGACAGACAGACAGACAGACAGACAGACAGACAGACAGACAGACAGACAGGAAGACAGACAGACAGATAGACAGACAGATAGACAGACAGACACTTAAGTACTTACTTCAAATTTAAACTGTTCGTCATGCCTTGGTTTAAAACTCTTTGTATCAACAAATGTTATTAAATCATCCTAAAGAGAATGAAGACAATGTTTAACCATAGCGTTAAAATTATTTCTAACCATTAAGTCAGAGTAAATGCTGTAATCCCAATAATGTGAGGCATTGCAGAAATTAATGCAAACCAGACAAATCATGTTTTTTTTCTAAAAATAATTATGATTTTGCAAATGTTTTTTTTTAAAACCCACACCTCACTCGAATAAAACTTTGCCTTTCTGGAATCCAGAATATGTATAGGAAATTGCTCAATCTTGAATACAATTCATAACTAATACCGGTAGGTATGAGTGATGTTTTCAATGTTTTCAGAGTCTTTTAGATGAAGTCAATTTGATAACTTTCAAAACATCACATTCAAGTATCTATTAATTACAAATAATTGTACGAGAAGATTTTGGGAATTTCTATTTGTATTCTACTGAAAAACTTAATTAGTAATCTACAGAGTACAACTTTTAATTTAATTGTACTCCTCTTATCCAATCAGAATCAAGTAATTTTGTACAGTTTATTATAAACTGTGTAGATGAGTTATATATAAATTGTAATATTCAAAGAGAGCAAATAAACTAAACTATAAACTATAGTGATAATAATAATAATAATAATAAACTTTATTAGTATTCCCAACTGGGTTTTTCGATACTAATTTACAATATATTTTAAAATGTCTGAAATCTAATATTATCTAAATTAATGCTAACTTAGTTATACAAAAATGAGAAATATATGTTATTAATTATAAATTGGATGTCAAAATGTAAATATATGTATATGCATATTGCTATAAGGAATTAAAATCTAAAATTATATATTAAGTAAAATAGCTATGTAACATGTCATTTTTCAGGTTCTTTTTAAAAGCTGTGATTGAGGTTGCCTTTTTTAATTCAACATTTGTATTATTCCATATTTGCACTGCCCTATAACGAAAACTGCGTTGACCTGATTTTGTTTTACATAAGGGAATTTGTATAATAGTGTATGTACTGATTAACACATTAACGACTGAGCCAGGCATATAAATATCATCTCTGCCTTTTCATTTCTTTACTCTGCAGAAGATGACTTCCGCTCAAGTTGTCGAAACGTCAGACATCAACACCATCAGTCTTTCTCAAGACTATATTATCCTGGTGGATCATAACTCATCTACATTGATTACACCTGGGATCAGACCATTCACTCTTATTATAAACTATAAAACAGAAAAATTCAAAAAAACATCTAACTTGTAAATATTTACCTTATTGCCAACTGCTATGGTATTGCCATTAGGGCTCCAACAGATATTGATATTTTCTCCTTTTGTATTGACAACATGAGCACACTTTGTACCTGAAACATATCAAACGACAAAATATATTATATGATAATAATTTTATTGCATTTCAGAATGATCTTAGGTCTTCATTGTAATATATATGTAAAATAATGTCTTCATTAGTATAAGGATAAAAAATACAAGGATTTCATGTGATATATTTTAGTTATATTAAAATACATTTTAATTTAAAACAAGAATTGTATATTAAAAATTGTATATTTTTATGGAAACTAGCAAGTAAACTAGTATAGCCTGCAACACATCAACAACACTTACACCTGGGTTCAAACCATTCAAACGTCAAACACCATCACCAACAGCCTTTCTCAAGACACCACACACCCAAACGATCACAACACATCAACAATACTTACACCTGGGATCAAACCATTCAAAAGTCAGACACCAACACCAACATTCTTTTGACTGCACACACTCAGATGATCACAACAACAGAACAGAACAGAACAAGTTTGACTGTGAGACAGAACATGCTTTTTCGCGACCATTAACGGGTAGATGCAGGCGACGGTATGTACATACAAATTTAGAAAACTCACTTCTTGTGTCCCATATTCTTATGGTTCTATCTCCTGATGCGGTTACGAACAAGTCAGGGTTAGTAGGATGCCAGCATAGTTGATCAACACTTTCGTTGTGCCCTTTGTACTTGTTGTTATCTGGTGTCTATAAAAGTATAATGTTGATGTACCTGGTATAATTAATTGGGTGGCATGGGTGGCCTAGCGGTGATATTGCTGACCTTTCACCACTGTGACCTGGGTTCGATTCCCGGCTTGGGCGACAAATTAACTTTGAATTTTGATGAATTTTGAATTTTGATGAATTTTTTGATTTTTTTTTTTCTAAGTTTGTTTGATGTGTTGTTCTCTCTCATGCCATGAGGGTTATCCGGGTATCCTCCCTCCGTAAAAATCAACATGTGAGTTTAGTGTAGTATGATTAGAATATTGAATATAGTATGTGTGAGTGAGGACAGGGGGGACACCTCGTATGGGACTTGGTTTCCCTTTGTGTCCTACTGGGCTACGCCCGAAAAAGAAATAAATGGAATCAATCATCAATATTTATCGATGCCATGGTGTATAATCACAATCATCAAACATTTGGCTAGATTATAGAATACCCCGTCACTTATTTACATAATAATAGAATCTATTGTGATATTTGGTCGTTCTCAAAGAGTGCCGCTACTTGAATTTCTATAGTGACGGGGTATTCTATAATCGCTCCAAACATTTATATAACTGAAACATTTTTATAACATAGATGGTATATAACGCACGCTGTGATTGGCTAGCATCTATGAACTAGATTTGGATATACCATAGATTTTTGCTCACGTCAATTTTCATGTCAACGCGAAAAACAATCTATTTTCACCCGGCGTTTTTTTCGTGTTTTACCCTTGTAAAAATGGACGAATTTCCTAATTTTTGCCTACAAAATGAACTTTTGGACTCTCAATCACGTTCAGTAACAAACCATCTATGAACTATCTCTTTTATAATATAGACAACGTATTTTTACACACAAAGGTTTAAGCTTATATATTTCAAATAAAGTCTGTTTAAAATAATGAGGCATCAAAATAATGAAAGGAAAATGCCCAATTTGGCATAAACATATTGATCTAAAAGTCCAGTCTATAAAACAAACTCGACAATATCCAAAGAAAAACTGACAGCCTTCACATGAAGTTTGGTTTGAAAAGCGTCCACTCGGAGTAAATAAATTAGACACCATGATGAAGGAAATTAGCAATGCTACCGAGTTGTCTCGTGTTTACACTAACCATTCCTTGATGCTGGAGTCGCCAGCAGAGACATAATGGCTATCTCTGGCCAAAGATGTGTACAAAGTTTAAGCCATTACAACACTCGTCCATCGACTGCACAGCTTCATCATTGCAGCGAAGTGCTTTCAAGACGCCTCGAGCAAAGTTCGTCTTCACAGGTGTTATTGTCAGTCAGCCTTTCCTTCAACTTCCTCCAGTAGCAACGGCAGCTCAAAAGAATAATTGGCACCTTCATGAATTCCAAGGAAGAGCTCCACAACATATCGACATTGGTTCCTTGTTCAACAACTGCTCCTTTGAAAAGTTTGAATTTGTCTTTATCCTCCGCTAGTAAATAACTCAGTTTTAGTTTGAAAACTTACACTTTTGACAATGTCGAGTTTGTTTTACAGATTGGACTTTTAGATCAATATGTTTAAGACAATTTAGGCATTTTCCTTTCATTATTTTGATGTAAAATAACTTGGCACTCGCTATTCATTGTGAATAGAATTGAAAAATTTGTCAAACTGGAAACTTAGCGAGTTTGTAAAACGCCAAGCGTGCGTAACTTTAGGAGAATTTGTTATTTGAACAGACTTTATTTGAAATATTAAAACCTTTGTGTGTAGAAATACGTTGTCTATGTTATAAAAGAGATAGTTCATAGATAGCTGTGCGTATATCCAGTTCTACATGCACTTGGGAGGTTGCTAAGCACTCAAAATAGCTAGAGTGGCACTCCGCTTCGCGTCGTGCCACTCATTACGCTATTTTTCGTGCTTAGCAACCTCCCGCGTGCATGTAGAACTGGATATACGCACGCTATCTATGAACTATCTCTTAAATATATTATGCTCACCAAACGATCCTTGTCAAGTAAAAACACTGTGGCAGTCCTGTCGAATGATCCTGATGCAAGTTTACGTCCATCACAACTCCAAGATACCGAATGAACCTAAACATATAGCACATTTTATATAGCACAAAAATGACAGGCCGGCACTCTCGCGAAAATTGTAAGATTTCCAAAACTTCAAAGCAAAATGTACATATAAAGTAGAAAGAAATGTGTCAGCCATGCTTTATAGATATTACCTTAGCGTTATGAGCTACAAAGTCTTTAGTTTTTCCATTGTTTTCAAAATGTTTTCGCATTTCGTTCAAGTAGTCAAGTTTGCTCGCGGTGGCCGCCATCTTGAAATACACTAGACTCTTCCTCAGTCTCTTGCTCGGTTGATTCTCTGTGACATTGAGAATTCCACAGGAAACCCAGCCAAAGCAATTTAATTTTTGTCGCTGTACTGCAAATTTATAAAATTGTATTCAATAAAGCTACTGTCTTGTTAACCTATTGATAAGTGAAGGTTTTAGAAATTATATTGCAGTTAGTTTTGTTTAGAGTTTTGTTTAGAGAACAAAGAGTTTTGTTAGTTTTGTTTAACGGCTGATATAATAATAACTAGACGCACTTATTGCGTTTACTCGGGCTATGTCATAGAATAGTTGTGGTTTACCTGTGGCATTACGTCATCTGTAATCTCGACACGACGATAAACCCATAGATTGAAAAGGTAAACCTAGACTCAGGCTCCCCTGTGGGGTAGCCAGAGTAATCAGAAACTATAATCAGAATCTCCAACTCTATTCAGTTCCAGTGAGTTCTTCCAGAACGTCGACGTGGAGTAGTGGAGTTGCATAAGTAATGTTTAATTAACGAGCAGGAGTGTTTTATCGGGATTTAATACCACGAAGCGAATTGAAAAAAAACACCAACCTATATTATTTGTTTTCTTAGGAAAACATAGCTCTATGATTTTTACCATTTGATCTTTGTCAAGCAGAAACCCTCTATTAAACATCCAGAGAAGCCTTTCACACCATAATATGACTCTATATACTCAGGCGGCTTATAACCGGCGACAAAAAACATACTGATATCATTCAAAGAGTTCTCGAGGCCCTACTGTCCTTTCAATTTTGAATAAGAGTCTTATAAGAGAATGACCAAGAGAATACTGCATGCAATAACGATTCGAAATTTTGCAAAGTACTTATCTTTTTCTTAATTCATGCATAGCCATGTATTACACATCAAAATGTCCGTAAAAACATGGTGTTTTCGAATCCACTGCCATTTGTCCACTATATTGAATCCACTATATTGTCCATAAAGTCTGTTTAGTTTCAAGTATAGCCCAAATTGTTCGATGGTTATATTCGTGTTTAGTTTGGGTGGTTGGTTAGTTACTTTGTCTATCGGTTTTGCTGTTCGGTTTATCTGTTCGTCGTTTCGATTTGTTCAGGTTTGCTTCTTCCTCTATTCAATCCGTTTGTTTGATTGATAGTTTGCTAAAAATTTTCTAAAACACCGGCGCAACAACTAAATAAAACTTTGCCTGAAAACAAAACAAACGGAATTGAAATAATCTGAATGATAATTTTTTAACGTAGAAAAACGTTTTTCACCGATACTAACTTTTAGCAAAAGGAAAACTATCAAATGATAGAAACCTAAGTTGTTAATAACATATTAAAGTTTGAAAAATATATATTAATTTCTGATGAAGTTATAAGGATTAAAAAAATACTGAAAACACCAAAACGAGGTATTTTAGGACTCAGTAGAAAATTACATGCAAATCTTTACATATTTATTTCACCATAACTTCATTCACATTTTGTCCAGGGCTGTAAAACTTTCCAAAAATGTTTATTTTTGTTAGTTCTAATTAAATATGCCAGTGAAAAAATATTTTTCGGGAGCCCCCTTCCGGATTGATTGAAAAATTAAGGACCCCCCTTAATAAAAAAATGATTCAACTCCCCTGTGTGGATAAATAATATTTTACACAATGCATGGCTCTAGTAGTATGGCAATTAGTCAAAAACTCGCTTGTTCACTACTAGTGAAAGTTCCGATAATGAAACATGAGACACTAAGTGTCGTTTTGTTTTGTTCTTCCCCTGAGCATTACCCTGCGAGCAGAGGTTCCTTTCTCTTACCTAGAACGACGTTCTAGGTAAGAGAAAGGAACCTCTGCTCGCAGGGTACCTGAGCATATAATTAGCTCAGTGATATTCTATAGTACTTGCAAATTGTGTTAAAATGAACTCTTTTTATGAAGGGGTTCATCTAAAAATATGGCTCAGCTCTTTCCTGTCTGAAAATCAAAGAAAGTCGTTAAACTAGTCGTTTCTATCAAAAGTAAATTGCAGCTGCGAGCTGTTTACATAATATTCCAAAGGCAGCCCAATCTTGGCTATTCAGTAAGCGAATATTTTTCTTTTGTTCTTTTTTCATGGACTCAGGTATATTAAGGCCTGGGTCTCGACATGCAAGCCTTAAAATAGGAGGGCGGGTCTATTTTTGCTTAGTTGTAAGATATGGTATTGAAAATTTAGCATATGAAACGGACACATAATAGTGATATTTTAAGTTTACAGTTGCCGTGGAGATAAGTAATATGACCTTTGAACCCTGATTTTAAAGAATTTTGGAAAAGCTTCTGGAAGAGTATTAGAACCTATTTATTTGGCAGACGTTTTTATGGAAATTATTTAGTCTTAGTACACTCTTCCTGGGTCCAACTTGAAAACATGTCAAAATAAACCCCAACCCTAATTAAGGTATTGGTGAAATATGATACCCTTTAATAATATCTTATCTATAGATAATTTCCAAGCATTCTAGTTGGAACCAAATGAGGATCACTATGCCTAATCTATTTACAGAAGAATATGTCCTTAATAAAAACTTTCTACTACTCTCCCGCAACCGTTTTTCGAAATTTCTTCATATGAGGGTTCAAAGGTCACATTACCTGTATCCATGACAACCAGAATAATAAATTGTTTATTTTGGGTTTATGTTTGGTATGTCAATGTTTTATGTCGAAACCTTAAAAAAGAGAAGAGATAGACCACCCCCTCTTACTTTATTGACGCCATCTTGAATACCCAGGCCTTTTAAAATACGCCTGAGGAGATACCCAATTAAACGGGTAATTTCACTTCGGGACTAGCGGTTACACACAGAATATCCATTCCCCGTGGTTTAGAGCGATTTACCCACGGGTAAAATGCCTAGTGTAACCGCAACTAATAGTTGCATATGATTTAATACCGCTCGTGGAGTAGCGTGATCGAATCTCGAATACGGTTACGTGATAAGTTTAGAATCGCACTGGAATTCCATATTGCAAGCATTGCTATGTACAACTGGCCGTTCGAAAAGTCGACTTATTATCTTCTTTAGCTTAGGAATTTGCCACAAAATTAAATAGTCTCTAATTGCTAACAAATAGTGAAAAATTGAATGACTTTCAACGAAGGAGCTTTATTTACGTTCACTCATAGTCAATACCACTGTTTACATTACAGTTTTTGTCAAATTTAATAAACAAATGTAAGAATTATAACTTTATAAGTGTACTATTTACTAACTCAGAAAATCAGACTGCGACAGATAGTATAAGGACAATTTCTCTGTATCATGGATGATTCTACTTCCAAGAGCATCCAGATAAAGTCAATCTCCTTCGGTAAAGATCTGATCTATGGTGGCCAGTGTTCAATTGAAAACCTCTGAACACATAACAGCGCTGAAAACTCGTAAAAGATCATTGTAGTCCGCGAGAAATGTCACCAAAAGTCGTTCGTGACCTTGATCAATGCTTCCAGCAATAAATAAGTTTGATTTTGACATTATTACAGTGCGAAAAAAAGATTTAGCTCGGATAATTTGATGAAACGATGCCGTGGAACAATTTGCCCCTGATATATCTGTGGGGGGGTTGGGGGGGGGGGGGGGGGGGGGGGCTAAATTGCAGAACTTTCGAATCGAGATTGTTGCTGGCATATCGCACACAGGAACCCCAAGAATAGTGTTGCTGCTCGCCTGATGGCTCGCAGCAAAAAGTTTGAATTTTGACTTCCGGAACAAGCTCCAATAGACTACGTTCCAAAGGGTATTTATTCTGGGAGCAAGAAACGAGCGACAGAAGATTACCCCTGGGTTCCCGAGGATGTTATATATTTAATAGGGGGGTGTTCACATCCTAACAGAAGCTGAGACCGAAATTGTAGATGGGATATTAGTTAGATATACACATCAGACAATAAACTTTTGAACTGAGGTTCTCTGAATACAATCATGTCTTAAGATAATTGCGGCCATGGTTATCAATCAATCTTATCATTCAAATATGTACAATAATTCATGATAATTCATTCATCTATTCATTTATTCTTACAAAGAGACGGTCAGATAATAAATCAATCCAGCGTGATTGAATAAAAAATGATCACACAATAACTCAACTTGTATTTTTCGTTCCTTTTAGTTGTTGACAAAGTGTGCGAAAACTACCAAACACTCGACGAAGAAAACAGGTCGGTGAACTACGGCGTGGATTACAGATGCGACGAAGACCTAACTCCCGGATTGTACAGGTTCACTGGTAGCGCGGGCTCACGCATGGCCAACAAATGTGTCTCCAAAAATCACTGCGGTACGGCAAACCCTGGTTGGATGAAAGGCGATCTGCCAAGTGTGGCCGATGGAAGAGTGGAAAGAAAAGTTTGTTTTACTAGTGTTTTTACAAACGAATGCTGTGAGTTCCATATGAAAACTATCGTTAGGAATTGTGGAGGATTTTACGTGTATAACCTTGCTGGATATCCAAGTTGTCCCACGAGGTACTGCGGTAATGGCAATGTTAAGTGAAGTGTTTGCAATTTTTTATTGACGGATTTGTAATATTCACATTTCTCTGAGCCATTTTGAAAGGTAGCCGCGTGCCTTTGCATCGAAGCGAGACATACGGTGAGCCTAAAAGTCCAGTATTCTGAACCAGTAAAACGCAATGGGGACAAACAAACACAATAATGGGGACATAATAACAAAAAATAACACGAATAAATAAATGTGCCAAATCTTGTGTCACGTTCCGCTATTCCAAGGAAGGACCATTTACTGCGATTTTCACAAACATGCGAACTCCGAGGCTCAAATACTGAACTCGTTTTTGTAGTTTTCGCTTCCGTCAATCAAACGCCCGATAGTTCCCGACTACTTTCCGAAGTATCGACATTCAATATGGCGGAGTATGGCGGAGTTTGAGAGGTTTGTTCATGATGTTGAAGAATTCTCAGAGGCCAAATATCCGTGAAACTCCTAGATTTAGAGGAAAATTAGATCGTAAAGGAAGAGGGAGACCAAGTAAGTATCACAATACTTCTAAGTGAGAGGATTTATAAAACAAACGTGCTCGATCATTGCTTTTGTGGTGGAATTTACACTTCACTTCAATCGAACTTCAAACGTTTGAGTATCCTCTAAATCTGGGAATTGTTTTGCAGCTATTTATTTCCTCTAAAAAAGTCTTCAAAATCGTCGCAAAATCTTTCAAATTCCACCATATTGAATGTCGTTACTACCGAGAGCATCCTGGAAATGTCGGAAGTTTGATTGACGGAAGCGAAAACTCATAAAACGAGTTCGGTATATTAGCGTTGGAGTTCGCATGTTTGTGAAAATTGCAGTAACAAATGGGTTGATTTGGATGGTAAACATTCGACTAATTTTGTGTACCGGATAGTGAAAGGTAAAGAGTAGGATCGTGGTTAAACTAAGACTAAGACTTAACAAGACGTACCTTGAGTTTCTCTGAATAATTGGCATGCATGATTATCAGTGATTGTATCTCTCTATATTTCGTTTTACTATAGTCAGTGTTTTGAAATATGTCTCCTATATATAATGCCCATTTAAAATTGAAAAGAATAAGAGAAGACATTATTTAAACGGTTTTCTTTTGTTCTATTTATCAGGACCTCTGAAAAGAACAATTGGCCTTTACAATGCAGCTGTCAATCAAAGAGAAGCTGGAAGCCAAGAGGGTAAGAAATGTAATCTTGCTTATCGTAAAAGCTTGGTGATGACGATGAAGAATATAATGATGATGATCAAGATGACCATGATAATAATATATAATGATGGTACGGCAATGATAATTATGGATGACATGAAGTAATTATATATGATAATGATGATGACGATTATGATAAATAATGATACTGATGATAACGATAATGGTACGTAATGATGATGAATGAAATATGAATAAAATTGTGGACGATAATTATATCATAAAAGTCAATTTATCTTTTCGAATTATTACATTTCGAATTAACAGTTGACAAGCACTTGGTCTCAAAGAACGAAGTGCGTTCAAATTGTAAGTTCATCTGACACTTATTTCAGGTACCATTGTTCATTGGAAAGACATTGGAAATGGTTGAATTAAGACTAGTAGTTTATTAAATTCCATATGTGAGCTTGGTGATGAACTTGCTTACTGCCTGTCTTATTCTTATCTATTTTGATAATGGTTTGATATTTATTATGTAGGAATTCAGGCATGTGGTATTGGCTTCCTTGTACTAAAGACATGTCGGATGAAACCAAGGCTAGTCATATCATACTAAGTACTGGATCAATGTAATGTCTTAACATTGAATATCAATAAAATTTTGAACTGATATCTTGGTGTCGTGTATAGTTCTTGTTTTCATTGGATGTGGGGTGATAGATATATCGAGCTAGTAAACAAGCCAGTAGAAGATGGAAGTGATCTCTGACTTCCTTCCTAAGTTATGGGGGTGATCGTCGATTTTGAAATTGACCCCTACCTTTAAAGGAACGGCGCATAATTTAAAAATAAACTGTCGAAGTCTTGTATCAACCCCTAAAGGTACAACTGTGCGATATTCTTGCCAGCTAAGTTCCTTTTTTATGGTAAATGTACGTAACATAATTGACTTTTGAACGAGAGAACCGTTAAAAAGTACACAGTAACGATTTCCCACCCTAAAAAGATATAGATATATCAGATATATATAACAATATAATAACAGTATAGCTTAATTACAGGTTATTGTATACTATTTTTTTGTCAAAATATTCATGAATGAATTCTTTTGTATTTCACTAGGAGAAAAATTTATATGAAGACTCTTTTGCATTTGATAAAAAACATATTTTAATAATTATTTTCAAGTAAAAACGTCTTTTATATACAACAATTGTCTTATATACGAACAACAGAATTACAATTCTGTCGTTAAAAAGCATTTGGGAGCACCAAACAGGGACTTCATCAATTTCATATGGAAAATAAAATATAATATAAATAATGATACAAAACAATAAATAACAATAATATATAATTCTTTTTTATCCCGCGAGACGGGACATCGAGTCAGCATTGCGGGTCACTTCAGCATCTTGAATACTCCCTTTGTGAGTCATTGCATTTCTCCTTGAGTTAAACACCAAATGTTTGCACATATGCATGACGTCATCACTCCTGAAGTTCAGTTTCTGCTGAAGTTCTATGATGTGATTTCTTGTTGATCTATTCTCATCCGTTAAGTCATTCTTCTCCAACTGAACTTTACGAAGTTCATCTGCCATACTATTTCTGTCTTTCTTCAAAATTTCAATCTCTTTGCTCAAGATTCCTTCCTTTTGTTCACGATACTTTATATGTCGCTGTAACTCACTGACATTATTCTGCGCTGTGTTGACTAGGTAGTTTAGCTGACGTAGTTCATCTCTCTTATTATCTTCATCGTCCTTTTTCTGGCCTTCAAGGCGAGTGATTTCTTGTTTTAAATTCTCCACCTCGGTTTTCATAATGTCTTTTTCGATTCTCTTCTCGCTTAAGCCTTCATCTGACCCCTTACATTCTTTTAGTGTTTGATATTCGTTCTCCCAGTGTCTTTTCTTTTCTGTGAGGCAGGCGATAGTTGTTTCTTTGTTGTTTAGTTTGTCTTTGAGTTCTCTATTTGTTTTGGTTTGTCTTTCAAGATCGCCTCTGACTTTTGACAAAGACTCGTTCAGCTTCATGATCTCATCATTTAGTTTTTCGTTTTCTTCTGAAAATATACAATAAATATTTCAACGAGTCAGTGAGAGATTGCATGAATAACAGAATGAGAGAGAGTTAATACGTATAAAAACAAATGATCCCAATAAGTTAACTTTACATTTTACAGTGTGGATACTTGGGATACTCCAAACTGGTCCGCTCAGATATTACACAGCATTTCGTTCAATTTTTGAAATCGGCCAATTGCAAATTGCAGTGAAATAGGATAGCGATGTAACGGTTAAAGTATCGGAATTCGTAGTTATCTATCTTTTGATTATATATATTATTAGAATATTTGCATTAAAATTTTGTTAAGATTAATTGGGCATGGCCCATGCCCAAAAACCATATCTATATATTATATTGTAAGAAGAAATTAAACTGCGAGCTCCGCTATTAGGTTGTACCTAATTTGTGTATTAATATTGTAATCGATAATTGGTTAACTTTATGAAGATGTTCCTTGCTGAAGTTTCGCTCTGTATAACGAACATTAATTATATACTTCAATCAAGAGAACTCATTTGATAATTGCATCGGGAAGGTTGACCAAACCTGAACGTTTTGCAATCATGGTTTTGTCCAATTCCTTGATCTTTCTCTTTCTCTTCTCTCTTTCCAGTTCGTATTCACACTTGGTTGCCCTAGTTTTCTCTCTTTCTAGATCTTCCTCCAAGTGCTTCACAAACACTGAGTTCTCACGTTCCATGCCCTCTTTCTCTCTTTCAAAGTTGTGCATTTGACTTGTAAGTATGTCGATAGCTCTCTGCAACTCATCCTAGAGATCACACATATATAGGATTTCGTATCATGAATTATCTCATTGAACCATTTTTGTTAACATTATCATCATAGATGGAAATAGGTTATTCATCGTGGAATGTGAAATTATAAAAGGATACTTAATCAATTGTCTCACGATTGAGGTCATTGGTAGAAATACCGCGACGTTTCGACTGCAATCTGCTAGTCTTCATCAGGCGATGGTGTAGACTGGATGATGGTTGTCTTAACACCAACACCATCATCAACATCACCGTTACCATCATGCATTATCAACGTACATCACCATTATATGACTACCATAACCACCATACGAACCATCACCATTGTGGTGAATTGATACTGGTTTATTAATAGATCTCACGTGACCTATGCTAAGTAACGCAATAGAACAGTCACAACATTACAACCATGATCACCACCAACGTCATGCAACGTCAGTATTAACATCACTATCACTTTCACCACTCTTAAGTCATTTTCTTACAACAATATTCATCGACGTCATATCGATCATTTACAGTATCACTTAATTTATAAAATGTTTAATTAAGCTATATACCTTGCTTGCAATGATCCTGTTCTTTTCTTGAGTCTGGTTATCCATTTTTCTTCTCATTACTTGTTCCATGTCTTCTTTCTCCGCCACGATTTCATCAATAGCTTGATCGGCTTCTGTCTTGGATTTCGTGAGCTCCGAGATCTTGACTGCGGCGTCTTTTACTTGCTTCTGTAACTCCTTCTCAACTTTATGATACTCTACAGTCCGCTTGCTTTCTATTTCCAATTCTTTCTCCAATTGTTGTACATCGTATGTCAGATCCTTTTCGATGATTTGTTTTGCTTTTAAATTGCTTTTCAGCTCACGGATTTGGGTTTTTAACTGTATTACCATTTCGTGATTTTCCGTGTCATTCTGCTTCGCGTCCTTCGCACATTCCTGTTTCTCAAAATCTAGCTGAGCTATTTTGTCTTTCAGTTGCTTTTCATTTATTTTTTTCAATTTAATATCCTTTTGTAACTCATTTATTGTTTTTTCCAGTTTTTTTAATTGTGACTCCGCAGTAATCTTCTCAGTCTCAAGCTTTGCAATCTTTTGCTTCATTGATTCCATTAATGTCGTCAATTCCTCCTCACATTCCAACCACTGTGTATGTGTAACTTCAGCCTCCTTTATTGTGTTTTGCAAATGTGCATTCGAAGCCTCAAGTTCTGCTCGTAAAGACTCATTTTCCTCCTTGAGTCTCTTTAAGGTTTCTTTTACTTTCTGAAACTGTTTCTTTAACTTCATTTCCATTTCATGTGCCTTCTTCTCTTTATCAAGTGCTCTTCTCAATGTCGCAAGTACAGAAGTTTTAAGTGTGTTTAAAGAACTTCGAAGATGGACTGAAGTTTTGTGGCAGTATTCTTCATCCATAACGTCCAGTTGAAGTTCCTCCTGTGGGTCACCGCCAAAGTTTCTTTTTAACGTCCTCCACGATTCGATTTTTTCGGTTCTGTGACTTGCCGTTGAAGTGTCATCTTTGGTTTCGTTAATTTGCTCATTGCTCACCATCTCGAGAGCAAAGTCTATTTCCTCTCTCGTGTCCAACTTTGATTTGTCCTTGTCTGGCTCTGCATTTAAGCCATCTTCAGATTGGAGTTCTTTAACTACATGCGCTATTAATCTATCAAACTCGATTTTCTCTGCTTTCAGCTTAGAAATCTCGTTATGCATTACTGTCACCTTCTTGCTCAACTTTTCTTTCAAATCCTCGTCTTTTCTCATGTGTGCTTTGTTCTCTCTCAGCCTGTTAAATAAGGATTCTTTTTCTTTCTCAAGTTTAAACTGTTTGTCGTTGAGATCACTTATCTTACTATCCATGTACTCTACAGTGCTGGACATTTTTCTCTCCGAGTCTTTCCTTTCTTTAAGTTGTTGTTTGAAATCGGTTATTTCGCTTTCATAAGAAGTAGTTGTTTCCTTCAACTGCGTGGCTAAATCCTCATTCTCCAAAGAAAGTTTATGTTCTCTTTCATTCAAAGTGGCAATCCGGTTTTCCATGTATGTCATGTCATCTGACCACTTCTTCTCCGCAATCATTTGTTCTTTAGACATCTTCTGTTCTTTTCTTTCAGACGTTTCTAACTGTTCCTTGCTCTCTTGGTGTAGCTTCTCTTTATCCATCGTCAATTCTCGAATGCGCTTTTCCAGCTGCTGGATCTTTTCTTCCATCTCTTTTTCTTGCTCCCTCAATTTTCTATTGACATCAGTACGTTGTTCAGAATTTCTCTGTTTGAGCTCAAACAATTTCTTCTCCGAAGTCTCAATTTGCTTCTTATACTTGCATGTTAACCTCTCTTTCTCTCTTTCAAGTACACAAATGCGGTCGTGAAGCTCAGTGATCCTGTCTTCCATTTGCTGTTCCTGTTGACGCCATGTTCTTTCTGCCATCATATGTCCATCCGAGGACTTCTTCTCTAAATCTACAACTTTCTTCTCAGAAAACTCAATCTGCTCTTTATACTTCAAGAGTAAGTTCAACTTCTCGTTCTCGTTCGAAAGCTTGGAAATGCGCTTTTGTAGTTCATCGATCTTTTCCTCTAGTTGTCTCTCCTGTTTATGCCAAGTTTTTGCAGCCATCACATACTCTTCAGAGCATTTCTTCTCAAGCTCAAACAACCTAGTTTCCGAGGTCTCCAGCTCCTCCCTGTGTTTGGAGCTCAGGTTTTCATTCTCTATTGTTAGTAGTCGTATGCACTCATGCAGTTGATGGTTAATCTCCTCATTTTCTCTCTGCTGTGTATGCCATCTCTTCTCTGTTTCTATATTTTGCACAGACATTTTACTCTCCAACTCCATCACTTTCCTCTCTGAAGTCTCTTTGATCTCCTTTTGTATAGTGTTTAATCTCTCGTTGTCTATTTTAAACATGCGAAGGTTGTTCTGCACCTCATCAATCTTCTTTTGCATCGCTTTCTCCTGTTCATGCAGATTCACTTCAGCTTTCTTTTGCTTGGAAATGCTTTTCTTCAACTCCTCTGTTTTACATTCCATCGATGCTTTCATTTGTTGACACTGGATTTCTAGCGTTTTCTTATCTGCTATAGATATCTCTATACGTTCTTTAAGTTCCTCGATTGTTTCTTTCAAATAGTTTTTCTGTTTGTCGAAACCCTCTTCAATTTCCTTACGTTCCGCAAGCTTTTCTTGTAGGTCGTTGATCTTCTCATGGCATAACATTGCTTCGTTTTCTAGCTTTAATTTCTTCTGTTCCAACTTTGCTTTGGAGTTCTCCATCTTAAAAACAATATGTTCTAGTTCTTTAACCTTATCCTTTGAAGAAACTTTATTGTCCTCAAGAGACTTCACACATGTCTTCAATTTTTCTTCCCGCTTATACAAATTATGCGTCGTTTTTATCGTTTGTTCAAGCTTTTCTTCCAAAGACTTCATGCTTGTCTCCGACAACTCTCTGCATCTCTTGAGCTGCTTAGATAATGCCTCGTTCTCCGACTTTACAGTTTTGCTTGCCTCTTCCAGCTGTGTTATGGTGTCCTTCAGTTTCTTCTCCTGGTCACACCACTGTCTCTTTTCATTCATATACTCCTCAGTATTGAGCTCGAGATCCCTATTTCTCACCTGATCTGAAGAATCGTTGCTCTTTTTACATTCTTGACTAACTTGCTTTGTTTCAAGCTGTTCAGTAAGTTTTTCTTTCTCCGCTGTAAGATTCTCCAAGCGTTGTGTCATATCCTTAACACTAGTATCCAAAGCTTGAACCTTCTCGGTAAGATTTTTTTCTACTTCACTTTTGAGTTTAAGAGTCGACTCCAACCTTGCTACCTTCACTGATTTCTGTTTCAATTGCTTGAGGACATTGCTTTTTTCGTTTGCAAGAGCTGCTACTCGTTGTTGAAGCTCTTTCATGAACTCTTCTTTTGTCTTCAGCTTGTTCTGTAATGAAGCCATTTCTGTGGTTATTTCAGCAAGTCTGGATTGATCTATTGTACTGTTTTGTGAGGTTTCTTGAGAAGCTTTTACTCTCTTATCTAGCACTTGCACATTCTCCAGAGCTTTCGTCTGTTCAGAGAGTTTTGATTCTAACGCACTAATTTTTCCATCAGATGATTTGATTTCATTCTGTAAGTTTTCTTCCTTCTGGTTCCATTTTTTCTGCGCATCTTCTAAATGTGCAATCGTTTGTTTCAACTCATTGACTGTGTTTCGTGAGGACACGACTATACCCTCGAGCTGTTTGTTATATTGCTGCAGCCGTTTTTCCTTCTCATAGATCTTTTCTTTCTCCTGTGTCACTTCACGCAGCTTATTCCTAAGCAGCGCATTTGAGCTTTCAAGAAATTTCATAGCGTTATCAATCTGAAGTGCAAACGTTGATTCTCCTTCAGTGTGATCATTGTCTGGCAGCTTTGCGTTCTTGTCGCTTGCTATTTGAAGAAACATAGCATCGTACATTTCAATTTTACCCAACAATTCTTCATCGAGCTGCTCATTCAAACTTGACAATGCGTCTTCCTTTAATGGAATAACTGCAGCGTTGTTGTCATGTGTTCTAACATCTTTCTTGTTCTGTGCAGCACTTTCGTGTAGGACTGCAATCTCCTTTTTCAACGAGTCTATATCGTTTTCCAACGTTTCCTTTTCACATGTAGCTTTTTGTTTGGTGTCTTCAAGACGTTTGTCAGCGTTTTTGATTTCATCTTGAAGAACATCAATACGCTCGGCCATTTTCTGCAAATCCAAGTCTTTTCCTTGTACGTCTTTCTTCATGATATCCATAACTTCTTGCATGGCGTTGACGTCCACATTGTTCAGGTCTTGTTCAGCTTTTTCCTTGTCAATCTTCAAATCTTTGATATCCTCTTGTAGTTTAGCAATTACCCTGTCGAATTCTTTCTCTTTAAAATGGTATGCTTCTTGACTTTGTTTTAGATCATCAATCGTTTTATGGCATTCGCAGTTTTCTTCTTTTTGTTTTTCAATAAAATGTTCAAGGTCCGTTATTTTAGAACGTAGTAATTTGATTTCCAAATCTTTGGAATTGTCAGTGATTTCCTCGCTGATCATCGTATTTTGTGTCTTTAGAATCTTTGTCTTTACAAAATCAAAAGTATCTACCATCTCTGAATCGATGAAGCAGTTAACAGATTTAGATGATTTCAGTTTTTCTTCCAGTTCTGTTACTTTGGACTTTAACTCTTTATTCATTTCCTCAATATTGACTTCAACGTTCCTTTCTCTTGACAAACTCCCAGCTGTTTTGTATGATGATTTACTCATCTTCCACAAATCGTCCAACGTTGGCTTAGGTTCATCGACTTCTTCTGAATTTACTTCCTTCAAATTCGTTGTTAAGATGGTAGGTTCCTCAAATTTAGAATTCAGCCTTTTGAGATCTTTCTCGACTACGCACAAACAGTTGGCAGATCTATCGTTTTCTTCTGGAATTTCGTCGTCCTTTGTCGCCATCTGTGCTCTGACTACTACGGGACGAGTGCAAGTTTCATTGCTTTTCTTCATAACAGTGTCTTCTTCGTTGGTAATGGAGTTGACCTTCGTAAGATCATCATCTTCTGGAATTTCTTCTTCCTTTGTCACCATATGTGCTCTGATTTCTACGGGACGAGTACAAGTTTCATTGCTCTTCTTTACAGCAGTGTCTTCTTCGTTCGTATTGGTGTTGATATTCGTGAGATCGTTATCGCTGACACAGCTCAACTTTGCAGGCTGTGCGTCTTTCAAGGCGTCAGTCTTTGGTTTCTGTATTGATGGTTCCGGTTTGGATTTGGTGAATAGTCCAGGACTCATCTCACTAGTTGTAATAATACTGATGGCATCGTTATGCCTAATTAAAGACACATATATGCATAAAATTAACTAGATGCGGAAAACATACATATTCGTCTTTCGAAAATGACGATCAAACTTGAAAATATTAAATGAATGAATAAAAGTGAATGAGTGAATGAATAATTGAATGGATGAATAAATGATAAATGAATGAATGGATGAATGAATGAATGAGTATGAATTATATATAAAAACATGCATATGGACGAATATAAAGGAGTTTATCAAGGGCAGCACGCGGGAAATATTCCTTTGATCTTGGTGGAAAAAAATAACAATTATCAAATAATAGCAATACATGTACAATTATAGACGTTATAAGATAAAATAACTAAATTGATCAGCTCTCATCTGCATCATTCTCCATGTATGATTCTACTGACCTGCCAATTCCACGAATTGATTTATTCTTCTCTTCTGTTTTTGGAGAGCTCGTTTCATCCTCCTGAGAGTAAAATGAAAAATAAATGAAAATCTTAACTGGAGGGAAGGGAAAAGGATATATGAGCGAAAGGTTAACTATAATTCCTAAGGAAAAACTGAATTAATAAAGTAAAACTAAAAAAAATGAGTAGGATCGAATTTAATAAGAACTAATACAAGAAAAAAACACTGGATACGATTTAGTGAACGATACAATAAAAGTTGAAGGAAAAAAAAAGAGAAACAAAAATATGATTAAAACATATAAACAAATAAACAAATCAGATTGCATGACATGATGAAATTTCAATTGCAAATAGCAGTGAAATTTGTGATGAATTTGAGTTTGAGTGCATTTTTTTACTAAAATCATTTATTATTCGGGGAATACAAAACAATTGAGTGATCCCGGCTAGCATGATATGGACAACTCGCTTTCATATAAGCAGCCCCTTAATAGTTCGCCGTTAAAATTTAATTATCTTATTATTAAGTAAAGATATACGTTAATCATTAATTGATCTATAAAATTAAAAAAATATCACTGACTTTTCAAAACCATATTGTAAAATTTCAAATCCGTTACCTCAATTCCAGATCTAGAAGATGCGGCCATATCTATTTCAGTCTTCGAAGACACTTCTGGTGTAAGCGAAGGAACTTTCTTTCCAATCGATGACAGAACTTTCCTGGACAACAAATCAGCTCCTTCATTGACTGCTTGATGATCAATAAGAGGAGCAATTGGTTCAAGCGAAAGCCTTTTCACTTCTCGCTCGTCTTCTCCGTCTTCTTTTGACGAGATTGAAGTCGAATCCTGCTCCGTAGCTGCGCAGGAACTTTTGTGGTTGAATAAGTTCCTAAATGAGGAATGCCTTGGAAGTATACTGCCAAAGGAATTTTCTTCAACGGTGTAGTCCATTGGCGGGGTTATCTCAACTGTAATTCTCGAGTCACTGCTTAAGGATTCTTCACCAGACATTTCTTCGACGTTTGAATTCCCGTTGTTGAGCGAAATCTTAGGCGTTTTAACACCAAAACAGCTGTCACTTTTCGAATCATCGTTGTCGTCTTTTTGAGGACTGGAAGTTGCAGATTGACTGTCGTTAAATTGCAGGTTAGTGGCTGAGTCCGGAGTGATTGAATGCGAATTCATTATAAATTCTTCTTAGTAAAAATACAAATCGAAATCAGCTATTTTTTTAACATTTCGATTGATCAATTTTAAAAGTTTGTTTGTGCGCTTTTCAAAAACAGTCCGACATACATAAAAGCCTTCAACAAACTAATTTAGTAAGCATTGTGATGTAATTTGACGCGCGAAACCATATTAGGAGAAGCGCGCGCCCTGTGAAACCAAATATGGTAGTGCGCTTGCAATCATAAGGTAACGATGTGCATGAGCGCCATTTTCTACAATAAAGCATGATGGGAAACTGAGTATTTCGGAGTTTTTTTATAAAACAAATAAAACAAATCCTAATATTTTCTTTTTCTTTATAAAAACTGCAAGCATTTTAGCAATATATAATTATAACGACAATTATTAAAATTTAATTTGTGAATTATTTTAGCTGTGTACGTTATTTTTATTTTATTAGCTTTTTTCTACATACGAAGGCAGGGATACAATAACAGCTTACTGGCACCAATTACTGTGGGCCCCGTAGTCATGATGCTAGGTCAGACCACACCACCGGGAGCTCCGTGCCCTACTCTTAGTTGAATAGTGGTGTGGTTTTTTTACGTCCCTCCTTTACAATGTGTGGAGTGTTGGAGAGACATGACCTCCGATTTAAAATCGTTATCTGAGAAGACGTGAATGCATGTCTAACCATTTGCAGATGTAATTACAACGGTAGCACCTTTTGTCAATTATATTTTACACAGATACTTGAGTAACTACAACTCATGCTCAGTCAATTTTGCAGTGAGTTACAGTCGATGCATTGATTTAATTATCGGTGTTTTTTGCGGTCGAGAAATGGTCATCCACAAACCTTAACGCGGTCATTTACATAATATGATTATTTTAAATCCGATTATATCATAAATTATGTCTTTTGAAAAGTGTTTAATAGTGTTTTGATTATATAGTTATGCGGTCGACATGCTTGTGGATGATTGACAGTTTTTTCTGCCCAAAAGATTATGTGTATAGTTCAGTTTTCTTGTATTTCAGTTTCAGTAAAAGGAAGGCCAACCAGTCGATCTTTCCGCTTGGTACGAAAGAAGCCAATTAAATACAGGTATTAGATCGATAGTTTAGATTAAAAAAATATTTTCTTTCTTCTTTAATTTACATACTCCTTTTAAGTCTTCCTTTTAATATTCTTTCCTTTTTCTCACTTTCTTTTATCTTTCCTAACTTCCTTATCTTTCCTAACTTCCTTCCTTCCCTCCTTCCTCCTTCCTCCTTTCTTCCTTCCTTCTTTCTCTTTCTATCGTTACATTCTTCGTTTTCTTGCTTTTCTTTCCTTTTATATCTTTCCCTCTTTATTGTCTTCAGCTTTCTGTCTCTCTGTCTCTCTGTCTCTCTGTCTCTCTGTCTCTGTGTCTCTGTGTCTCTGTGTCTCTCTGTCTCTGTGTCTCTCTGTCTCTCTGTCTCTGTGTCTCTGTGTCTCTGTGTCTCTGTGTCTCTCTGTCTCTCTGTCTCTCTGTCTCTCTGTCTCTCTGTCTCTCTGTCTCTCTGTCTCTCTGTCTCTCTGTCTCTCTGTCTCTCTGTCTCTCTGTCTCTCTGTCTCTCTGTCTCTCTGTCTCTCTGTCTCTCTGTCTCTCTGTCTCTCTGTCTCTCTGTCTCTCTGTCTCTCTGTCTCTCTGTCTCTCTGTCTCTCTGTCTCTCTGTCTCTCTGTCTCTCTGTCTCTCTTTAGACCTTCGATAGGGTATTTACTACGTGTTCTCGCTATGGAAATTTTCAACTTAAAATATGTTTCTCTTTTATATTTAACAATTATAATATTGAAATGTTTGACTTATACTACAAATACGCATACAAGTTTTCGTTTTTGCGCTTTGTATTTGGTGTGCTTTTAAGCTTTGAAAATCACAAACGTAGCAAATACCCATTTGGTGGTTTACATCGACCTTATTTTAAACTCCCTCGATGACCAGGATCCTTGAGTGATCCGAAAGATGTGTGCAAACGTTTCTCTGAACATCAGACCTTGTAACACGACAAATACAGTTTTAGATTTGAAAAACATAATATATACGTTCGTATATAGATATAGCTTCATCATCATCGGTACCATATCCTTCATTCTTTCCTTCTTTTTTTAGATTTCAACTTTCCTTCCTTACTCCAACGACAATTCTTTTTAGAAAGATCCCATGAACCATCCCGTAATAGCTTGCATCTACACGCACAGAGTGCAACCATTTTTATGAATTACAAACAAAGTAAAGGCGTTATCTAATCTTATTATGCTTTTACTCTTTTTGAAATCTAATAAACTAGTGCGAAATGCCAGTATTTCATCATTCAAACCAGGCTTTCCATTTGGGTTTCTTAATTGTGTAACGACGTCACAGATCTTGACGGTCTACCCCCTGCCTACCTTATTTGACTACCCAATTCCTACCCAATTCCTTCAATTCTCATTTCTTCATTCGTTCATTCTTTTCTTACATCATTCCTTGCTTCCTTGCTTTATATTTTCCTTTCTTCTTTTCTTCCTAGCTCGCTTTCTTCCTTCCTTCTTTTAATTCCTTGCTTTATATTTTCCTTTCTTCTTTTCTTCCTAGCTCGCTTTCTTCCTTCCTTCTTTTAATCCCTTGCTTTATATTTCCCTTTCTTCTTTTCTTCCTAGCTCGCTTTCTTCCTTCCTTCTTTTAATTCCTTGCTTTATATTTTCCTTTCTTCTTTTCTTCCTAGCTCGCTTTCTTCCTTCCTTCTTTTAATTCCTTGCTTTATATTTTCCTTTCTTCTTTTCTTCCTAGCTCGCTTTCTTCCTTCCTTCTTTTAATTCCTTGCTTTATATTTTCCTTTCTTCTTTTCTTCCTAGCTCGCTTTCTTCCTTCCTTCTTTTAATTCCTTGCTTTATATTTTCCCTTTCTTCTTTTCTTCCTAGCTCGCTTTCTTCCTTCCTTCTTTTAATTCCTTGCTTTATATTTTCCTTTCTTCTTTTCTTCCTAGCTCGCTTCCTTCCTTCCTTCTTTTAATTCCTTGCTTTATATTTTCCTTTCTTCTTTTCTTCCTAGCTCGCTTCCTTCCTTCCTTCTTTTAATTCCTTGCTTTATATTTTCCTTTCTTCTTTTCTTCCTAGCTCGCTTTCTTCCTTCCTTCTTTTAATTCCTTGCTTTATATTTTCCCTTTCTTCTTTTCTTCCTAGCTCGCTTTCTTCCTTCCTTCTTTTAATTCCTTGCTTTATATTTTCCTTTCTTCTTTTCTTCCTAGCTTGCTTTCTTCCTTCCTTCTTTTAATTCCTTGCTTTATATTTTCCCTTTCTTCTTTTCTTCATAGCTCGCTTTCTTCCTTCCTTCTTTTAATTCCTTGCTTTATATTTTACCTTTCTTCTTTTCTTCCTAGCTCGCTTTCTTCCTTCCTTCTTTTAACTCCTTGCTTTATATTTTCCTTTCTTCTTTTCTTCCTAGCTCGCTTTCTTCCTTCCTTCTTTTAATTCCTTGCTTTATATTTTCCTTTCTTCTTTTCTTCCTAGCTCGCTTTCTTCCTTCCTTCTTTTAATTCCTTGCTTTATATTTTACCTTTCTTCTTTTCTTCCTAGCTCGCTTTCTTCCTTCCTTCTTTTAACTCCTTGCTTTATATTTTCCTTTCTTCTTTTCTTCCTAGCTCGCTTTCTTCCTTCCTTCTTTTAATTCCTTGCTTTATATTTTCCTTTCTTCTTTTCTTCCTAGCTCGCTTTCTTCCTTCCTTCTTTTAATTCCTTGCTTTATATTTTCCTTTCTTCTTTTCTTCCTAGCTCGCTTTCTTCCTTCCTTCTTTTAATTCCTTGCTTTATATTTTCCCTTTCTTCTTTTCTTCATAGCTCGCTTTCTTCCTTCCTTCTTTTAATTCCTTGCTTTATATTTTCCTTTCTTCTTTTCTTCCTAGCTCGCTTTCTTCCTTCCTTCTTTTAATTCCTTGCTTTATATTTTCCTTTCTTCTTTTCTTCCTAGCTCGCTTGCTCGATCGTTTTCATCCTTCCTTCTTTGCTTTATATTTTGGTGGTTTACATCGACCTTATTTTAAACTCCCTCGATGACCAGGATCCTTGAGTGATCCGAAAGATGTGTGCAAACGTTTCTCTGAACATCAGACCTTGTAACACGACAAATACAGTTTTAGATTTGAAAAACATAATATATACGTTCGTATATATATATATGTATTTTCCTTTCTTCTTTTCTTCCTAGCTCGCTTGCTCGATCGTTTTCATCCTTCCTTCTTTGCTTTATATTTCCCTTCTCCCTTCTTTTCTTCCTAGCTTCCTTCCTTGCTTCCTTGCTTTATATAGTCCCTCCTTCTTTTCTTCCTAGCTTGCTTGCTCGCTTTCTTCCTTGCTTCCTTGCTTTGTATTTTCTTTCCTCCTTTCTTTTCTTCCTAGCTTGCTTGCTCGCTTCCTTCCTTCCTGCCTACCTTCTACTTGCTCAGCATACAGCAATACTCCAGTTTCATGTTATCTATCAGCGTTATACTATTTGACAAAAGACGGATTTACACAGACTAAACCTCTAATTAATTGTTGTAGAAATATTCACAAATTCCGTGCCATGTACTAGCAAATTTTACCGCTAAACAATAGAAAACACAAATTGTAAAGCATTGCTAACTAACTTGAAACTTGAAACTTGAGTATTGTTAACTTATTCAAACAAAGTGATATCGCAGAGTTAGTGACTAAGTAATTTGTTTCAAGTGGCATCATTGTATTATAAATACTTGTTCGAACTAATAACAGAATGTGAGCATCAGTTCACATGCTTGTTACTGTATTACAATCAATTTTGTGGACAAAAAGTTAAATTTCAATATATTAGCAGCAAAAATTTGCATTCATTTCAGTCTTGACTTGACGCTTGTTACTTGAAGCTGCGACAACGTATTTTGAAATATAGACGTGCTCATTATGCATGAACTTCGTACCGTTGGAAAACGCCGCTGCAGAACTTTCCACATGCAGTGGAGAGAAATGGCATCATATTCTTCCGATCCACTTCCTGCAGCATTTGACAGTGAGTCTTTTTGCTGTGCAAATTATTGCGAAACAGCCAGCAACAGAAGACAAATATATTACTTCTGAAATATTGTCAACTCTACCATACCATACCATACTTAACCATGCCCTACAATACCCTACCATACATAACCATACACTACAATACCCTACCATACTTAACCATGCCCTCCCATACCCTCCCATACTTAACCATTCCCTACCATACCATACCATACCATACCATGCCCCACAATACCCTACCATACATAACCATACACTACAATACCCTACCATACTTAACCATGCCGTACCATACCCTCCCATTCTTGACCATGCCCTACAATACCCTACCATACTTAACCATGCCCTACCATACCCTCCCATACTTAACCATGCCCTACCATACTTAAACATGCCCTACCATACCATATCATTCTTAACCATGACCTTCCATACCCTCCCATACTTAACCATGCCCTACCATACCCTCCCATACTTAACCATGCCCTACCTTACCATATCATACTTAACCATGCCCTACCATAACACTAAGAATACTTTTGGATGCTGCTTTGCAAAGTTTATTTGTTGTCGTTATATCAACTTCACATTGTGTTAACCATTATATCAAAAGAAATAGAATACATAGAGACAACTTATAATTATCATTAATCTTTATCCTTATATTTATCGTTAATTTTTCATCGTCATATTATTGGTTTTGATGGACTTCATATCCAGGATTTCTTGGTCACTAGTATCGACTAAAAAGAAAAAAAGAGAGAGGTTACTACGAGCGGAAAAATGAAAAATATACATATCACATGTTATTATTATAGATGGTATTGCCGGGTGTTATTGGTAACTATGATAGTGATAGTGTCAATTTATATTTATATGATGATTATTTTGGTAGTGATGCATGCATGATGATGGTAACGATGATGATGATGATGATGATGATGATGATGTTGATTATGTTGCTTATTATTGTAATAAATATCATGATCATTGTATGTATAGTGTATAGTGTATAGTGTATAGTGTATAGTGTATAGTGTATAGTGTATAGTGTATAGTGTATAGTGTATAGTGTATAGTGTATAGTGTATAGTGTATAGTGTATAGTGTGTAGTGTTTAGTGTTTAGTGTATAGTGTATAGTGTATAGTGTTTAGTGTGTAGTGTTTAGTGTGTAGTGTATAGTGTATAGTGTATAGTGTATAGTGTATAGTGTATAGTGTATAGTGTATAGTGTATAGTGTATAGTGTATAGTGTATAGTGTATAGTGTATAGTGTTTAGTGTTTAGTGTGTAGTGTATAGTGTTTAGTGTGTAGTGTTTAGTGTGTAGTGTGTAGTGTATAGTGTATAGTGTATAGTGTATAGTGTATAGTGTATAGTGTATAGTGTATAGTGTATAGTGTATAGTGTATAGTGTATAGTGTATAGTGTATAGTGTATAGTGTATAGTGTATAGTGTATAGTGTATAGTGTATAGTGTATAGTGTATAGTGTATAGTGTATAGTGTATAGTGTATAGTGTATAGTGTATAGTGTATAGTGTATAGTGTATAGTGTATAGTGTATAGTGTATAGTGTATAGTGTATAGTGTATAGTGTATAGTGTATAGTGTATAGTGTATAGTGTATAGTGTATAGTGTATAGTGTATAGTGTATAGTGTATAGTGTATAGTGTATAGTGTATAGTGTATAGTGTATAGTGTATAGTGTATAGTGTATAGTGTATAGTGTATAGTGTATAGTGTATAGTGTATAGTGTATAGTGTTTAGTGTTTAGTGTGTAGTGTATAGTGTATAGTGTATAGTGTATAGTGTATAGTGTATAGTGTATAGTGTATAGTGTATAGTGTATAGTGTATAGTGTATAGTGTATAGTGTATAGTGTATAGTGTATAGTGTATAGTGTATAGTGTATAGTGTATAGTGTATAGTGTATAGTGTATAGTGTATAGTGTATAGTGTATAGTGTATAGTGTATAGTGTTTAGTGTTTAGTGTGTAGTGTATAGTGTATAGTGTATAGTGTATAGTGTATAGTGTATAGTGTATAGTGTATAGTGTATAGTGTATAGTGTATAGTGTATAGTGTATAGTGTATAGTGTATAGTGTATAGTGTATAGTGTATAGTGTATAGTGTATAGTGTATAGTGTATAGTGTATAGTGTATAGTGTATAGTGTATAGTGTATAGTGTATAGTGTATAGTGTATAGTGTATAGTGTATAGTGTATAGTGTTTAGTGTTTAGTGTGTAGTGTATAGTGTATAGTGTATAGTGTATAGTGTATAGTGTATAGTGTATAGTGTATAGTGTATAGTGTATAGTGTATAGTGTATAGTGTATAGTGTATTTACCAGCAACATTTGTTAGAATCTAGAGTACATGTCGGGCCGCAACCTGAACAATCATACGTTCCAGAAGGACAAACATTTTTGGTTTTATGCACACAAAAACCAACTGGCCAATCACATCGTCCTAAAATCAACAAATAACTACTTTACTATAACGCAAACATATTTTCGCGGGAACTTAATTTCGCGAACAATGAACGGGCATATTTCGCGGTTGTGGGCACGCCCTCGTCAGCTATGAGCTTATGTATGATTCTCTTATTCGTGGAATAATTGCTAATTCTAATGACCCGATAGTCTAATTTGAATTCTTAATATAAATGATTATCTCATTTATATCTCATTTTCATGCATTCATAATAACAGCGAATAAGGGATAAAATCGGGGAAAAAACAAAGAAAATTTTCGATATTCCCTTTCACAGTTCTCTACGCTATTTTGAAAGGTACCCGTGCCTTTGCAACGAGGCAAGACGAACGGTGAGATGGCAAGTACTATGTAGAATATGAATTGCCGATCTGTATGGGATATACAAAGGTAGCCAGGCCTTTGCAACGAGGCAAGACGAACGGTGAGATGGCAAGTACTATGTAGAATATGAATTGCCGATATGTATGGGATATACAAAGGTAGCCAGGCCTTTGCAACGAGGCAAGACGAACGGTGAGATGGCAAGTACTATGTAGAATATGAATTGCCGATATGTATGGGATATACAAAGGTAGCCAGGCCTTTGCAACGAGGCAAGACGAACGGTGAGGTGGCAAGTACTATGTAGAATATGAATTGCCGATCTGTATGGGATATACAAAGGTAGCCAGGCCTTTGCAACGAGGCAAGACGAACGGTGAGGTGGCAAGTACTATGTAGAATATGAATTGCCGATCTGTATGGGATATACAAAGGTAGCCAGGCCTTTGCAACGAGGCAAGACGAACGGTGAGATGGTAAGTACTATGTAGAATATGAGTTGCCGATCTGTATGGGATATACAAAGGTAGCCAGGCCTTTGCAACGAGGCAAGACGAACGGTTAGATGGCAAGTACTATGTAGAATATGAGTTGCCGATATGTATGGGATATACAAAGGTACCCGTGCCTATTTGCAACGAGGCAAGACGAACGGTGAGATGGCAAGTACTATGTAGAATATGAATTGCCTATCTGTATGGGATATACAAAGGTACCCGTGCCTTTGCAACGAGGCAAGACGAACGGTGAGATGGCAAGTACTATGTAGAATATGAATTGCCTATCTGTATGGGATATACAAAGGTACCCGTGCCTTTGCAACGAGGCAAGACGAACGGTGAGATGGCAAGTACTATGTAGAATATGAGTTGCCGATATGTATGGGATATACAAAGGTACCCGTGCCTATTTGCAACGAGGCAAGACGAACGGTGAGATGGCAAGTACTATGTAGAATATGAATTGCCTATCTGTATGGGATATACAAAGGTAGCCAGGCCTTTGCAACGAGGCAAGACGAACGGTGAGGTGGCAAGTACTATGTAGAATATGAATTGCCGATCTGTATGGGATATACAAAGGTACCCGTGCCTATTTGCAACGAGGCAAGACGAACGGTGAGATGGCAAGTACTATGTAGAATATGAATTGCCTATCTGTATGGGATATACAAAGGTACCCGTGCCTATTTGCAACGAGGCAAGACGAACGGTGAGATGGCAAGTACTATGTAGAATATGAGTTGCCGATATGTATGGGATATACAAAGGTAGCCAGGCCTTTGCAACGAGGCAAGACGAACGGTGAGATGGCAAGTACTATGTAGAATATGAGTTGCCGATATGTATGGGATATACAAAGGCGAGTCGAAGACGAGTATATCTCATACAGATAGGAAACAAATATTGTATAGTACCAATGAAACTCCAACATTAGTTCTTTAATATCTTACTAAAATTGTCAAGGTGAAATTAAATTTGGCCGAGAAAATTCAAGTTAAAACTTATGCAAATCAGGACAAATCTGTATGAGATATACAGCCCCCTCCACGGTTGTAAATTCTTTTGTCAATTTCTCATGAATTATTAATGAGTTTTATAATTATAGATACCCTTTGTAACACCTTGGACAATATTGATTTTTATGTCTCTATTATTGCCCCGTTCTTCTCGCTTTGATACGAAGGCACGGTTACCTTTCAAAATGGTGCAGAATACTATGAAAGGGAATATTGCATCAACATGACGCTATTTTAAAAATATCAGAAGACAATCTGATATTACTTCTGAAATATTGTCAACTCGAAATGAAAAATTCAATTTGCCATGCAGCGTAATTTGTTTGAAATTTCTTGAAATCTAAATATTTTTGCAAGTAACATCATCAGAATTTCATAAAATAAAACAATCGGTTTTGTAATTTTAGTATTATCGATCTTTTAGCTTTTGAATGAATTTGTGAATCGCTTGATCATGCACTCATAATGATAGCATGTTTGACTTTTCAACAAAATACTCTAGTTAATTTGTGTTTATTCAAAAAGATTACAAAATGGATTACTGTGAAAGGGACTCAACATGACGCTATTTTAAAAATACCAAATACTCAAATACTCGAAATGAAAAAAATATCTATCTATATAGTATACATCTATCTATTGTAAAAATATCCCACCACGTTTTTCCACAGCTTGCTTCAGGCCGGGATTCTTCTCGTCCATCATTCTTGGAACACTCTGTACGTACAACACCCCCAACAGCAACAGCACAAGACACAGTTGAAGCTTCATGGTCAACTTTTTGGAACTGAAATAAAACAAGATGGGCGTCACGGCATTGGTAATGATAATATATATATATTTTTTTTTATTTTTATAAAAAACTTTATTAAATAAGTAAATAAAACTCATGGCGAAAAATGGGAAAAATATAGTTAATGCTTTGATTGTATAAAACTATCAAACAGTAAGTATATTTTTCTGAAATAATATATATATATAACAATTTATATTCTGAAGTAATTATACATAACCATTTATTTAAATGACATGAATTAGAAAATATTATTGTAAGAGCACTACGCTTGGCTACGCTGGGGACAGGGAGCACAACGCTCCGGCTGAACTGTACCTTGCTCGTTAGACAACAGTACCAAGAATACTAAATTAAACGAACGAACTTGTCTTCCCACTTGGCTTAATATAGTTGACTAGAATTACAATCTGTAGCTATGATTTACAGCAGAAGTAGAACTGAGGTAGAACTGGAACTACAACTAGAACTAACTAAAAACTGGTGTGCAGGCGTTTAAATAATACTCATTAGCATTCTCTCACGTGACATTACGTAATTGGAATAAACCAATAAGATTCTTCGACCTAATATAATCAAAACGAGGCTAACCTAATTAACTAATGTTTACGAAGTAACAGAAGATTGGAAAAACTAAGTTTCCACTATGTTTCCAGTAGCAAACTATTTAGATACACTATCGTATGGATAGTGTATCCGAAAAGTAACTTAACTGTGATATTTGTTTTCCTGGACATTGCTCTCTGGCAAAGCAATTCGAGCTGAACTGGCGTGACGCAATAAGGCCACGTAATAGAATATTATTCATAATTACTAAAGTGTTCGTTACTGCTGTTGCGCAGTAGCACGAACTGATCTGCCTCTGAGAAACAAAGAGAAGGATTAACACGCCCTCGTTAATGGTAGTGTTCGGTGTGATAATGATAACATAGAAGGAAATAAGTTATTCATCGTGGAATGTGAAATTAAAAGGATACTTAATCAATTGTCTCACGATTGAGGTCATTGGTAGAAATACCGCGACGTTTCGACTGCAATCTGCTAGTCTTCATCAGGCGATGGTGTAGACTGGATGATGGTTGTCTTATATACTTTTCGTCGGATTATCGGCGCTGTGATTGTCTGACGCTTGATGTCCCAGCATGCTTCTTGATTGTTGGCATCCACGCTTCCGGTAGATCGATGCCGCAATCCCTATTGATGTTGTTAGGGTGTAGTCGGATCTGAATTGATCTGAATGGATCTGAAGCCATTCAGATCCGACTACACCCTAACAACATCAATAGGGATTGCGGCATCGATCTACCGGAAGCATGGATGCCAACAATCAAGAAGCATGCTGGGACATCAAGCGTCAGCCAATCACAGCGCCGATAATCCGACGAAAAGTATATAAGACAACCATCATCCAGTCTACACCATCGCCTGATGAAGACTAGCAGATTGCAGTCGAAACGTCGCGGTATTTCTACCAATGACCTCAATCGTGAGACAATTGATTAAGTATCCTTTTAATGATAACATAACCGAACATCCAGGATTGAGGCCTCGGCTACACGAATCCGATCCGGCTGAAACCGCATAGAAATATTTGCGTCCACACGAATCCGCGTATCCGGAGGATTCAAGTAAAAGTATGCGGTTTCGGTGACCGGATTCACTGGATTCGTGTGGACGATAGGCCGATTCGCATCAAAAAGTATGCGGTTTCAAAAGTATCCGGATTCGTGTAGCCGGGGTCTAACTCAAGCATGTTAAGTTTGCCGACAACTTGTTAACAAGTGTTTTCTTAATGAAAAACGTATTAAAAACAGATAAGAAGAATGATCAACTAATGACGGAGAGCTTTGCTAATGAATACTATCTAACCCAATTGTTCTTTAAAACAGAAAACATATTTCAATCAGAAAACTGAAAGCAAGTGTTGAGCCACTCGGATTAAGTTAATTTATGCGTTTGTAAAATTGAAGGTAAAATAATATTTGAAAAGTGTGTTACAAAAATGAACCAATTCTTGCCTCATGACATGACTTCCCCCCTTAGCAGCTATCGCCCTCGAGTGAGCTAAAAGAGTGAGCCAGCATGGGAGCTCGAAGCAAACTGTAAATGCAAAATATACGAACATTGATAAAATGCGTTAATGGCTGTGGGTTAAGCCTACCTGGCCTTGACCGAGCCATATAACTGAGCTATGAAACACAGAGTGCTTCACCCCAGGGGTCAATCTAAACTAATATAATATATAGCTATGAACGTGATAATAAGGCTAATTAACTTAGCTCAATTGAGTAAGAGTTTATAACATTGTTCTTGTGTCGATGGCGATCGTTAAACGTGAGCAGGAGGTTCTTGCGTCGGTTGACAAGATGGGCATGGGTCCTTCAAGTTTTGAAGAGCAATCATTTCTGGGATGACTTGCGGTTGAGCAGGTGGAGGAGTCACAGGTACGGGGTGATAGTTGCGACCGTGGCAAAAACGGCAGAGTAGTACGATAAAGATACAACTGTGGAGGAATACAAAGGCCACGGCGATATAGGCGCATATTTCTGCTGGTGTAGTAAGACGAGCTTCATGGATCTTTTTAATGCTTTGGCGTACTTTATTGATTTGGTTTGACAGTTGACCATCTAGTAGGCGGTATGTGTGGTCGAGATGTTGGATGGTTGATTGATTAAGTTCCAACGGCGCTGGAATATCCAATCGTTTGTAATTAAGGTCGAGGTGTGATAGGTGATTTGCGGCGTCCCACGGGACGTATTTCACCTTATCTGGGTGAATAAGTGGAATGGAGATTTCAAGGCGTTGTGGACATTGAGATAGGCCAGTCTGCATTCCATAGAACGAGACGTCGCATGGGAAGTGGTAAATGGCTAATGGAGATAGTACCATAGGCCCTGTGTTTAGCATGATCGTCCCTGAGGTTGTAGATAGGAAAGCGCGTCCTCCAAGGTGGAGTAGTGGTGTGATGTGGGAACAGTCGGCTGCTGGTTGGTGATGGCGTGGGAAGGTCTGATGAGACTTCGGTGTCCATGGTAATCCAAGCCATTCGAGATCGTGGACTGGGCGTAGTATGTGTTGTGGACACAGTAGAGAGTCATCCTGGCTATAGCACTTAGCCAGTGAATCCGCCTTAACAATTGCCTTAGTGTCAGGACAAGTGATTAATACTAGATCATCGGTTAGTATTGGACCGGTATAACAGTTGTTCGAGACGTTATACTTGACAGGAGACAAGTACTCCACAAGTGTTACAAGAATGCTCAATTCGATTTGTGCATCATCATGCTCGATGTCTACGAGAGGATTTACCATTAAGGGAAATTCTTCGCTCAAAACACGCGAAGTAAGTTTTAAGGACGGGTAGTCTTCAAGAACCGTTGCTAATTGCTGTTCAATGAAATAGGGGAGATGTGAAAACCCTACGTCGCAATTGGGTGACCTGGTTTACTAATTCTTGTATTTCGCTTAGGCGGAGAATGGATGAGAGTGCGCGATTATTTATGACGGTAAAGTGTGAGAGGAATTCAAACAAGGAGTTGTGTCGACAATCTGCCAAATCGGCTGATTTCGAGAGTTTCTTCTGCCACTCTTGAAAAACCGAATCAACCGTGGATAGGGTTTTTATGACCCTGGTCATTTTAGTGTTAAGGGCATCTGTCGTTTTCAGAAGAAAAACAACCTTGCCGTTAACGACACGAGTCAAGCTTTGTTGTAAAACCATGGCTTTTGCCATATTTTTAAGGGTCGATTTTAGATTAGTGACAGAATTCGAGTCGCAACTTCCTCCGGTGATCTTGTACAGCCCGCGGAGTCCAAATTTTTAGCGGTAACTGCGATAATTCTTGGTTTTGCTGCCACAGTTTACTATCAATGATAGTAATACTAGCACCTGTGTCGAGAAGACAACGGACAGGAAGACCTTGCAGAAGACCCTGCACAAAAATATTATTAGATTCCTGAGAGGAATGCTGGCTACTGAATGTGTTGTCGTTGGTGTTTCTGTGTCATTTTGGCAATTAGGCGGTGATAATGCAGGCTGTTGAAGAACAGTGTCGACTTGAGGTGTGGCTATTGCGGTACTGCAGGTTGCATGCAATGGCTGCGTGGATTCTAAAGGGGATGTTAAGCTGACAGAAGGATCTATGGAGTTAGTCTCGGCACAACAAGGCTGAAGATGTTCGGTCGTTTTATTTAAATTGGCAACAGGAATTAATGTTGCTTCTGTGTTCACTCAAACAGGAAACCCAAACAATGCATTTCGATCGCTTTGCATTGTTTGGGTTTCCTGTTTGAGTGGTCACTAAGCACTTCCAGCTCAAATAGCGAAGAAAATCGAGCGAAAAACGTCAAAAAAGACTGTAAATTCATTATTACTACTAAAAGGATTACATATTTGGGATTAAAAGATGCATGTGAGTAGTTTTTGTCTTATTTATTGTGATAAAACAAGATGATGACGTGTACAAAACTGGTAAAAACCGGTTTTCGCAAGATTAATCCAGGATTAGTAAATCCAGGGTTAGTTTCCCGTTCGAGCAACACATTTTTAACCTAGGATTTACTAACCCTGGGTCAGGGATTTTAATCATAGATTAACACTAATCCTAGGTTAATTTTAATCGGCTTTCGTACAACCGGCTCCTGGAGTACAAGTCTGTAAGAAGGGTGCAATAGACCCTTGAATAATATCACTACTGGCCTCCGTGGGCGAGGCAAAACAAGAGGAACTTGAATGGGGGGCGTGGTGCCCAGAAAGATGTTCATCATGAACATGGTGACCTTGGTCAATCACAGTCTTAGAGTCGACAAAGTTGTCGCTGAATTCAAGACCGATAACATCATCAGAAAGTTGTGAGTGAGAATAAGCATTGTCATGCAGCTCAGAGAAGGAACCTGGCAAGGAAATATTATGCGAATAAGTCGGCTCTGCAGCCAAAGAAGAATGCTGAGGAAAATCATGATGAAGAGAATGATAAACTACGCTGTTCGGGGAGACACCGTGTGAGTGAATAGGGGGACTAGACGTGCCAATATGGGCAACGTCATCAACAATAGTAGGGTTAGCAGAAGGAAAAACACCCTCAGTGTTGTTAGAGAAATGAGATGGCTCATCCTCGCGGCGTTCGGAGGTGAACGGGGCGGACACGGCGGAGACAGCTTTAGGCGAAGGTGGATGGGCGGCACTGTTGGATTGAAGGTATGTAGTAAGAGCCTGTGCTAGTGGGTCAGGTAAAGGTGACTTGGTGTCGGGGAGCAAGACTGCTTCCTTCAAGGTGGCCATCTGCTCGGCTTCTTCATAGGTCTGGGGCTGCATATGGAAAAATAAAATATGATATAAATAATGATACAAAACAATAAATAACAATAATATATAATTTTTTTTTATCCCGCGAGACGGGACATCGAGTCAGCATTGCGGGTCACTTCAGCATCTTGAATACTCCCTTTGTGAGTCATTGCATTTCTCCTTGAGTTAAACACCAAATGTTTGCACATATGCATGACGTCATCACTCCTGAAGTTCAGTTTCTGCTCAAGTTCTATGATGTGATTTCTTGCTGATCTATTCTCATCCGTTAAGTCATTCTTCTCCAACTGAACTTTACAAAGTTCATCTGCCATACTATTTCTGTCTTTCTTCAAAATTTCAATCTCTTTGCTCAAGATTCCTTCCTTTTGTTCACGATACTTTATATGTCGCTGTAACTCACTGACATTATTCTGCGCTGTGTTGACTAGGTAGTTTAGCTGACGTAGTTCATCTCTCTTATTATCTTCATCGTCCTTTTTCTGGCCTTCAAGGCGAGTGATTTCTTGTTTTAAATTCTCCACCTCGGTTTTCATAATGTCTTTTTCGATTCTCTTCTCGCTTAAGCCTTCATCTGACCCCTTACATTCTTTTAGTGTGTGATATTCGTTCTCCCAGTGTCTTTTCTTTTCTGTGAGGCAGGCGATAGTTGTTTCTTTGTTGTTTAGTTTGTCTTTGAGTTCTCTATTTGTTTTGGTTTGTCTTTCAAGATCGCCTGTGACTTTTGACAAAGACTCGTTCAGCTTCATGATCTCATCACTTAGTTTTTCGTTTTCTTCTGAAAATATACAATAAATATTTCAACGAGTCAGTGAGAGATTGCATGAATAACAGAATGAGAGAGAGTTAATACGTATAAAAACAAATGATCCCAATAAGTTAACTTTACATTTTACAGTGTGGATACTTGGGATACTCCAAACTGGTCCGCTCAGATATTACACAGCATTTCGTTCAATTTTTGAAATCGGCCAATTGCAAATTGCAGTGAAATAGGATAGCGATGTAACGGTTAAAGTATCGGAATTCGTAGTTATCTATCTTTTGATTATATATATTATTAGAATATTTGCATTAACATTTTGTTAAGATTAATTGGGCATGGCCCATGCCAAAAACCATATCAATATATTATATTGTAAGAACAATTAAACTGCGAGCTCCGCTATTAGGTTGTACCTAATTTGTGTATTAATATTGTAATCGATAATTGGTTAACTTTATGAAGATGTTCCTTGCTGAAGTTTCGCTCTGTATAACGAACATTAATTATATACTTCAATCAAGAGAACTCATTTGATAATTGCATCGGGAAGGTTGACCAAACCTAAACGTTTTGCAATCATGGTTTTGTCCAATTCCTTGATCTTTCTCTTTCTCTTCTCTCTTTCCAGTTCGTATTCACACTTGGTTGCCCTAGTTTTCTCTCTTTCTAGATCTTCCTCCAAGTGCTTCACAAACACTGAGTTCTCACGTTCCATGCCCTCTTTCTCTCTTTCAAAGTTGTGCATTTGACTTGTAAGTATGTCGATAGCTCTCTGCAACTCATCCTAGAGATCACACATATATAGGATTTCGTATCATGAATTATCTTATTGAACCATTTTTGTTAACATTATCATCATAGATGGAAATAGGTTATTCATCGTGGAATGTGAAATTATAAAAGGATACTTAATCAATTGTCTCACGATTGAGGTCATTGGTAGAAATACCGCGACGTTTCGACTGCAATCTGCTAGTCTTCATCAGGCGATGGTGTAGACTGGATGATGGTTGTCTCAACACCAACACCATCATCAACATCACCGTTACCATCATGCATTATCAACGTACATCACCATTATATGACTACCATAACCACCATACGAACCATCACCATTGTGGTGAATTGATACTGGTTTATTAATAGATCTCACGTGACCTATGCTAAGTAACACAATAGAACAGTCACAACATTACAATCATGATCAACACCAACGTCATGCAACGTCAGTATTAACATCACTATCACTTTCACCACTCTTAAGTCATTTTCTTACAACAATATTCATCGACGTCATATCGATCATTTACAGTATCACTTAATTTATAAAATGTTTAATTAACCTTGCTTGCAATGATCCTGTTCTTTTCTTGAGTCTGGTTATCCAGTTTTCTTCTCATGACCTGTTCCATGTCTTCTTTCTCCGCCACGATTTCATCAATAGCTTGATCGGCTTCTGTCTTGGATTCCTTAAGCTCCGAGATCTTGGCTGCGGCGTCTTTTACTTGCTTCTGTAACTCCTTCTCAACTTTACGATACTCTACAGTCCGTTTGCTTTCTATTTCCAATTCTTTCTCCAATTGTTGTACATCGTATGTCAGATCCTTTTCGATGATTTGTTTTGCTTTAAAATTGCTTTTCAGCTCACGGATTTGGGTTTTTAACTGCATTACCATTTCGTGATTTTCCGTGTCATTCTGCTCCGCGTCCTTCGCACATTCCTGTTTCTCAAAATCTAGCTGAGCTATTTTGTCTTTCAGTTGCTTTTCATTTATTTCTTTCAATTTAATATCCTTTTGTAACTCATTTATTGTTTTTTCCAGTTTTTTTAAGTGTGACTCCGCAGTAATCTTCTCAGTCTCAAGCTTTGCAATCTTTTGCTTCATTGATTCCATTAATGTCGTCAATTCCTCCTCACATTCCAACCACCGTGTATGTGTAACTTCAGCCTCCTTTATTGTGTTTTGCAAATGTGCATTCGAAGCCCCAAGTTCTGCTCGTAGAGACTCATTTTCCTCCTTGAGTCTCTTTAAGGTTTCTTTTACTTTCTGAAACTGTTTCTTTAACTTCATTTCCATTTCATGTGCCTTCTTCTCTTGATCAAGTGCTCTTCTCAATGTCGCAAGTACAGAAGTTTTAAGTGTGTTTAAAGAACTTCGAAGATGGACTGAAGTTTTGTGGAAGTATTCTTCATCCATAACGTCCAGTTGAAGTTCCTCCTGTGGGTCACCGCCAAAGTTTCTTTTTAACGTCCTCCACGATTCGATTTTTTCGGTTCTGTGACTTGCCGTTGAAGTGTCATCTTTGGCTTCGTCAATTTGCTCATTGCTCACCATCTCGAGAGCAAAGTCTATTTCCTCTCTCGTGTCCAACTTTGATTTGTCCTTGTCTGGCTCTGCAGTTAAGCCATCTTCAGATTGGAGTTCTTTAACTACATGCGCTATTAATCTATCAAACTCGATTTTCTCTGCTTTCAGCTTAGAAATCTCGTTATGCATTGCTGTCACCTTCTTGCTCAACTTTTCTTTCAAATCCTCGTCTTTTCTCATGTGTGCTTTGTTCTCTCTCAGCTTGTTAAATAAGGAATCTTTTTCTTTCTCAAGTTTAGACTGTTTGTCGTTGAGATCACTTATCTTAATATCCATGTACTCTACAGTGCTGGACAACTTTCTCTCCGAGTCTTTCCTTTCTTTAAGTTGTTGTTTGAAATCGGTTATTTCGCTTTCATAAGAAGTAGTTGTTTCCTTCAACTGCGTGGCTAAATCCTCATTCTCCAATGAAAGTTTATGTTCTCTTTCATTTAAAGTGGCAATCCTGTTATCCATGTATGTCATGTCATCTGACCACTTCTTCTCCGCAATCATTTGTTCTTTAGACATCTTCTGTTCTTTTCTTTCAGACGTTTCTAACTGTTCCTTGCACTCTTGGTGTAACTTCTCTTTATCCATCGTCAATTCTCGAGTGCGCTTTTCCAGCTGCTGGATCTTTTCTTCCATCTCTTTTTCTTGCTCCCTCAATTTTCTATTGACATCAGTACGTTGTTCAGAATTTCTCTGTTTGAGCTCAAACAATTTCTTCTCCGAAGTCTCAATTTGCTCCTTATACTTGCATGTTAACCTCTCTTTCTCTCTTTCAAGTGCACAAATGCGGTCGTGAAGCTCAGTGATCCTGTCTTCCATTTGCTGTTCCTGCTGACGCCATGTTCTTTCTGCCATCATATGTCCATCCGAGGACTTCTTCTCTAAATCTCCAACTTTCTTCTCAGAAAACTCAATCTGCTCTTTATACTTCAAGAGTAAGTTCAACTTCTCGTTCTCGTTCGAAAGCTTGGAAATGCGCTTTTGTAGTTCATCGATCTTTTCCTCTAGTTGTCTCTCCTGTTTATGCCAAGTTTTTGCAGCCATCACATACTCTTCAGAGCATTTACTTCAAGCTCAAACAACCTAGTTTCCGAGGTCTCCAGCTCCTCCCTGTGTTTGGAGTTCAGGTTTTCATTCTCTATTGTTAGTAGTCGTATGCACTCATGCAGTTGATGGTTAATCTCCTCATTTTCTCTCTGCTGTGTATGCCATCTCTTCTTTGTTTCTATATTTTGCACAGACATTTTACTCTCCAACTCCATCACTTTCCTCTCTGAAGTCTCTTTGATCTCCTTTTGTATAGTGTTTAATCTCTCGTTGTCTATTTTAAACATGCGAAGGTTGTTCTGCACCTCATCAATCTTCTTTTGCATCGCTTTCTCCTGTTCATGCAGATTCACTTCAGCTTTCTTTTGCTTGGAAATGCTTTTCTTCAACTCCTCTGTTTTACATTCCATCGATGCTTTCATTTGTTGACACTGGATTTCTAGCGTTTTCTTATCTGCTATAGATATCTCTATACGTTCTTTAAGTTCCTCGATTGTTTCTTTCAAATAGTTTTTCTGTTTGTCGAAACCCTCTTCAATTTCCTTACGTTCCGCAAGCTTTTCTTGTAGGTCGTTGATCTTCTCATGGCATAACATTGCTTCGTTTTCTAGCTTTATTTCCTTCTGTTCCAACTTTGCTTTGGAGTTCTCCATCTTAAAAACAATATGTTCTAGTTCTTTAACCTTATCCTTTGAAGAAACTTTATTGTCCTCAAGAGACTTCACACATGTCTTCAATTTTTCTTCCCGCTTATACAAATTATGCGTCGTTTTTATCGTTTGTTCAAGCTTTTCTTCCAAAGACTTCATGCTTGTCTCCGACAACTCTCTGTATCTCTTGAGCTGCTTAGATAATGCCTCGTTCTCCGACTTTACAGTTTTGCTTGCCTCTTCCAGCTGTGTTATGGTGTCCTTCAGTTTCTTCTCCTGGTCACACCACTGTCTCTTTTCATTCATATACTCCTCAGTATTGAGCTCGAGATCCCTATTTCTCACCTGATCTGAAGAATCGTTGCTCTTTTTACATTCTTGACTAACTTGCTTTGTTTCAAGCTGTTCAGTAAGTTTTTCTTTCTCCGCTGTAAGATTCTCCAAGCGTTGTGTCATATCCTTAACACTAGTATCCAAAGCTTGAACCTTCTCGGTAAGATTCTTTTCTACTTCACTTTTGAGTTTAAGAGTCGACTCCAACTTTGCTACCTTCACTGATTTCTGTTTCAATTGCTTGAGGACATTGCTTTTTTCGTTTGCAAGAGCTGCTACTCGTTGTTGAAGCTCTTTCATGAACTCTTCTTTTGTCTTCAGCTTGTTCTGTAATGAAGCCATTTCTGTGGTTATTTCAGCAAGTCTGGATTGATCTATTGTACTGTTTTGTGAGGTTTCTTGAGAAGCTTTTACTCTCTTATCTAGCACTTGCACATTCTCCAGAGCTTTCGTCTGTTCAGAGAGTTTTGATTCTAACGCACTAATTTTTCCATCTGATGATTTGATTTTATTCTGTAAGTTTTCTTCCTTCTGGTTCCATTTTTTCTGCGCATCTCCTAAATATGCAATCGTTTGTTTCAACTCATTGACTGTGTTTCGTGAGGACACGACGATACCCTCGAGCTGTTTGTTATATTGCTGCAGCCGTTTTTCCTTCTCATAGATCTTTTCTTTCTCCTGTGTCACTTCACGCAGCTTATTCCTAAGCAGCGCATTTGAGCTTTCAAGAAATTTCATAGCGTTATCAATCTGAAGTGCAAACGTTGATTCTCCTTCAGTGTGATCATTGTCTGGCAGCTTTGCGTTCTTGTCGCTTGCTATTTGAAGAAACATAGCATCGTACATTTCAATTTTACCCAACAATTCTTCATCGAGCTGCTCATTCAAACTTGACAATGCGTCTTCCTTTAATGGAATAACTGCAGCGTTGTTGTCATGTGTTCTAACATCTTTCTTGTTCTGTGCAGCACTTTCGTGTAGGACTGCAATCTCCTTTTTCAACGAGTCTATATCGTTTTCCAACGTTTCCTTTTCACATGTAGCTTTTTGTTTGGTGTCTTCAAGACGTTTGTCAGCGATTTTGATTTCATCTTGAAGAACATCAATACGCTCGGCCATTTTCTGCAAATCCAAGTCTTTTCCTTGTACTTCGTTCTTCATGATATCCAAAGCTTCTTGCATGAAGTTGACGTCCACATTGTTCAGGTCTTGTTCAGCTTTGTCTTTCTTAATCTTCAAATCTTTGATATCCTCTTGTAGTTTAGCAATTACCCTGTCGAATTCTTGCTCTTTTAAATGATATGCTCCTTGACTTTGTTTTAGATCATCAATCGTTTTAAGGCATTTGCAGTTCTCTTCTTTTTGTTTTTCAATAAAATGTTCAAGGTCCGTTATTTTAGAACGTAGTAATTTGATTTCCAAATCTTTGGAATTGTCAGTGATGGCATCCTTGTTTTCCTCGCTGATCATCATTTTTTGTTTCTTTAGAATCTTTGTCTTTACAAAATCAAAAGTGTTTACCATCTCTGAATCGATGAACCAGTCAACAGATTTAGATGATTTCAGTTTTTCTTCCAGTTCTGTTACTTTGGACTTTAACTCTTTATTGATCTCCTCAATATTGACTTCAACGTTCATTTCACTTGACAAACTAGTCTCAGCTGTTTTGTATGATTTACTCATCTTCCACAAATCATCCAACGTTGGTTGAGGTTGGTCGACCTCGTCTTCTGAATTTTCTTTCTCCAAATTCGTTCTAAAGAAAGGTTCCTCAATACTAGAATTGAGCCTTTTGAGATCTTTCTCGACAACGCACAAATAGTTGGAAGATTTATCGTGTTCTTCTGGAGTTTCTTCTTCTTTTGTCATTATCTGTGCTCTGACTACTATGGGACGAGTACATGTGACATTGCTCTTCTTCATAGCAGTGTCTTTTTCGTTAGTATTGGAGTTGACCTTCGTAAGATCGTTATCTTCTGGAATTTGTTCTTCCTTTGTCGCCATTTGCGCTCTGACTACTATGGGACGAGTACATGTGGCATTGCTCTTCTTCATAGCAGTGTCTTTTTCGTTAGTACTGGAGTTGACCTTCGTCAGATCGTTATCTTCTGGAATTTCTTCTTCGTTTGTCACCATCTGTGCTCTGACTACTACGGGACGAGTACATGTGACATTGCTCTTGTTCACAGCAGTGTCTTCTTCGTTCGTATTGGTGTTGATATTCGTAAGATCGTTATCGCTGACACAGCTCAACTTTGCAGGCTGTGCGTCTTTCAAGGCGTCAGTCTTTGGTTTCTGTATTGATGGTTCCGGTTTGGATTTGGTGAATAGTCCAGGACTCATCTCACTAGTTGTAATAATACTGATGGCATCGTTATGCCTAATTAAAGACACATATATGCATAAAATTAACTAGATGCGGAAAACATACATATTCGTCTTTCGAAAATGACGATCAAACTTGAAAATATTAAATGAATGAATAAAAGTGAATGAGTGAATGAATAATTGAATGGATGAATAAATGATGAATGAATGAATGGATGAATGAATGAGTATGAATTATATATAAAAACATGCATATGGACGAATATAAAGGAGTTTATCAAGGGCAGCACGCGGGAAATATTCCTTTGATCTTGGTGGAAAAAAATAATAATTATCGAATAATAGCAATACAATTATGTTATAAAATAAAATAACTAAATTGATCATCTCTCATCTGCTTCATTCTCCATGTATGATTCTACTGACCTGCCAATTCCACGAATTGATTTATTCTTCTCTTCTGTTTTTGGAGAGCTCGTTTCATCCTCCTGAGAGTAAAATGAAAAATAAATGAAAATCTTAACTGGAGGGAAAAGAAAAGGATATATGAGCGAAAGGTTAACTATAAATATTTCTAAGGAAAAACTGAATTAATAAAGTAAAACTAAAAAAAATGAGTAGGAATTAAATAAGAACTAATACAAGAAAAAAACACTGGATACGATTTAATGAACGATACAATAAAAGTTGAAGGGAAAAAAAAGAGAAACAAAAATATGATTAGAACATAAACAAATAAACAAATCAGATTGCATGACATGATGAAATTTCATTTGCAAATAGCAGTGAAATTTGTGATGAATTTGAGTTTGAGTGCATTTTTGTTACTAAAATCATTTATTATTCGGGGAATACAAAACAATTGAGTGATCCCGGCTAGCATGATATGGACAACTCGCTTTCATATAAGCAGCCCCTTAATAGTTCGCCGTTAAAATTTAATTATCTTATATTATTAAGTAAAGATATACGTTAATCATTAATTGATCTATAAAATTAAAAAAATATCACTGACTTTTCAAAACCATATTCTAAAATTTCAAATCCGTTACCTCAATTCCAGATCTAGAAGATGCGGCCATGTCTATTTCAGTCTTCGAAGACACTTCTGGTGTAAGCGAAGGAACTTTCTTTCCAATCGATGGCAGAACTTTCCTGGACAACAAATCAGCTCCTTCATTGACTGCTTGATGATCAATAAGAGGAGCAATTGGTTCAAGCGAAAGCCTTTTCACTTCTCGCTCGTCTTCTCCGTCTTCGTTTGACGAGATTGAAGTCGAATCCTGCTCCGTAGCTGCGCAGGAACTTTTGTGGTTGAATAAGTTCCTAAATGAGGAATGCCTTGAAAGTATACTGCCAAAGGAATTTTCTTCAATGGTGTAGTCCATTGGCGGGGTTATCTCAACTGTAATTCTCGAGTCACTGCTTAAGGATTCTTCACCAGACATTTCTTCGACGTTTGAATTCCCGTTGTTGAGCGAAATCTTAGGCGTTTTAGCACCAAAACAGCCGTCACTTTTCGAATCATCGTTGTCGTGTTTTTGAGGACTGGAAGTTGCAGATTGACTGTCGTTAAATTGCAGGTTAGTGGCTGAGTCCGGAGTGATTGAATGCGAATTCATTATAAATTCTTCTCAGTAAAAATACAAATCAAAATCAGCTATTTTTTTTAACATTTCGATTGATCAATTTTAAAAGTTTGTTTGTGCGCTTTTCAAAAACAGTCCGACATACATAAAAGCCTTCAACAAACTAATTTAGTAAGCTTTGTGATGTAATTTGACGCGCGAAACCATATTAGGAGAAGCGCGCGCCCTGTGAAACCAAATATGGTAGTGCGCTTGCAATCATGCCTAAATAAGGTAACGATGTACATGAGCGCCATTTTCTACAATAAAGCATGATGGGAAACTGAGTACTTCGGAGTTTTTTATAAAATAAATCCTAATATTTTTTTTTTTCTTTATAAAAACTGCAAGCATTTTAGCAATATATAATTATAACGACAATTATTAAAATTTAATTTGTGAATTATTTTAGCTGTGTACGTTATTTTTATTTTATTAGCTTTTTTCTACATACGAAGGCAGGGATACAATAACAGCTTACTGGCACCAATTACTGTGGGCCCCGTAGTCATGATGATAGGTCAGACCACACCACCGGGAGCTCCGTGCCCTACTCTTAGTTGAATAGTGGTGTGTTTTTTTTACGTCCCTCCTTTACAATGTGTTGAGTGTTGGAGAGACATGACCTCCGATTTAAAATCGTTATCTGAGAAGACGTGAATGCATGTCTAACCATTTGCAGAAGTAATTACAACGGTAGCACCTTCTCGTCAATTATATTTTAAGACCCTAAGTATTGGTCACATATGGAAAAAGATGACTTCAAACTCAAATTGGCTATACACAGATACTTGAGTAACTACAACTCATGCTCAGTCGATTTTGCAGTGAGTTACAGTCGATGCATTGATTTAATTATCGGTGCTTTTTGCGGTCGAGAAATGGTCATCCACAAACCTTAACGCGGTCATTTACATTATATGATTATTTTAAATCCGATTATATTATAAATTATTTGTCTTTTGAAAAGTGTTTAATAGTGTTTTGCAAAAATTCCTTGATTATATAGTTATGCGGTCAACATGCTTGTGGATGATTGACAGTTTTTTCTGCCCAAAAGATTATGTGTACAGTTCAGTTTTCTTGTATTTCAGTTTCAGTAAAAGGAAGACCAACCAGTCGATCTTTTCGCTTGGTACGAAAGAAGCCAATTAAATACAGGTATTAGATCGATAGTTTAGATAAAAAAAAATATTTTCTTTCTTCTTTACATACTCCTTTTAAGTTTTCCTTTTAATATTCTTTCCTTTTTCTCACTTTCTTTTATCTTTCCTAACTTCCTTATCTTTCCTAACTTCCTTCCCTCCTTCCTCCTTCCTCCTTCCTTCCTTCCTTCCTTCCTTCCTTCCTTCCTTCCTTCCTTCCTTCCTTCCTTCCTTCCTTCCTTCCTTCCTTCCTTCCTTCTCTTTCTATCGTTACATTCTTTCTTCGTTTTCTTGCTTTTCTTTCCTTTTATATCTTTCCTTCTTCATTGTCTTCAGCTTTCTGTCTCTCTGTCTCTCTGTTTTCTTTCTCTATTTCTTGATCTTTTCTCTTTTTTTACTTTCTTGTCTTGTCTTGTCTTGTCTTGTCTTACTTTCTTTCTCTCTTCTTCTTCTTTCTTTTTTGTCTAAACTTAGGGGCTTTATTGAAACCTTTTGCTTATCGCCCTTGTACGCCCGTCACACCGGGAAACTTTTACTTTTTTAGTTTCGGCAGCTATGTACATGTCGGCGCCCAACCGGCTACAATCGCACACCGCTTCGAATCATTGTTTTAAAATATGAAAAGTATTAGGCAGTATTATAAATTTCAATAAAGGGTTAAGTCTTTTGTGTTCTTTTGTTTTAAGCACAGCTTAACATCGATGAAGTTTTTGTTATTCGAGTCCCTAAGGGGTTTATACATGCATCGGAACGAACTTCACTCATCATACAACGGTGTCTAAAACGCCGTGCAAAGTCTGCCGTTTCAAGCCATAGTTTTTATCTTCAATCTTCATCTGTGCTTAACTTACTAACAGGTACGTTTCTTGCTTCTGTTAATTGTTCAGTGATAAGATTTAAACTGGCATTGCGAAAACCTTTTCAAGAAACTTTACAATTTGTTTAATTACATGTTTTTTGTTTGTTGCATGCGTTTAATTTGTTAATTCAACTTATTTATATCAACATTATCACTACAAAACTCTTAAGTTAATGCTGGTTTAAAGCTAACTCTTGTAATAGTTTTTATATTTTTTAAAGATTCAATAATTGTTCGTAAAGTATACATAACTCTTGCTTAATTGCTAACACACAAGTGAACGTTAGCTTTACGATATGTGTGTATTTGTGCAGTGTATAATAATATTATTACTTGTCTTCAAACTAAAATTGGATTGGAATAAAAAGACTAAATTCTGCAACATTTTCAGTTATGAATAAACTGAAAGTGTGGTTGGTACTTTGAGGAAAAGTAAAGACCAATATGCAATATTGATTTGGTTTTGTTTCGATAAACAAAAGCCTGATTACTTCTGCGGAAAAGAAGTTGTATATCTAAAGTTTCGTCTTCAAAGTTCAAATGTAACAACTATTTGTGGGACAAATTTTTCACGATCCATTTTGCATCACTGTTATCACTTTTTTTTACAGACGAGTAAAAAATATCGCAGGAGTAGGACTGGATCGAGTAAAGAAAATCAAGCGATCATTATACATTAAACTGACTGAATAAGACGTATATAATAAGTTAGTTGTCGTTGTTAGCTATATAGTTAATGTAACTATAAGAAAAATTTTCTTTGTTTTTGATATGTTTTGAAATGCTTGTGGTATATTTTCTATTTTGTTTGTTTGTGGCCACGATGCATGTTGATTGCCATGCGTTACTCGAGGGTCCACAATAGGTTTGGCGGTATGCGGGATAAGCCTTTTTTTGAAGTCGGGATGCGGGAGCCGAGCTTAAGGTGGCTCGACTGAGTATTTTTGAAGGGCCACCGTCGCTGTTTGATCGCAAAGTACGTCGTGCGTAGAAAAATAATTTCAAATTAATTTCCATAGCGAGTTCAGGCATAGATTGAAGTTTGTTCTGATGTTTCAAATATTGCAATCGGAACTAGCAATAATTTTTTATGATAGAAAAGTAGTTTTGACAAATACGACAATTTTAGGCGAAATAGAGTTTTCTATAAAACTGCATTGATTGTTTCACAAACTTCAGATCAAGGTTTTCGTTGTTGCTGAAAATAAAAGATTTATATGGAGGCATTTTTGAATAAAACGCTTTTAAACATTTTCACAACAAATAAATTAAATTAATCAAGCATCCATTTCACTTGATCAAAAACATCACTACAAAAGCTCAGAAAAAGTTGCTTTTGGTCTCATTTGGTCAACAAATGTCTTAGTTATCCGTCTGGCGAACATGAACGAAATCGCTTCAGGCTATTAGGACATACATGATTTTTCGTTTGGTGAGATATAACTGCGCTATTTCAAAACTTAAAATTTCCTTGATGAATTTTTTTCTTACCGCAGCATTGGCTTTTTGAAATAGTTACTCATCGAGCCCTGCAGTTTTATGACCATTGATAGATTGGAAGATATCGAAAATAATTTTCAAAATAGGTAAACTTTTCGACCGCTTACTCAAGGCTCGCATTGTTTTGGTTGTTCGAGACCGCTATTGTCTATATTTTTTACTCAAGTTGTGAATTCCGATATGCATTGTCACCTCACAAACAACACTTGACTACCGTTAGTTAGCCGAGCAGCTCCGAATGTGATCGCTTGAATATTATATTATAAATGACAAAGGACGGTTACGATGGGTGCTTGTAACGTAATTCCAGCTGATATGTAGTACTTCCAATAACATGCCTCTAACTAAACTTGATAAAAAGCGAAAAATCACTGGGCAAAGATTCGAAGTACAGCATATCAGCTGGAATTGCGTTACCGTCCTTTGTCATTATAATATAATATTCAAACGATCACACTCGGAGCTACTCGGCTATAAACGAACGGTAGTCAAGTGTTGTCTGTGAGGTGACAATGCATATCGGAATTCACATCTTGAGTAAAAACTATAGACAATAGCGATCTCGGACAACCAAAACAATGCGAGCCTTGAGTAAGCAGTCGAAAAGTTTACCTATTTTGAAAATTATTTTCGATATCTTTCAATCTATCAATGGTCATAAAACTACAGGGCTCGACGAGTAACTATTTCAAAAAGCCAATGCTGCAGTAAGAAAAAAATTCTTCAAGGAAATTTTAAGTTTTGAAATATTTTGTAAAAATGTGTGCAATATTAGACAAAAGAAGAAAAAGTGCAGTTATATCTCACCAAACGAAAAATCATGTATGTCCTAATAGCCTGAAGCGATTTCGTTCATGTTCGCCAGACGGATAACTAAGACATTTGTTGACCAAATGAGACCAAAAGCAATTTATTTGTTGTGCAAATGTTTAAAAGCGTTTTATTCAAAAATGCCTCCATATAAATGATTTATTTTCAGCAACAACGAAGACCTTGATCTGAAGTTTGTGAAACAATCAATGCGGTTTTATAGAAAACTCTATTTCGCCTTAAATTGTCGTATTTGTCAAAACTACTTTTCTATCATAAAAAATTATTGCTAGTTCCGATTGCAATATTTGAAACATCAGAACAAACTTCAGTCTATGCCTGAACTCGCTATGGAAATTAATTTGAAATTATTTTTCTACGCGCGACGTACTTTGCGATCAAACAGCGACGGTGGCCCTTCAAAAATACTCAGTCGAGCCACCTTAAACCTTGACGGCATGCGGGATTCTGAATTCCAAGCGGGATCGGGATTTCGTGTTTTTTAGGTGGCGAGTTTAATTCGGGATATAACATTAATTTGCTGCGGGATACGGGACTGCAGCATTCTTTATTCTCAATAAAAAACTTTTTAGCGTTTTAATATTTAATTAATAATTAACTTAGAAAAATTGCGGGATCAGGATTGTGATATTAACACGTGCGGGATGGCGGGATTGCCGGCAAAAATGAGCGGGATGGCGGGATTGAGAACCCCTATTGTGGACCCTCTTACTCTGATAGAAAGCATGGAGAGGCTGAGATGGCATGCTGTTTAATTGTGTCCTCTTGAGTTTAGTCTGAGCTGGGATGACCAACTCGTGCAAATTTAATGAAGGAAAAATAAAAAGATAAGAGTAGATTAATTGTTTGTGGTTATTTTGCAGAAACATGAGGAATCATCGTATCGTGGTTTTTGGTTTATTTTTGAACTGTATTGCCAGGTAAATAAATAAATAAATGAATTTATAAATAAATGAATAAATAAATAAATAAATAAATAAATAAATAAATAAATAAATAAATGAATGAATGAATGAATGAATGAATGAATGAATGAATGAATGAATGAATGAATGAATAAATAAATAAATAAATAAATGAATGAATGAATGAATAAATAAATAAATAAATAAATAAATAAATAAATAAATGAATGAATGAATGAATGAATAAATAAATAAATAAATAAATAAATCTATAAATAATAGATAAACGAATGAATGAATGAGTAAATAAATAAAATATAGAGATTGTTCCATGGAAAGTGCTTGATCGATTCTTATTCACTCCTTGCTTTGCATCAAACCATTCATTCGCTGCAAGACTAGCTCATGAATACAAATCGTTCCAGCACTTTCCATGGTTTATTGTTTTATTATTTGATAGTGCTGAGATTCAGTCTATATTTTTATGCACATAGCTTGTTTGCACCGTTTGATATCTCGCCTGGATGCCATTTCAATGGCCAATGCAATGATGAATCAGATTGGAAACCCATTTTCTGAGAATTATTATATTTGCCTTTATTCTCTAAGTAAGAAATGAACTCATAGAACTCATTTGATACTAGTGAAAAATTACAATGGGTTTCATTGATAAGGGTTCATTGTCAATTATATCTTCAATACTATGCCATATTTTCCTTTTTAATGTCTATTTACCGTACAGCAAAATTGTTTTTGTTATAGTGTATTAGGGTCCAATCACTCTGTGATGGACATATTGCTTGCTGGCTACGACAAAGAAACAAGACCAAATGATGGTGGTAAGACTATACGTTTGATTATCTCGTAGGGGTTTGTTGCACTTTAATGACAATGTTTGAAAGGCGACAGAAAAGGCGTCAGAACCTCTTTTTATGATGTGACCAGCTCTCTCATTGCTGTCGTCTTATGATTTTCATAATCATTTTTTATCACCAAGATCATCATTTTCATCATCGCCACTACCATCGTCATGATCATCAAATTGATCATTATTTCTATTTAATCATCACCATTACCATCACCACCAGCATCATCACCATGACCACCACCTTGTTATCATTGCCATGGATACCATCACCATCGATTTATTATGACGATCACCATTATATTATTATACCACCATAGAGCAGATTTCGTATGACTGTGAAATGTTCAGTGCCGTGTACGTGCCTTGCCGCGACCGTGATGTTTCTAGAATTTTGATGTGCCTTGTCGTGCCTTGACTGCGTTCGTGTCGTGAGCTTTTCATAGTCATTTAATTTTTATTATCAATATTATCATTCTGACGGAGTTATAAAGTCACAAAAAAGGAGAAAAAAAAAAAGAAAGTATGTTTTAATGAACGAGAGAAAGGAAAAAACGAAAGAGGATAAAAGAGAGCTAGAGAGAAATTGAAAGAGAGAAAGAATGGAAATAAACGTTAACTTGTTAAGCCAAAATCTGTTCGACAAAATCTTCACACCCTACTCCTGCTTGTATTTTATTTACCAGGTCCACCACTGGAAATGTCTGTTGGTATCTACGTCTCATCTTTTGCCAATATTGAAGAAACAAGCATGGTAAGGACAACAACCCCCTCCCCCTCCCCCGAATTAAAAAGCGATCCCCGAGTTTTTTGTAATTCATAATTTATAAACTTGTCTAGCGTAAGTCATTTTTAACATAAATCGGAAAATAGCGTGGCTATTTATTTACGAAAAGCGATCGGACCTTTTTTTTTTTTCGATACGTAACCCACCTTAAGTCCACCCTCCCCCCCTAAATGCAAGCTTAACGAAATTGCATGACGGGGAGGTATGTCTAGTTTCTTTATTGCACCTCACTTACAACCACCATTTATGTGCGCAGGAATACAAGGTATTCATGTATTTCCGTCTCTACTGGACGGACGATCGCCTAGCTGGTAAACTCAACAAGACTCTGTCGCTCAAAGGCTCAGCCATATCTAATATATGGATGCCAGCCCCGTACTGTCAGAATGCTAGAGAATCTAACCTTGGTGAGCCAGATGAAGAGATAAGAAGTATGCTGTCTTTAGCTCCTGATGGACAAATTTCATACAGCCGATTGTAAGTAATTGTATTTTTCACCGTTTCATCTTGTGTGGACATCAGTAAACTTTTATTCGCAAACAATTTTTTAAGTATAAGTTTCTGCGGGATTTCTGAGGCAAGGAAAGCTGTGGACGAGAGGACCGAGAGTGAGTGAGGAACTCTTTGTCTCTCTTCTTGAAACTTAAACGATGTTGATGTCTTGTAGGGCAAAAGTGACTGCAGAGTGTTTAATGGATCTACGTTCCTTTCCGGCAGACGAACAGAAATGCTCCCTTGTCTTTGGAAGCTGTAAGTACGTTTTGAAAAAGAAAATTTGTGACCGTTGTAAACCCGTGAATTATTATAGTATTCTGCGTCTTTTAGGAAAGCTGTAGGCGCTTGTAGGCTACGTCTCTCTACTGGCTACTCTCAATAGGCGCTTGTAAGCTACGTCTCTCCACACTACACTCACTAACATGCATTTTGGAAAGAACCCCTGAATGTGGAAGTAACAAACGCAGACCTAGCTGTGACAGGCCATGAACCGTCAGTGTTTCATAGTGCTAATCTTTCGTACAATCAACGTGGTTGCACTATCGCCCTACAATGCTCGAGAGCGGTCCCGGCCGTGTTACACATGAAAAATTATTAGAATAACTTTTCATATATGTAACACGGGACCGTTCTCAAGCATTGTAAGTCGATAGTGCAGCCATTTTACTCTGCACTGCATGGCGTTAATTGCTAAAAGTAAGCTTGGCTGGCAAGAACATAGCACGTACAGCCGTAACTTTTAGGGGTTGAAATCACCAAGGCTTTAACAGTTATTTTGATCTGAGCGTACCTTTTTCCGTTTTCAAAACCTCTGCCGATCCCCTCTACAACTTGGACTGAAAGGAGTCCATCCCCGGGGTTTTAAGACGACATGAAATGAACTCGAAGCAGGGCATTAGATTAATGTGATTTTCACAGTGTACATCGTATGTTCTTTTCAGACAGTTATCCAATATCGGAAGTCATCTACAAGTGGAAGGAGGGTGATTCAGTAACAGTTGGCATGAAGTCCTTGTCCCAGTTTGATCTGGTTTCTACCAGTACAGGGAGCAAGAATGAAACGTATTCTACAGGTTAGCGATAGTTTGTATATATTACATTCATGATCTTCACGTATCAAAGATTTGCCCTATTGTTCTGTTACAATCTCAACCTGTTAAAAAAATGAAAAAAATCTCGCGCGCTAATCAAAGTCTTGTATAAACTCTGGTTATATACTTCTCCCACAATATCATTTATGATAATGGTATTGTTTTCAAGGTTGCATACGGTATCTTTGATACGATATTGTGTTCTCTCTTTATTAAATCTAACTTATGGAAGTTAGCTTCCGTAAACTCCTAAAATCCTCAGAAAATTCAGAATTCCCAAGGAATGACTTTTATTGGCCCACCCTTTAGTCTATGCATAGTTACACGCAGCCCACCTCTATACAATGCACCACAATTACCCCCAAATTCCCCTAGTGCATTGCTTAATTTTTCATGACCCACCCCCTTTTTCATGCTCAAAAATTATGGCCCACCCCACCATTTTTTCCGCCCACCCCCCCCCCCCCCCACCCCCCCCCCCCCATACTTTATGACCAGTCCCTTATTTGCTTTGTTCTTTCCGTTCTCCCCCTAGCTGTTGCACGCGTTTCTATTTGTCATTGCCACAAAACTCATCTGATTTTAATAAAAATTGGTATATTGATAGATCTCGGGCTGCTGCTGTTCCTAATATTTTAGTTTTGACTTAGGGATGGTCACGTGACCAGTTTAGATGGATAAGGGATTTCTTTTTTCATTTTAAAATGCGGTCGCGAGTTTGAATAAATAGATTAAACTTATACATTAAATGTACTTCTCGCCAAAGTCTTCACAGAACTGAACTTGGAGAGTTTGGTAATCACTTACTGGTAGGGAGATATAAGGGGATTTTATGCAAAAAATATGGTCACGTGACCTGTTTTACAAAATATCTCCCTAACAGTAAGTAATAACCAAACTCTCCAAGTTCAGTTCTGTGCAGCCCGAGATCTGTCAATATACTAATTTTTATTAAAATCACATGAGTTTTGTGGCAATGACAAATAAAAACGTTTTTTCGTGAAACACTGGCTAGAACCTGTGAGGCCTTAACATGCTTGAGTTCTTCCTCAGTAAAGTAAAGTTTACTTTTACCATCCTTCCCCTCCAGTCTTACTTCCACTCTTCCTTCCTCCCCTCCTATTTTTCTATCCCTTTTCTATCCCTTCGCGGTCCCAACCTTCTGCATTCGTGACAACTTGAACGAAAAGACTGATTCTGCTTAACTCTATTATTGTGATTAAATAAACTACACTAAACTTTTCTTTCTCACGTTCTATATCTCACAGGTGTTTTCTCAGCCATCAACGTAGACTTTACCTTCCAGCGTCGGCTTGGCTACTTCATGATGCAAATGTATGTACCTGATATCGTCATTGTCTTGTTAAGCTGGATAATGTTCTGGATGGAACGACAAGACATCGGCAATCGAATGGCACTGGGAATCACAACAATTCTTACCATCATGTTCCTCATGGGAACCATCAACGAAGCGATGCCTAAAGTTAGCTATCCTAAAGCCCTTGACTGGTATCTAATAGTCTCGTTTATCTTCATCTTCTGCGCTCTTGTTGAGTGTATGATCGCATACAAGACATGTGATGTAATGATTGGAAAGAAACGCTCAGCAAAAGGCAGTGGTCTCGAGTATGAAGAAGAGTACGACGAGAGAAAGTTTGTTGGTTATTGGGTGGACTTTGTTGCTCGTATAATGTTTCCGCTTCTTTTTGGAACCTATAATATCTATTACTGGCTAACTTATTTGATGTGATACAAATGTGTACACCTAGTAATAGGACATTTTCACTTTGAGGATGGCCTCACTTTACACTATTATTAATAAAACCAGTAAAAGTACCAGTACCCTTACCAACAATATGACATCATTGAGAGGAAAATGAGAAGAGGGAGGACTTTGAGGATGACTTTACATTACTTCAATTACCATTACCATCACTAGTAAAAGTATCTGTACCAATACCAGTAAAAGTACCAGTACCATTACCAGCAACATAACATGACACAAACATCATTGAGAGGATACAATCCTTCGCTTCTGCCTTTGCTTAATATGGTTATTCTTAAGAATTTAATGTTTTTGCTTAGTATTTTGCCCTTACACTATTTTTGAAATCTGGTACATACTTGGCGAAAAGTTTGCAGAGACAAATCCCTTCGTGTGACCAAAAAATGTTTCGTCTGCAACAAGCCGCACAAATTCATGCCTTTATGCTCTTGCGGTCTCTATGTTTTTGCTTATATTGATTCTTATTACTCTTGTTCTTATCATTTGTAAAAAAAATGTGTATTTTGTTTTGAGTCAACGTTATTAAAAGTACGCAAATGATATGTGTTTATGGAGTCAATGATGATTTTGAACAAAACAAAAAAGAATTGAAGAAAATAAAAAAATAAAGTAAACGAAAACAAAAAGAAGAGAAGTGAAGAGAAAAAATAAAGAACATCTAATACCCAATATATAACATAAGAACTTTATTGTTTTCACACCTCTATTAAACTTGAGAAGCCCCTTCCCTCCCCTCCCCGAAAGTCTTAAATTTGTACTTAAACTTGATCTTGAAGAAATTTAAACATGTATACATATATAGTAACTTATTTATCTACAACATCTACTAGAGAATTGAAGGGATGGGAAAGGGAGAGAATGGAAGGGAGATGGTTTCCTTCCTTCCTTCCCTTTATCATTTCCATAGTCACAAGCAAATGCAAGTCTTATCCTAGTAACTCTTCACTGCTCAACTGTTTCATCTTCTGTTGTAGCTGTAGATGTTTCTTGGTTTTGTTGAGCTGCTTCTCTGTTTCGTTTTGCTATTTCAACACTGTGAGGATGTACGGGAAGAATACCAGCCTAAAACACAACAACAACAACAACATATTTAACCTTAAACATTAAACATGTACAAGAGGAGAACATAATGATGATATACAGCTACATGTAGTTCAAAAACATTGAATCAAGGGAGCACGGCAGACTGTTGTTTGTGGTTTGGATATATTCGTTCTTTTGAAGGTTTTAAATTACAACCATCTTTTCAAGTTTTAAATTACATAAACGGCTTTTTTCGTCAATCGACTGACCAGTTAAAATGCGGGCACAACTATCATTGCCGAGCGAGTCCCGTAGGGACGAGTAATGTACGAGTGTCACACGAGAGTTGTAACTCCCCGTGAGCAGAGGCAGGCGCGCCCGCATTTTTCCCTTGCTGGCGGTTAGTCCCATTAATCTACCAATTTAGCTGTTGATGTAATTTAAAACGTTGAAAAGATCGTTGTAATTTAAAACCTTCAAAAGATCGAATATATCCAAACCACAAACAACAGTCTGCCGTGCTCCCTTGATTGAATACTGAATAGTGCATTCCAAGACTGAACGGCATTGTGGGTCTCATTAATTTGAAATCAAAAATATGTATAAAGGTAATATTTACTCCCTGTAACTTTTTTAACTTTTCTTTTTGAATGTAAAGTGCCTATGGGCTAAATGGAAAATAGCGCTATATAAATCATTATTAATAATAATATTAATAATAATAATAACTTTGATTAACTTACCAATCCAAGAAGGATACCAACTGGTCTTGAAGGTTCTGCACCAACTGACAGCCAATACCTATGAAAAACACAAGAAAACATCATACCAATCCTCAACATGAAGCTGTTACAGCACCTGGAATAGGTACATTTGTACTCTATTTGACATGCACATACATTTACATAGACCTGAATGGTCATCACACATCCACATTGTTATATAGAGCAAAAGCACTAAAACCATGAAATAAATACAAAATAGTTACTAACTAATAGTGACTATTTAGTCCTTATCACCCAACCAGAAACATCAGATACAAAAGGAAATAACACCTCATTATACAGCTTTACTTGTCTTTGATAGTGAATAAGAAGAACTATTACACAGTAGCAATTTGATTTGATTTCATGGAAATAGTGTTAGTGCTCTATCTTCATAAAATCTTACTTTATTCTGTCCATATTTAAACTGACAAGTTTCTCATTCCTTGTGTTGGGCATTGGATCAAAGGTCCCAATCTAAAAAAAAATCAAACGTTTTAGATCAGATCAACAAAATTAAATATGAATTTTATATGATACTCAAGTTTTGAGTTCTCTGTTGGAAGACCTAAGCACAGCATAGAATGATGTATACCTATTGTAAACATCACTGGCACAGCTATGCAGGGCTGCACGCAGTCAACCCAAGCTGCAGTCAACCAGATAGCAACGAATGTTGGTAATATAATTATAGTTTACTTATGAGTACAATATTTTTTCAATACTTTCACTTCAACACCAACTACTACAACTGTTTGTTATGATAATATGTCACAAACATAATTATGCAATCAAAATATACTATGAATAAAATCTATAACAAAAAATACCAGAACACGTACTTTGGTTGGATAAAGTTATTCACTGGATAAGAGTTATCCAGTGTATAGAATGTGTATAGGTTTTATTCGTTGGATAGGAATTTATCCTATGGATAGCGCTATTCAGGCTTCGTACAACCGGCCCCTGGAGTCTGGACTGTATAGTATCTGCTGCCTAGAATATAAACTTGTCTTCACTTACTTGCTCATAATACCCTCTATTCCTGGCTTTTTTTCGATGTGTTGCCACTAAATAATAAAAAGGTCTATTCTTGCATCCATATAAAGCTAATCTTAAAGCAACTGTGGCTTTTTTCATTTTTAAAACTGTATATTTTTCGACACAAACTTTACTTCACTGATTTTGAAGCATGGCAAATGAGAATATTACCAGGCGTTCACAGAATGTGTGGGCTCATCCCAGACTTCCATCGCTATTCCGATTGTATCTCGACTGTTCTCCGAGTCCTCATGTGAAACAAAATGGCGGCTGATTCAAAACTCTTCAAACATTGAACTTTAAATTATTTATCATTTCGATCATATTTCTTATAAAATCAGGAACATACAAATTCCAATGTACTTAGCCTTTGTTAAAGTACACATTGAAGAAAATGTACGGCAATTAGAGATTTTCCAGCGAGTTTTTTTCGAAATTTGCTGTCAGTTCATGACAGCTTGTTTGTGATCGAGCCGTTTTTTCACATTTTGGTCTAAAATAATAGTTACTTGTCCAAATAAAGTTTGTAACACATGAACAGGATACTACAGCCTGCAAAGAAGACTGAAAATAGAAAGGTACCTGCATTGATGCATGCTATAAATTTGATATTTAACTTACATTTTCTAAAATTGGCAATATTCTCTTTGTTTTAGATTCATGATAATTTGCTATCTGATGGCACTATTATTGATATCATCAAGTCTTTTGGGAGACTGGCAGAGTCCTGCTATGGGCCGTATGGAAGGTTATAAATTCATTATGAAAGCTAGATGATGATGATGACTTCAATGTCATCATACACAACATTGTGCGTAGCCTCCTATGCAGCCGCTCCTAGGTTTGTATCGTCACGCAATACAAGTCTCCGTGGCAATACAAAGGAGCGGCTGCATAGGAGGTTACATTGTGCGTTGTTATTATTTAGTTAATATCATCATCATCATTTCTGTCAATATCATTATCATAATAATTGTTATCCTTATCACCATCCTTGTAGTGGAGCCTGAGTACTCTTTGGGGATACCCTGCCTAAGTGCAAAGTTTATAAACAAAGAAGATCATCACTATACATAATCACCATCATCATTTTTTATTTTCATTATTATCATCATTATCATGTCAAAAATGTTGTTTGTAAAGTTTTTACATAATTTGCAACATTCTCTAATGACAATATCATTTTCAATTGGCTATTTTTCAAGGACATAACATGGGATCAGAAGCTCTTATTTATGTTATATGCAAATGTTTTTAAACAATGGATTCAAGTCATATGGCTCTCTGTCAAAATGAAAGCCTAGACTTTAATCCATTGCTCAAAAGCACTTGCATATTATAACTGTAATTATAACAGCTATTGGTTGTGTTTTTATCTAAAGGTTGAAGTTTCTTCATACCTATGCTGGTGGTCATGTGACCGTAACATCATCCAGTAGTCAGATTGTCAATCATCTTATGGGTGTGTCTCATCCTGTTCTCAGACTGATAATGATGGCAATAAAGGGTCATTTAGATGTATTTAATGATGGAGGACTTACAATGGCGATTATGATTACAAGGTATCAAAATGAAGGATGACCCTTCCCTCAAACCATTTCCTCTTCCCTCCCCTCCCCCAAAGCACTTCTATGCAGACTAGATGATGAAGTACTAATGTTCAACAGTAGTTTCTTTGTTGTGCATGTGTTTCCATCACTAAGTAACACAATGAAATATAATAACATTGGTTGATCACAGAGATGACTTTACAGTATGTGATATTTCCTGCTAGTTGATTAATGACCATACATATACATGATGTCAGGAGAAAAACTTGTCTGTAACCAGTCTGTAGCTGGTTATATTTATGCACAGTTGTGAATGCGGCATCATTAAAGAACTGAATGGTTGAGTGCAGAGGCATCTATTCTCTCATCGGTATGGTGGAAAAAGTAGTCTCTGCTAGCAGAAAACCAGCCTCCGCAGGCAACTTCCCAACTTTTTTTCACTTTTCTGCTTTTTTTTCTTGGGGTTCCTGTGGGACGACCAAGATAGAACTTAGGACAAATTGATGATTTGCAGCTTTTCGTTCCTAGTCCTAATCCTCTTTTTTCTCAACAAAGGAAGCCCAATATAGATAGGAAGTCTGAAATCCCGGTGGGTTGCCTGTGGAGAAGGCTAGTAGAGAACAACCTTTAGAAATAGTCACATTTAATTGTTTCTTCTGTTCTAGACTAGTAGAATCATCACTCAAGCTAGAAGTACAACGATCAGTTATTCTAGAAGTGATCAGTGATGCCCATGACATTATCACTAGTTATCTTACAAGCCCAACATGTACATGGAAGATCAAGATTGATATTGGTGATTTAAAGATGATGTTGTGTTTAGTCAGGGGAGTGCTTGGTAGTAAGCCTGCCTGCTGTCTATCTGAACATGACAAGGAGTTTCTGTCTACTGTCCTATTGAAGGTATTTCAGGATGATTACTGTAATTATAACCCGGGAGGGGGGGACTCGGAGGTCAAAGGGACTGGGATGCTCGCCATCCCTTTTAGGGGTTGAAATCAAGGTTTCGGTCCCGCTCAGGTTGTTAATGAACCAAAATGCCCACCATCTGAGTTTTGTGGTCCCTTTTAGGGTATAAGATCAACAACAATGCTTCTTTTCAAAGATTGATTTTTATTTGAATCCCCTTTCTGGTCCCTCTTAGGGATGAAATTTCATGACTGCCACGCACATCATCTCAAAATACAGGTCCCTTTTAGGGGTCATTTTCAGAATTTTCAGCGAGCATCCCCACCCTCTTTCAATAGGGAGTCCCAACACCTCCCCCCCCCCCCTCCCCCACGGGAATTATAATCACTAGAGCTGAATAGTAATTGCTTGTTTGAAATTATGTTTTGTTTTAGTGACATTTGATTGATTGTGGCCAATCATTTTTCCTCAAAAATGTGGTACTATAAACCACACCTCTAAGGCCAAATTAAAAAAAACTGCTCTAATGATTTTCATGGTATTTATTTATTTTAGGCATTTTTACAATCAGTACCATCCCTATCAGATGCTAGCATCAAGCAGTGGCCTATACAGTTTTTGACCTGCGAAGGAAGTCCTGTAACAGACACTAAAGTTGTCAACGGTGTCCTCTTAGAAGCTCCTGAAATACCAACATACATGTACCATCAAAACACTACAGTCAGAAATCTTAAAGTGGCCCTGTACAATATTTCCATGGCTGGTGATACTGATGAATGGACAGAAGGGGTGGTACCCATTGCCACAGGCAGAGTAAAGAAGGATGATCTTAGCAAGGGGGTGTTGGAGTTGATAAAGGGTGTGGCGTCAATGTTTGTCAAGGAGGGGGTTGGTCTTGTTGCTTGTCAGAAGGTTATTCATCCTGCCCTAAAGAAGTTTCTAAAAGAACAGGTAGGGCATAGGAATACATAGATTTACTGCCGACCAGTTGGCTTAGTTGGTTTAGTGCCAGACTACAGTGCGGGAGGTGTGGGGTTCGCGTCCCAGCCGGACCAATACTCAGGGTCTTGAGGAAAAAAACAATTGAGGAGAAGGTGCTGCCTTTGTAATTAGATCTGCAAAATTAATGTTTAGACCTTCATGTCTTCTCGGATAAGGATGTAAAACCGTAGGTCTGTCTTCACTCTGATTGTAAACTGCTTCTAGCAGTCCGATTAGTCCTCCACATTAAAATTGAAATTTGTAAACAGTCACTGAAAAGCCCCAAGGGGAGTGTTTGTATAGATCTGTATCTGTATTACCAGATACTATTGTAATTTGGTGCTGATACTAAAACAGATGGTTTATGATGGTGATGTTATGTAATGTGGTGCACATTTTTCATACATTTCAATACGCATTACAATTATCATGTGTACAAATTAGTAGTTCAATGGTACACTGTATGTATTAGTCACTGAGGGTGGTCACAGCCAGGGTTACATCCTCAGTGGTTCTTTTTCATCCCTTCAGTGCAGGTAAGTTAATGTAGTGTGGAGAGACGAGGCCTTCAATAAAAGTCCTTATTCAAAAAGATGCAAAGACTAACAATTTTCAGATAGAAATTTAAAAAAAGGCAGTACATTATCCTTGATTATTTTAAGACCCTGAGTGTCGGTCTGGCCAGGGTTCAAACCCAACCTCCTGCATGCAAATTTTCTGATAATCTACCAATTCAAAATAATATCAATGTGCTTTCAGAGTGTATATGCAATAGATCATCTATCAGTACTATGTATTGGTTGGTTATAGCAGCCATTGTGTAATATATTTATGTGCTTTCAGGGTGTGTAAATTATATGTAATAGGTCGTCTATGATCAGTACTATGTATTGGTTGGTTATAGCAGCCATTGTGTAATATATTTATGTGATTTCAGAGTGTATACATGTAATAGGTCGTCTATCAGTACTACGTATTGGTTGGTTATAGCAGCCATTGTGTAATATATTTATGTGCTTTCAGGGTGTATATGCAATAGATCGTCTATCTGTACTACACATTGGTTCAGTACAGAGATTGACAGGCGCCAGGGTCATCAGCACCTTTACAAAGGACATCCCCAGTGACTGGTTTGGTCATGTTGGTAGCATTGACCACACAGTCATAAACAACAAAAGGTAATAACAATTATAATTATTATCATGATGATTAATAAGGAATTTATAATGCACACTATTTCAAGTGAAATATTCAAAGAAATCTTCAAATCTGTTGTTTTTTATAATTTATTTTTTTAATTGAATTATTGTTTCTGCCCACAGCTATCTGCACATATTACCAGGCAGTGTGGTTTCATCATCATCATCACCATCATCATCATCATCATCTTCTTTATCCACATCATTATCATCACCATCATCATCATTATCATCACAACATCCATCTTCATCAACATCATCATCAAAACATCCATCATCAAAACATCCATCATCATCATCCACATCATCATCATCATCATCATCATCATCATCATCACAACATCCATCATCATCATCATCATCACATCCATCATCATCATCAAAACAACATCCATCATCATCTCCATCATCATCATCATCATCAAAACAACATCAATCTTCATCTTCATCATCAACATCATCATCCTTTTCATCATCATCATGTCCTGTCACAACTCTTGTTCTCTGTGCACCAAATGAAACATCATTAAATGAGCTCAAGACAACCTGTCAGTCAGTCATCGGTACACTACAAGGAGTGATATCCAGTCCATACGTGGTACCAGGAGGTGGGTGTCTGGACACACATCTTGCCTGGTACATTAGATACACTGCCAGACACTGTGATGATTCACCTCTGGATAGACTTGGCTGCACTAAAGGTACCATTCAATCATTTTCACATCACAACATGCTCAAGTATAACCACTTCATAAACTTCTATGCAAACAAAATTTGCTACCAAACTAACTACAATGCATTTATTTGTGACTGTGCAACTTGCCGTACCATAGTCACTTACAAAAGCTTTTGATGCATTTTTGACATTTTTTCATCTCTATCGGACCAATTACAGACATCAAAGTTTCTAAAGTCTCCACCTCTCGATATTAACTCCTCCTGTCAATATAAATTTGTACCTGATTGGTCCATTGAGATGGAAAAATGTCAAAATAATGTCAAAAATTCATTAAAAGTTTTTGTAAGTAACTAGGGTACGGCGAGTCGCACAGTAAAACCAGACAACTAGCTTGTAGTTGGATCGGAGTATTGTGTTTTTACAAATGTATATTAGTAAATTCACACATCATTAGACTACAATGAACAGTCCCTAATTTTCTGTGAAAACTCCATTGAAACAAGTTGAGGTTCGATCAAGCGAAGTTTTGGCCAAATGGATTTTTTTTGTAAAAGTAGGGACTGTCTTACAGTCTAACACTTTATTAATGAATTTTTCCCCTTGCTATAGGTCAATACATCGCTGTCATGGACAACATTGCCTGTTGCCTAGAAACTATTGCTAAGAGCCTAGACCATGATGGTGGTGATCATGTGACTGACTCAGCCAATCACCATCACTGGATCTTTGCTCCAGGGGAAGCACCTGACACCTCTGATATCCCATCATGCATTTGTGGACTTGTGTCTCGTGATCAGTGTGCTAACTGGTGTATCATGGGTAATGATGGTTGTTACGATGATGAGAAAAGTTCTTCAAGGATCTGTAATGTACGGGAAATGACATTTCAAGACAAAATCTTTGATCTACATTTATCCAAAGTGACTTTACTTCAGACATCTTTTGAGACTGCTAATGTCATTTTGAGAGTAAAACATCTTGTTTCTGATTGAAGACAAACATTGAATTACTAACTATATAAAGCTGCTCAACCTAGCTCTACATGGTGTCGATAAAATGGCTACATGGTGTCGATAAAATGGCCAACACATTAAAAAGTCATTTCCGGTCAGCGGCAATTAACAGGGGATTCCCATTTCCGCTGATTATGAAAACAATCAAGTAAGGACTTGTGTGACTCATGGTTGCGATCAAGTGTTCGAATTACAGTTTGTTTGATTTAGGTGCATGGTGATCGCGGTATTGAGGGACTAGACCGCCATTGATACAGACAGCCGGTAGTAAATAGTGGAGCGGATCTCTGTAATAGTCATAATATATATGTTGGACGCTGATCAAGCATCGTGATGCGACTAAAACGCCTTCGCAGCCGTAATAGCAGCACGGAAGAGAAAGAGTACAAGCCCAAGCATGCCGAGTTTGCTCAAATCGCTGTTATTCTCTTATTTATGCTAGTAGTCGGCTTTACCGCCTTTTGCTATGGGAACTATTTAATAGTACTTATAATCATCTGTATTTGGATCACATAGACTGGCCCTCGACCTGTGATCTAGCTAGGATACCTCATCTTACACGACGACACCAAAGCTTGAACGACATGGAACTGAAAGCTTGAACAAACATCAGATGATCTACAGAGAACATTGAACAAAAAAACCTGACAATTCAAGGCCGAGTAATCAGGTTAAAATCCACCGAGATTGAGTAAAATGAGAAACTTAAACAGCGGTCTCTATGGCATTGTTACTGAATGGAAAGAATTTATAGTGAATCATGTCGAATTATGGATGGATATTGTCTAACGAAGTGTCAGAAATACAATTCTGATGTCGAGAGAAGAGAAATCTATTTTATTCGTTAGTTAGGTGCGATCGAACGTTCGAACTATGTTGATTCTATCATGGTGTGAATACTATGGATCTGAACCCAACAGAAAGGTCGCGTCACTAACGGTGATATCCCGAAGCGTTCTGAAAAATGTCTTTTGTTCAAAAACAATTTAACTGGATTAGAAATCCAATATCAAAGTTCGAACCCAAAGGGAATACATTTCACGAGATGGAAATCTACACAACTTTAGAAACGTCTAAAAATGCTGATTTCCGACTGATAAAGGTCGAGAAAAACTATAGTCAAAACGAAATAATGAGTTTGAACGGATGCTGTGCGATCTGACAACAGTTAGTCAATAAGCTTTTTTCTCACCAAAATCTCATTTATTGGTGATTTATTCATGACACGAAAGCACGGTATTGATCACGTTTGGTCGTGTTTTTCACGTCAATTTCGACGGATCATTGCAAATTTAATCTAATATTTGGGTTAGAGTTTTCTCAAAATAGAATACTTAAATGATAATAGTGGGATTTTTATCTACCTAACAAATATTTAATTCGGTAAAAGCACGATAACTATGGAAATAGAAGACGATCGAAAAAATGATTATAAATACATTATATTTTTTTTTGAAAAAAAAAAAAAAAACATCAGATATTTGCCAATTACAATAGTAATTAAGGCAAAATTTACCTTGGAAAAAAATGGCAACATTCAACCATAAAAAAGGGAGTGCTACTTATTGACTTTTTAGAGGTAAAAAATAATGAAGGTTATTTTAATACCGACATTTCTTACATTGAAATGGTACATTTCACACTAACTTCTGAAATGTACTAATTATCTTTCGGGAAAAAAGGTGACCTGTACTCCATTAAAAAAGAATGCTACTATACGTGCTTACTGACATTTCATACACACAATTGGGTGCTTAGAATATAATATGAATGAGAAAAATTAAATGCTAACACATGCAGCAACTGAAATTTTTGATGACAGAATGTTGCAGACATTTATTACTAAATAAATACTATTTACGTGTTTACTGACGTTTCATGCGTATTCATCATAAAATAATTAAAAGTAAATAAAAAGAATAAATGCTAACCCATGTAGCAACTGAAATGTTTGATGACAAAATGCTGCAGACATTACTAAATAAATGCTACTTATGTGTTTACTGACGTTTCCTACGTATTCATCATAAAATAATTGAAAGTAAATAAAAAGAATGAAATGCTTACACATGTACCTACTGAAATTTTTGATGACAAAATGTTACAGACAATTATTACTAAAGAAATGCTATTTACATGCTTACCAACATTTTATTAATACACATTGGGTACTTGAATGTACATTATAGAAGAATTAAAAGTAAATAAAAAGAATAAGTGCGAACTCATGTACCTACGGAAATTTTTGATGACAAAAATTTTGCTGACATTTATTACTGTTGAACTCCATAAGTTATGGAAAAACATTACAGATATATAAATTATTATTTCAAGCATACATGTATAGTTATGGTTTAAATTTCTTGGCCAACTCTACCCTGCGTGCAGCCGAACACAACACCCCAGGGTTTTGTGTGCACCTGCATGCAGGCTTGGCCAACTGCAGACAATCCTTATGATGAGTAAGAAAATTGGTTTTAATAAAGGTAGTTGTCTTTACATATAAAAAAGTAGCCAGCAGTTCTAAGCACTTTCTAGTTAATACATTTAATCCAGGGGATTAGCCTTATGCAAATTTGGCATACCAGATATCAACTCTTGTTTTTTTTGTCAGGCTAACTAATTATTCAATCTTTGAACGTACAATTTCTCTATGTTAAAGACCCGTGGTCACTTACCAGCATGCTTTGCATTGTTTATTTTGATATGAGTGTTATAATTCATTTGGAGTCAGTGGTATTATGAGAAAAACAAATAAAACAAAATGCTAAATGATTTGGTAAGAGTGTATGTGCTGGCAAGTGACTATGGGTCTTTAAATACTATATTCAGTCTACATTGCAAAATAAAACAAAATGTGTTATATAGAAGATCTAACATGAAGAATTTAGACCAAAATATAATTTTTTTTTTAAACAAAACATGTTTAATAGAAGATCTAATGAAAAAAGACCAAAATGTTTGAAAATATATCATTTAAAAAAAAAACGTGATATAGATCTAACAAGAAATTAAAAGACCAAAATGTCTGAAAATATATGATATCATTTTTTACAGAAGAAAAAAATCATTCATCAATCACAAGAGATCCCAACTGCAAATATTTCAGTATTTGTAATCTTGTTATTGGTAGCATGCTAGTAATTATTAAAGCTCTCCCAGAGTGTTTTTCACAATAATTGGACAAAAGCAAATCAAATAATTTTCATATTAAGTTTTGTAGTTTCTATGACAACCTCACTGCCTATATCTATTGCCATTATGAAATATTTATATGAACTTGCTCTTCCACAATGCTTGACTCTTAAATTGATTTTACCTTAGCTTAACAAAACAAGAATAATTTTCAGCAGTTTTACAGTGAGGATACTCAAACCATGAACACTGAGTTTTTTGTTACTTTTTTTTAACCCACATCCCTTAAGCGAATAGATTAGAAATAAGATGTATTATAAACACTTAGTGTATTTGAACTCACTGCTTCATTTTTAGAGGTTTTGGAGCGGTAGAAGGCTCAGAAAATATTAACATGAAAAAAGTCAAGTGTTCACAGTTCGAGTATCCTCACTGTAAGCAGTTTCATACCAAAAGTCTGATTGTCATTCTGGCTAATAGGGACACAGGCTCTAGGTTATTTATTTACTTAATACCAGATGGTTGACACTACTATGTAAATTAAGTTAGAGGACTAGTATAGTGTACACTGTCTGGTATTACAGTGTGAATCGAAAAACTGTGGGCACCCAGAAATATTTTAGAAATTGTTAATTGTTTGTTGAACAACTCACAAACAACTCTAACTACAAAATGTTTATCATACTATACATCAGTCAAACTTCTTGCGATGAGTTGTTCAACGAACAAAATACGATTTCTAAAATATTTCTGGGTGCCCAAGGTTTTTTGATAATTTCGCACTGTAAATCAATAAATCATTGTTTGTTGAAATACCTAGGCTATCCTGCCAAGAACCTGTGTCACTATTGGCCAGCAAGACAACAGACTCTTGGTATGAAACTGCTTTTAAAAAACTGCTGCAAATTCTCCTTGCTTTGTTAATTAACTAAGGGAAAATCATGTGAATCAAGCAATGACTAGCTTTGTGGTAGAGCAAGTTCATATAAATATTTCATAATGGAAATAGATCTAGATCTAGACAGTGTTGTCATAGAAACTACAAAACTTAATATTAAGAATATTTGATTTGCTTTTGTTTAAGCTGGAGGACCCTTAACTGTAGACTACTGATTGTGATGTTGGTATCCTCAATAAAGATGTTTATTAGATGTTAGTTGACTTTTATTCTAAATTATGACAATCACATTTGTAAATGCTATTTAAGGAATATATAATGATGCATATGTCTATAATTGGCCATGTAAATGAGGAGGGGCAAGGAGGGGACTTGGTACTAGTTTCTAGATTTAATACAATTAAGAAATATAGCCCATAGAATGAAATAGCACATCAAAATATACAAGATTGCAGTCGAGTTACATTATATTCTGTTGAATAATGAATAAACATGCTGAGAGCAAGAATGAAGTCATAAAGAAACGTGGTGTAGCCAAGTGTTTCTTTGACTTCTCAAGTGCTCTACAGTTCCTAGAGTGTTTATATCACACAGTACAAGCAGACATTCTATATTGCTTTAAAAAAAATATTATATATACATTATAATACTGTGATATAAACATGCTGAGAGCAAGAACTAAGTCGTAAAGAAGCATGAGGTGTAGCCATGTTTCTTTGACTTCTCAAGTGCTCTACAGTTCCTAGAGTGTTTATATATCACAGTATATACAAGCAGACATTCTATATTGCTAAAAAAAAAAAATTTTTGAACGTCCAAACAACTGATATGATTTTCGGAAAACACGGGAACCCTAATGAACTGAAAATTTAACGAGTGAGACTACACTGCAGGATGAGAAACGAGAGTTTGGATCAAGGTCACAAGTAAATTAATGAATAAGAAATGATCAATGAATTATAAATGAATTAATTAAAATGCACTCGGTGTATGAGTGAAATAAATGAATTTTTTTTTTTTTTAATTTAAACATATTATACTCAAGTTTTCAAGAGTTTTCAAGAGCCGTGCTCATTGTGGGAGATCACACAGTACTGGTTTACAATATTTATGGAGTTAAGGAATAGAAAAAAGTATTTATTACTAAGTAATAAATGAATTAGTGAGAATGATTAGCTAATAAATAAATGACCATATTTGCAGCTTTTGGTATAATATACACATTTATTCAAATATATCTAAGAACAAGCTTGATGCATACAGTTATGTACAGAAACAAAAATATGTCAATTGAGAAACAAGAATATGTCAATTGAGAAACAAGAATATGTCAAATGAGAGAAATTAAAGGAAACTAAAATAGGCCATCATGTACTACCAATACCAGAATGCTTTGCCTACTTTCTTTTGTTAAATAATTCTATAGTATTCTCAAGAAGGAATAAAAATCTGAATAAGAAAGACCATTTGTAAAGCATAATTCTGGTACTAGTAGTAAAATGATATCACCAAGGAGATGGCACATGAACACCCTTATCACATTGAGTCCATAGACTGAATTGCAATATGGCAACCCACTATTGTTTTTGACTAGCTAGTGTCATGTTCACGCTGCAACACAATAGAGTTTTCGCATTTATGAGAGGCTAGCCAGTCAAGAAAAATAGTTTTTCAAATTGGACACCATTTTTTTTATTCAAGGTGTATGGTGTATGGAAATGATTATGAAATTAGCTATAAAAATATACAAGTTGTTGTAGTTTTAGAGTGGTATGATACTATCAATACATTTGTTGAACTGGCTTTGTCCCTAGAATGTATACATCATGTAATGGCCTGCAAGAGAAAATATTGATTGTATATAAGTGATACATATGTACTATTTTAGATGTTTAATTTAGAAAGCTCCTGAACAAAACTATCATCATGAACATCATGGATTATCCCCAAGACATTTCTGTTCAGACAAACCATGTACATGTACATTCTCAGAGGTGTTCATGACAATATCTTTATTACTAGGTCTCAAACTGAAGTGCTTAAAAAAAACATATTGATTTTTGAAGTATGGGTATTTGAAGCTTCTCAAAGTTACACAAAAATGGTAAAAAGTTGAAACAAGTGTAAGGCAACTGGAGATCGAACTTGGGACATCTTGCTCCAAAAGCTTATTAAACTTATTAGACAACAAGAAAGGCATGTCAAATGCACAGTCATCTAGTTTCTGGATTGATCCATGATCCTTTGCTAGCTTGTAGGCTTTTCACAGGTGACAAACTTGTTTATGTTTATGCTTACCTATCTTTTGCATCTGTTTCCACTAAACCAATTCTTTTTACAACTCCCATTCCTTTCTTTATTCTACCAAATATTGTATGTTTGCCTAGACAGAAACAATGGAGGATTGGTGAGGAATAAAATGAATGAATAACATAAGGTAAAAAGAGAACTGGATAAAAAAACAAGTAACACTAGAATATAACCAATAAATAAACTTTATTTATCCTAACTACAAGCAAATGTTTTTTTTTTCTCTTGCCGTTAGAGAACCCACGACTTACATCCACATTTCTGGATGTAAACATTATGTGCTATCGCTATTAAGTCATTCAACAAACCAATAGGTTTTGCCAACCAACCATTATTATTAGAACAAAGAAAATTAAGAAAACTATTGTGAAAATGGTTGGCAAATTAACATCCCAATACCAACACTTGTAAACACTACGCTCACCTACACAATACAATAAACTTTGGGAAAATAGGTATTAACACTAAAAGTTATCTAACATACAACCCTCCAATCAAACCACACAACTAATCAGGGAGTCAGTCAATAGGCCAAATAATCACTTAATGAATACATGTACCACCCTCAATACATCATCATATTAATTGGACTACTGAAGGGTAATGTTTAATAGAAAAAGTAAATCTACAAACATACCATCAAGCCACTGTGTTGGTGCTAATGTAATAAAAAACTGACTGCCATTAGTGTCTGGACCACTGAAAAACAGAATAATAAATGTCACAATACATGAACAAACTGTATGTTTAGCGACCCACTTGTTTAGTGGTCACTTACTGGCATGCACCACGCAAAATAAATTTTGTGGACCATGAAAATCTCACAAACAAATAAATATGCAACATCAAAAATGTATATGAAAATGAAGACTTTGATCACAAATATATATTTGATCAAGATAACATTTAATGTGTTTTACCTATTTGCCATTGCCAATATTCCTGCTCCAGTGTGCTTGAGGTCTCTTGTGAGTTCATCTTCAAATGTAGGTCTATTAAACATCACAAAAAGAACACTAAACTTAGCTGTAAGGTGACAGCAATACTTTGGGAAACTTAAACTTACCCATATACTGATGCACCACCTCTTCCAGTTCCTGTGGGGTCTCCTGTTTGTATCATAAAATTCTACAGTAGAAAAAGTATAAAAACTAATTAACACTCATAAACAAAACAAACCAACAAATCTGAAGGGCTTTAAATCAGTTTCTATTCTATGTAGCTTTAAATACCTGAAAAACAAGCACTGATTGAGAGAGGGGAAAAGAGCACACCAACAGCTTGCTGGGAGACGTACATTTTAGCTGAATGAATTACCAATGCTCAATTTTAGCACTTTTCCTTTTAAAGAATAAGTAAAGCTACATGTATAGCGATGTTTATGCTGTCAGATGTCACCTATTGATATTTGAACCAGATATCTATTGGCTGCTGAAGCAAAGATTTCTTAATTGTTGCAAGATTTGAATAAAAAAAATATTTCTGCCATCAATGCTTGTAAAACAGTGTGCATCGCTATATTACAATAATCAGCCCTATATATGTGATCTATGGCTTCTGCATAGAGGTATACATTATACACATGTTTCACTTACTCTTATAACACGATGGAATTTGCAGTTGATGTAATATCCTCTCTTTGACTACAAACATAAAGGTCAAACTGTTAAATTTCTTCCTGAATATTAAGGAGCTCAGACATTCCAATGGCTAGTTGTGAAAAATCTATTTTGCTGTCATCAATCAAAATCATAAAAGGTACTGACTAAGTTGTTTTGGTTGACGACAGTGAACATTGCATTTCACAAAGTAACCTTTGTAATGTCTGAGGTCACTGAAATATGAATATGTCAAACTACAGAAGACTTTTATACTTTACCAATTCTAGAAAGTTTTTACAAGACTTTGGTGCATGTCTCCAATACAGTTCTACTTCAAATCCACCCTGAAAGTAAGCAATTTAATATCAATGTGAAAAACCTTTGCAAGTAAGTTTAATACTGTCAGTAAGAAAAGTTTTAATTCAATTTTGACAGTTTGATTTAGCAAACAAATACTTTTCTTTTTTAGCCTACCCCTAAAATTCGCATGGAAAGTAAAAGAGGTTAAGAACCTCAAGTAATACAAAAGTAAGATATTTCTAATATCAGTATGAATCAAGGTTTAATAAAACCACAAACAACGTTATGAACGGGTTGTGAATGATTTTGAAAATTATACACGTGCACCTTCAGAATATAGACATTTTAACATTACATTTCTATCAAAATAGCCACTCGATCTTCCTAATTATTTGAATGAATAACAGAAATGTGTTATAGATATATTATATTGGCATAATAAAGCAGGATTCAATGACTAATCAGCATAAAACTTACCATAGAAGTTTCAACAAACACACTATCGCCCGCCATCTTGGAAAAAACTGAATGGAATGATGGGAAAGCATGTTTTTGTGGGTGACGGGTTTCCTGTGTTGTCCTCGTTTTGCTTCCAGAATCACGATAGAATTTTTAAAAGAGAAAAAAATGTTTGATAATTTTTCTCTTTTCCATGTTGAGGCTCAGCATCTTGTATGTTTAAATTGTCTAAATTTAGGGAAAATAACTATATAAAGATGAGAGAGAAAATATGCTTTTTGATGAAAAGAAAAACAGTAATTCGATTTATATTTTTTTGTTTCATTTTTCTTAATTATATCCTTTTCTATATTTTGGACTTTATAAAAAACACACATTTTTTTCCTGGATATTTCGTGACTTATAGTACGTGACATTGATGTTCAACCAAGTTTGTTGCATGACCAAATTTTACCATATTTGGTTCAGCCAATCAGAGTTTTGCTCGTTGCCCCACTGTTTCTTGACAACACGAACGCGCGCTGGCCCGTCTCGAAGGAGTTCTCTATGTATCTACTATTACTCATGGAATGCTAAAATTCTCTACCTTTTTCAATGAAAAACATCACGAAACCCAACAAGTACTGTAGCTCAATAACTACACAAACTTCAAGTGTAGTTTTGCGGTAAGAAGAACCCCTTCGAAGCAGTTTTCGAGGTTTGAAAAGTTGTGGTTTCTTGAACAACATGCCCGTCGCATGTCAGCGACTTGAGTTCCTCCAACTCTTGAAGCTTTTGCAGTCTGTTCACAACGAAGACATCCAACAGATCGAGAAACTCATTCTCAATGGAGTACCAGATCTTATCAACTTATCTGGTAAGGATTCATTGAATTTGTCTTCAATTATTGTTGTAAAAAAAAAAAACTAAAAACTTATGCTCACTGGAATGTTTATGATTTCACAGAGTTCGGGATCAAAATAATAAAAACACTTTTTTTCCTGCTTAGAATATAGTATCATTTATCGCTTAAAGTTTCCTTTATCATGCCTCACAGCAAGTCACTGTATGAAGAAAACTAATTGCTTGGAAATAGGCTTTTCACATACTTAACCTTTTTAGTATAAAGCCGTCAAATTTTGGCTTATTCTAATACGGTTTATTGCTTTTATCGGCTAGCTTTTGCTAATATTCTCTGTTATTATTTAATTAAGCAAAAGCTGTAAATATGAACAAAAGTTATCCGGTTTTTACAATTCTTTATTCAGGAAATAGCCAATTTGATTTCAAGCTGTGGTTTTGGGCAATTTGTTTGAAAAGATGATTGTTGAGTGCATTTTTATCCAAGTTTTTTTTTCTGTTGTTGTTGGTTACAATGGCTAGCAACATAAAGGCAAGCTAATTTTTTTTCATTATTTCTAATTTGTTATTGACTTTTAATTTTTTTACTTGCTATTTTATAGTCTTGAAAATTTTGATATAAATTGGTTACGGATTATCTTGTAAACGTTTTTTAAGAGAAAGAGACTGCAATGGGTGAAATGCATCATTGTAACCGGATTATCCTTAGAATCTTCTTAACCATCGTCATGATCTCATAATCATCGCCATTATATCTTTTGTAATCATTTATAGTCCTTTTAAAAATAATAATCAAAATGCTTTTATAATTTTTATATTTTGTTTGTTGGATAGTGATATGCATCATCATCTTTTAAAACATCATTATGATGTCATTATGATGTCCACATCATTATAATTTTTATCACCATCATTTTATAAGATAAAATCATTTTCCCAGTAAACCATTATTGAATCGATTGTAATATTGGATTTGATACTAAAATACTAATAATACCTAATATATAGCAATAAAAAATATAAATTATAATCAATAGTCCCTTGTGCCATCTTGAAATGTAGCTGGGTCTTTGCATCGAAAAGGAGACGAAGGTTGCAGCTTGCAATCTTATGAAAGAGACCTTGAGGGACATTTATTTACGTGTCTCTATCATTGCAAGCTAAACGTTTGTCTTGCTTCAATTCAAGATGACACAGGGAGCTGTGAAGCGAACTATTAATGTATCACCATGATCATTACTAAAATTCATCATTATTATCAATTTCACCAGAACCAGAAAATGGAGAGACAGGACTGCATATTGCTGCATGTAAAAACAATGAGAATATGATATGCTTATTGCTAGACCTTGGTGCAAGCCCTAATGTTTGTGACCTTAAAGGACACACACCTGCCATGAGAGCAGCAGAGTTTGGACATGTGCAGGCACTTAGTTTACTGACAGATGCTGGTAGCGATATGACTAGTAAGTGCATTATTGGTATTGTTATATAAAGAATAGCCCAAAAGCATTATAATTTACAGACACAATCTAAAGCCTGCAAGTAATTTGGCTGCAAAGTGCACCTTAAATAAATGTTCTTACATATTAAAGATCTATTGTAAAGTACATTGAGAAATATTAGAAATTGTTTATCATTCGTTAAACAACTCACAAACAGCTCTAACTACAAAAGGTTTATCATACTACACATCTTGCAGTGATATAGTTGTTTCTGAGTTGTTTATCGAACAATAAACAATTTCTAAAATATTTCTGAATGCCCATGGTCTAATGATTGGCACTGTAAATGATATGTACTCATAGTAATAATGTACTTGTTGTTTTCTTTTCATTCTAGTCATGGACAAGGAGGGCAAAGGGATTCTATTCTACTGTATACAACCAACAAAAAGACACTCAGAATGTTTACGGCTTTGTCTTCAAAATGGAGCAAATGTTAACAATGTGGTAAGGACAAAAAAATAATAATTATATAAAAATTTAAAATGTGTACCAAACCGAGGGGAAAAAATCAGCTAGTCTCCTCTTGGGCAAGATTGTAATTAATTATAAATTATTATTATTTTATTTCAAGATCTATCAATAGGTTGGTGTAAAATACAATTACCCTGCTTTAATCTTTTATTTAAAAGTATTTCAAATAAATGAAAAAAGTCCCCCAGTGCCAAGACTGAGTCAGACTGCCACTTCCCAATTGCTAACTGAATGCACTGCCAATTCTGATAATAAAAGTTAAATCAGCATCAGTCTCAACAATAGTTTTCATAAAAATTATCTATATTGTATATTAAATATACTCATATTTGGTGTTTTGACTTTGTCTTAGAGCACAGAAGGAGAGACATTACTCACTGAAGCAGCGGCCAATGGCTTAGATAATGTGGTGAAAGAATTGCTTGGTTTTGGTACAGATCCAGACAGCAAGAATACAGTAAGAAATATGCTTATGACTTAATTTGTTAAAAAAGTAATACAGATCATCAAGACAGATTTAGAGAAGTACATTGTAGTGTTATATAGAGAGGAATACTGCAATTGAAGGATACATAATATAGAGGGAAAAAAAACCCACACACACAAAAGGAATTAAAAAGAGAAGGAAAGGTAGACAGAGTAAAAACAATTATTATAATATCATGGGAATAATCTTCAGTGAATGGTCAGAACCCAGAACAGGTTCCCATTTAAATCTGTATATTCCCATTTAAATCATTCTGTACTGCAAATTTTTGTTGACGTGTGCTAAACACACAGATCAACCAATCAGAGAAGTTCACTTCAGAAATAATATACTCTGGTTGATCTGTGTGTTTAGCACACATCAACACAATTTGCATAAGTACAGATTTAAATTGGAAAATTTATACATATTCAAATGGGAACCTGTTCCAGGTGTAAGTGATATTGACATAATGCACGTGATTGTCATGAGGATTTTTGTAGTCATGAGAAAAACTGTTGGTATTCAGTATCAGACTATTCAACATCCTGAGAAAATCCCCAACAGTCTTTCTTAAAACTACACATGCAAACCTGGACAAGCACAACACATCAACAAACAAGAAAATGAAATAGAAAAGCAAAACTCAATAGATAGAATAATTCAAAGATACGTTATTTACAATACTCAAGAAAAGGAAAGAAAAGAATGATAGAAAAAAATTAAAAATCTTAACAATAGGATGAAATGAATGATGTACACAAAAAGGGAAAGAATACAGGAGCTGATAGAAAAATAAGATAATATTATAAATGATAGGTAATATAATGAAACTTGTAACACCTTAAAAAATGTTGACTTAACTTTACTGACGTTTCAAGCTATAGCCCTCCGACGAAATGTCAGTAAAGTTAAGTCAACATTTTTACGGTGTTACAAATTTTATTATATTACCTATCGTTTATATCAAATACAGACACAGCCTATACTAGTTTACTCGCTAGTTTCCATTCATGAAGATAATAATTACTGGGCTACCTGTGGTAGCACAGTTATAAAATGCGTTTGTTTTTTCGTTGTCGTCATTTTCCGACCAGACAAAATGACAATAGGACAATTCATTAGTACCCCGATGGCCTTTGCGGCCTCACTATAGCCTCGACACCATGACAACGCTAATATGGAACATGACAAACATGTATGACCTCATCAGACATTCCTTCCTTCTTTGACGGTGATTGACGTTGTCATTAGTTTGAACGGTGAAGATCATGTGAAGATCATGTGCTTTGACAATTATGGATATGGCGAATAAATAGTGTGTTTCCCGCTGAAAACGATTGCTATGTTCTTTGACCTGACGTTTGCCAAAGTATTCGCTATCATTACGTTCTGTTCTACAGACATGCTGCTCCAAGTAAATCACTTTACTTACTCCTATTAAAAGCAAGAAGAATGTGTTCTTACAAGCTTCAGATTAGCAATCGGAACTGGTAATTTACGAGCTCTTAAGAGAGCTATCTTGGCCGGAATCAGTGTTTTCAAACAATCGATCCACTGTTAGCCTAGTCTTCTAGCACAAAACAGAAGATGTGCATGCAAAATTGCAATTGCTACAGCATATTATCTAGCACTTCAAACAGAAATCTGAAGTTTATATTGATTAATGTGCTATTTTTGTCCTTCACAATGTCAGAGAATGTGACTTTCTTCATGAAGTGAACTTAACATCGCGTCACAAGTCTCAAATCGGCCTGTCTGAAAACCACCCTCAACAGCCCAAATTGCCTCAAAAATCACACAAATTGCCTTAGTAACTGTCCATCTTTCTTATTCTCATGTTTAATTTTTGAGAACAACTTCATAAAACAGTTTTGAGACCTTTTGAAACCTCTTGGACACAGAAATTTGAGCCTCCATAGCGGCGCTTTGGTGGGAGGGGAGGGGAGGTTAGGGGGTGAAATGTCAACACTGTGACACAGGGATCCCGGTACATAGAAACAAATGTCGCGCAGGATTCTGAACAAGCCCAAAAATCACACAAATTGCCTCAGTTACTGCCCATCTTATATTTGTGACGTTTATTTCTCAAGAACAACTTGATAATAATGTTTTTGAGACTTTTCAAAAACTTTGCAACACAGGAATCCTGGTACAACAACTGGTACAACAACAAGAAACAACTGTCACAACATGGTAGCCCAGTTAACCCTGGAGTCCAGGGTCTAGTTATAGTTAAGGAAACAGTGAAAAATACAAACATGAAATTAGAAAAGATGTATCACATGAAATAAATGTAGTTATGTACACTTACTGTCTAGTTCTTCTACTAATCTGTTCCCTGTCCTTTTATCTAGAAAACTGGCAGATCAGCTCTACACTTTGCTGCAGAATCTGGTAGTGTAGGGTGTGCTCGACATATACTAGAAGCTGGCTGTGATCATAATACAGTAGATAACCAAAATATACATGCTGCCCATCTTGCAGCTCTAAAAGGACACTTTGATATTATTAGGTAATTCAAGTATATCATAAATAATTAGCAGTTGCAAATCCAGGGGGAGGTCCAAAGGTTCCATGTGGAACCGCCTTTGTTAAAAATAATACAGTCTGGAATCTCTTTTCTCTGCTCTCTCTTTGATCTGTATGGGATGTGAAATGGCAAGTCATTTGTTGTATATCACATACAGATCAGGCACGAATATTGTTTTGTATTTAAGGAAGCTCAAACATTAGTTTTTTCATATTTTACTAAAATTGTCAACTACCAAGATAAAAATAAATCTGGGTGAGAAAAATTCAAGTTGAAACTTATGCAAAGCAGGACGAAATCTGTAAAATATGAGCTTTACAGAATTCATCACTTGTGTGATTTCTTTTGTAAAATTCTCATACATTATTCATGTATTTTATAAATAATACTTTTGTTATTATTTAACAATCAGAGAGGCGTGATGGTCTAGTGGTCAGGGGATGGAATTCCAGGCTTAATGGTCTGGGATCGATCCCCGGCCCGGGCGATAACGTTGTGTCCTTGGGCAAGATACTTTACTCTCTATGTGCCTCGTCTTCTCGGATAAGGAAGTAAAGCCAGAGGTCTCGTCTGCCTTCACTCTAACTCCCTATATAAGGTGGACATAAAAGATCCTGATGTGCTATGTTCGAAAAGAGCAGGATATTGTCTCCCGGCACAGCAGTCGGGTCTCAAATGGGAACCCGTTACTGGAGATATTTTTTGGGTTGTATCCCTGCCTAACATATGTGGCGAATCTTGTAAATAAAATAAAATTAACTGATTGGATTTAACATCATGTCATTATTCTGTCATCATTAGATTATTAGCTGCTTACGGCAGTGATGTTGGTAAAGTAGCACTAGATGGTAACACACCCATGCACCATGCCGCAGCTGAAGGACATGGTCCTATGGTTAAGTTTCTTGGTCAAAGAGGATGTCCTACAAACTTAAAGAACAAAGAGGGCAATACTCCAAGGGCACTGGCTAAAGAAAATGAACACAAGGAAGCTATGAAGGAATGTAGAAAGGCTGAGAAATTAGCAGTGAAGCTTAGCAAAGGAGGAGGGAAAGCAGGAGAACCATATGCAATTAGAGTAAGTAAATTATAACAAACAGTGATGCAGTAAAACAAAGTTTTGCAATTATTCTATAAACAGCAATAACAATACACCTCTTTACCTCTGTATGCAAATTGCCCATTTCAGACCACATGTCATTCCCTTGAGAATTGTTCTTTTATGATGAATGTGTTATATCATTTACATGTGAAAGAAACAAACCCCAAGGATAGCATCACATGATCTGAAATGGGTAAACAAACAAGGAAGGTACAAAGGTCTATCAGCAAACATTCAAACTTCCTGTGTCCACACCAACAACCATTGACAATACTATTGCTTCTTGCCACTATGGTTCAGTTTCTCGAATTTTTCGAGTCCAAGCTTGAATATGTATTATACATTTGACAACAAACAAGGTACAAAGGTCTATCAGCAAACATTCAAACTTGCTGTGCCCACACCAACAACCATTGACAATACTATTGCTTCTTGACACTATGGTTCAGTTTCTCAAGTTTTTTCGAGTCCAAGCTTGAACATGGATTATATATACATGAGTTGAGTTTGCTTGTTCAATGTGATCTTCCCTCCCTTGTCACATGGTTTTTTGCAGTTCTTTGATTTGTGGACACTTGTGTCTAGCCAGAAGACTGTGATTGATTTAGAAAATGATTTATTTAATATTTAAATTGTTTATTGTATTTAATCTATTAGTTATATGACTGGCTACAAGAACATGAAGAGAAGGTCCTAGGAATGTTTCAACAGTTTGCCCCTGGTGATGATGATGATGGCAAACTAGGATACCTTAGTAAAGAAAACTTTGTCATGTGTCTACAGTCACTCAGTAAGTACTTTCAAGTCTTACAGATAAACTATAATAATTAATTTGTTTTGGAAGTTTGAAATATTTAATATGTACACTAGTCTTTGATTTTTAACTATGACTTTTTATCAAGCCCTGTCTATATATTTGGCTAATTTTACCTAGACAAGTAATTATGTCTAGACAAAAATTTGATTATATCTTATATTTGATTTGCCAGTGCTTTTAACATATCAGTGACACTGTTTGTTTACCAGTACATTAGTGGAGATTTAGGTTAGATTAGACCCATATATCAAAAGGACTGGGTCAATAGCCCACAAGGCTGTATGCCAAATAGGCCATAAATAGTGGCAGGCCTAATTGTTTTTGTATTCACCTTGATTTGTAGGTCAAACAACAAAAACAATATAACAAAATATTAGACATTAAATGGCGATTTAGCTAATCCATTGTTTTTTTCTCTCAAAACCATGATTGGCTTTTACTAAAAGACCCCAGGTGACAGTAAAGTAGACAAATGTGAATGCAGGATTTATGATTGACCACAAGCTGTTAGATACTAAAGGATAAAGACTGAAGCAGATAGAGTGCAAACACTTAATCCGTGAAATAAAATCAAAATTGTTACTAACAAATAGTTCTTATTTAGTGGTTATCACTCAACCAGAACAGTCTAAGAAAAGGCAAATACAAAGGAGACAATACTTCATTACAGCTTTACTTGTCTAAAATAGTCACTAATTGTCACTAAATAAGAACTATTAGACAGTAAAAAATAGATTTTATTTCACGGATTAAGTGTTTGTGCTCTATAACTATAGTACTTAATATATAATAAATAATTATATCATTTCAGATTGTCCAGTTGAAGCTCCTGATTTAGATAAAATAGCAGCAACCCATGATCCTAGTAAAGAAGATAAAGTAGACTATGCATTGTTTTTAACATGTAAAAAAGTGGTTGGAAAGGTAAGAACAAATAATTGTTTATTAAATTTATTGACATTTCACTGGTAAATGAAAATGTTAATAAATGGGTGGATGGATGGATGGATGGATGAAAGAATGAATGAATGACTGAACCAACCAACAAATGAATAAATGGATGCTCCAGGAATGAATTATAAATAAACAAATGATGTTTTCAATGAATTGATGAATGACCAAATAGATTAGGATGAAAAAGATGGAGAAAAAAATGGTAACAAAGTAAGGGTAATTATTATGTAAATGAATGGATGAATGAAAGACTGATCCAATGAATAAATGGATGCTCCAGGAATAAATTATAAATAAACAAATGATGTTAACAATGTATTGATGAATGATTAATGGATTAGAATGAAAAAGATGGAGAAAGAAACGGAAGGAAGAAATAAGTCACTATGTGACATACAGGACCATGAAGGAATAAATAAAGTGAATAATAAACCTGCCAAGTGACATACAATTTATAGCATAATTGATCAGTATTGTTAAGTATGTTTTTTTTTTATTTTACAGAATTTTATGGTAACATTGGGAAAGGTATGCTTTTCAATTCAATATGTGCAATAAGTTCATGACTTGCCTAAACACAATTACTCTATGGTTATGTTATTTTATCTACTTTCAGAAAAAGAAAAAGAAAGGAGGAAAGAAGGGAAGAAAAGGAAAAAAGGTACACATTTCATACTACATGTATATTGTGCTCCTCATTATAAAGATCTACACCAAATTATAATCAACATTTAATCTCCTTGTGTTTTCCCTGCAGGGCAAGACCAAAATCCCCCTACCAATCTGTACAGCACCAGACGGACCAAGATCAAAGAATGGAGGACCACCACAAGATTTATTAGAAAGATATGTGGTATGAGACTGAGTCAACAATACAGTATATAACTGTGGATTACTGATGCACACAATTGCAGACATTCAATTCCCTACTTACACATTAACAATAGGGGGCTTTCATTTATTAGTGTATGGGGTGGGGTGGTTGGCAATATTGAGGGGGGGGGGCACATAATGTTTCGGAAGCTATAGAGGGGGTGGGGTGGGGGGTGGGAGGGGGGGGGGGTGTGGAGGTTGTAACTAATTGTATGCTGTTTTACAGGGGTTTAGTAAAAACTGGATGCAATATTTTTGCCAACCAAGAAGGGGGGCTGTGTAATATTTGAAAAAGACAACGGGTGATTTTGCCGACCCCCCCCCCCCCCCTATACACTAATAAATGGAAGCCCCTTTAGGATAATGCCTTCTGGTTTTTTTTGGAAAGTAGGGAACACATCAGTCTTAGAGAAACATCAAACCTGCTTCTTTCGACATATGAACTGTAAAGTTGTAACAAATGCTGGTGCAACTTTTGTCTCAAAAATGTCAAAAGTTGGACTGCAAATTCAACTGCTACTGCTAGGCTTCATCAAATGATGTGTAAAAGAAACAACACATGTTGTTGGTATTGATGTATTTCTTTGTTTGGTTTTAGCATTTTACAGATAATTCGAGATTTAATAGAGACAATCCACCAGCTCATCCAATACAAGATGATTCAGCATGGTACCTGAACTTCCCAGGTAAATATAAACTTACATGTACCATGTGGGTGGCATGGGTGGCCTAGAGGTGAGAGTAGTGGCTTCTCACCACTGTGGTCATGCAGGTTAGAGTCAAATGGGTTATATGTGAGTTGAGTTTGTTTGATGTGTTGTTCTCTCCTATGCCACAAAGGGTTTTTCTCCGGGTAAACAGGTTTTCATCCCTCTGCAAAAAAAGAACATGCTGAGTTGTGTGCAAAATATTTCGGGTAGAGTTAGTGATTGTGAGTGAGACTCCCCTATTGTAGGGCACAATACATGTCCAGCTAGAAGATTTGAAACATAAAAAAGTGATTAATTTATTATCTTAATTACTACTGACAATTATTTGTTAAATCATTGCCTATGGCAAACTTGATATTGAATATAATTATTTGATGAGGGTACTTAACATTTTGGCCAGCTGTTGAAGTCATATAGTGGTAAATCAGAGGACATACCAAACTAAAACCTTTATTAATTTGCTAAGTTTAAGGACGTTCGCAGGCATTGTTTCTGCGCATCCTTTCCGCACGCTGTGGAACACCTGGAAGATTGATTTTCATTCATAAAATCATCCAGGTGTTCCACGAAACAAGATGGAAAGCGATTTTTCTGCTTTTTGAGATCATCTCACTCCTAAACAAGTAAGGTGACCCCCATTTTTTATTTGCTTATTAAACTTGTATGATGATCGTACTTCAACATGCAAAGTTTGAAGATAAATCTATGGTTTATTCATTTTCCCGCGAACGTCCGCCCCGGGAATCACACAAAGTTGCACACTTATATATATAAAAAAACACTTGGATCCCTGGTTGCATTGAGTGTGTTTGTATTAATTTAACTTAAAGGTAATGTTTAACTCTGTTTCCATAGAATCGTCATACTTAAATATCAACGATGCAGCTAAGCTTGGTGACTTGGAATCCCTCAAGGCAGCATTTATCAAGGGTACCCCTGTTGATCAGAGAGATAAATACTACAAGACCCCCCTGATGGCTGCCTGTGCCCATGGTAACTTAGATATGGCGCAGTTCCTGCTGGACTTAGGGTAAGATTAAGTGCTTATTGACTAAGGGGGAGGGCTGTACGGGAAAATATTTAGCTCGCGGTCATGATGTACAAATAAACGCGAGCCAAATGTATTCCCGTACAGCCAGACCTAAGTTTCTCAGTCAATAAGTTTTTTATCATATGACCCACTTTTTTTAACGTAAAGGCCATTTTTGTTGTGATGTTTCAAGTAGCTGGTCCGTACGTGTTTGTACGGACCAGGTGAAAAAAGCCGTACGGACCCCATCACATGTCTTTTTTCGAAGGTTTTCTTAAGAGTGCGCGCCGGGCAAAATATGGGTCATATGATAAAAAGTATTTTTACTACCATCCTATCCTGTCTTTTCCCTTACACTTGTTGTCCGTTGTCTTCCATGTCAATATTTTTTAAGTATCCCTTTCTAACCTTCTTCGTTCCTTTTTTTCACCTTTTTAGTTATTTGTTCTGCATACTTCTTTTTAGCCATTTTTTTCTTTTAAACTTCCTTCCTTCCTTCCTTCCTTCCTTCCTTCCTTCCTTCCTTCCTTCCTTCCTTCCTTCCTTCCTTCCTTCCTTCCTTCCTCCCTCCCTCCCTCCCTCCCTCCCTCCCACCTTTTTTCCGTCACTGATTCATTGTTTAAAGTCTATTCCATACTACATGCTTTCTGCCTCATATCCGTTTTTTTCTTGGACTTAAAAACTGAGAAAAAGTCCAAATGCGACGCAAGCCACATTCACTCCTACCTGTTCCCATCTAATCTAATAATTTCCTTCCTCACAGAGCTGAAGTAAATGGACGAGATAACTTCAAGTGGTCACCGTTACATCATGCATGCCATTCAGGTCAACTAGAAGTAATTAAACTATTACTAGATAGAGGTGCAGAGCTTGATGCACAGACCATTAATGGCGGTACTCCTATTATGAGAGCAATAGAGAGTTCCAGAGAAGAAGCAGTAGAGTTCTTGATAGCTAAAGGGTGAGAGTTATAGTTACAAACAGTAAATATTGGTTTGTTTTCATTGTGTTTTTGTTAGCTACATGATAAGTAACACTTGATGATTGTTTCCGCTTCTGTCGTTTATTTATTAATTTGCATTTCCTTGCATAGAGTGCAAACATTATACCCGTGAAACAAATAGCACTAATTAGTACTAAATAGCGCTAATTAAACAAATAGAAAACAATAGAATTAGCATGAAATATCACTATTTAATAATATTTATGTTTCATGCTTTTAATGTTTGTACTCTATTTCATTTTTTTTATTATATTTATGAATTTTTTACTTTATTTATACATCCTTCTTTGTTTGTTGTGTATTTTGTTTTTGTCCTAAGTTTTGTTTTGCGTTGCTTTTGTTTTGTTTCATGTGTTTCTTTGTTATTGGAATCATAATCTTCTACAGACTTTTATCGCTCAATTTAAAAAAAAATTATTTGCTTGTATAACTTTGTGTTCATGAAAAGTTTGGAGTTGGATTTCAAACTAAGGATTAATATTTCTATTATTATAGATTGATGCTATTTTTAATGCCTAAAGTTGTGCTAAATTAGCGAATGTTATGCTCATTGCAGTGCAAAGATTCAGTTACCTAACAAGAAAGGCCACACAGCCCTTGACATTGCTAAGGCGTACGCTGATCCACGAGTGGTTGCTATGGTACAGAAACGATGGGATGAAATACCTCCACCCGTTGACAAGAAAAAACGTATGTATCCATGGATGTTATTTATACATCTGAGACCAATGGGAATTATGGGAGGGTTTTTAAAATTCCAAATATCTTTTTTTTGTGAAGCCTCAATGGTGTTGAATTACAGATACCAGTATTTCAGAAGTAAGGAATAATATTCAAGCGTGATTCTAATAGTTTATTTGCAATTAATGAACTCCCACAATTCCTGTCTCATATAAACCATTTCCAGATGATCAATGCTAATCGAAATATGTGTATATAAATACTTTAATTGGAAATGCAAAGAAACGAGATCCGTGTGTCTCCCACCCTCGACGCAGGCCTCGATGTTTGTAATTTCGTGAACTGGGCTACCTGTGTAGCCGATTTCGTTGACAACAGAAAAATGTTTCAAAATCTTAAAAATAAATGTACGAAAGTTTTAAAATCGTTTCTAATATCCAATGTCTCAATCATATATCTAAAATAGTTGCTAATTTATTTTAATACTAAGGATTATAATTATGATGGTGATGACAAAGATAACAAACAACTTATTAATGAATACACTGATCATCAAAAGTAGATAAGCCCTTCTTGATTCTACTTTCAAAAGCTCAAACTTTATAGACACTGTTGTGTCACCCGAAACGTAGGCAAACGTACTTCTCCTTGTTGGCAAAAACATGCGCCGTATTACGTTGCAGCCCCTTATTTCTGTTGTGATACTAGTGTTAACTTTCTGGATTCTCTTATCCCTCCATCAGGAAGTCCTTTTACATTCTTTTACTCGCCCTCACGGCCCCACTAAGTAGCACCTGGGTTTCCCAGTATGTCTTATATTATTCTATCATTTCTTTATTTCATTTTTTCTCGAGGGACGTTTTTCACACTACCTTCTGTTTGTCCACGTCCGTTCAATGCCAGAATGAAGAAAACGGGAAACATGGCTGAATATTCCCTATTTTTCCTTTTCTCCTTTCAGTCTTTTGTAATCTAATTTCCATGTGGACGTCCTTGTTTCTTCCCGTAATTCATTTACTTGCTTTATTCCACCTGTTATTTTTTATTCTGCCTTTCCTTCTCTCATGCAGTCTTTGGCAAGCCAATTTGCTTGTGGACGTCCTTGTTTGTTCCCGTAATTCATTTACTTGCCTAATTCCACCTGTTGTTCCCTATTCAGTCCCTTTCTCTCTTTGACTCTTTGGCAAGCCAATTTCCTTGTGGACGTCCATGTTTCCCAAATTCATTTACTTTATGAAGCATGTTCTTGAACGCCTTTCATTTTAACTCTCTTCTCTTTCCTTTCCTTTCTCAAGCAGTCTTACCTATTTTAAAATCTTCCTCAACTCTTACTCCCAAGACTCAAAACGACCGACAGCCAAGTGCTACGTCATCAACGTCAGAAATCTCGTTACCAGACTCCTCATCGACTCGGTCGTATATGCGCTATGGGGGTCTGTCTACAAACTCTAAGAAAAGGGTTTGGTTTAAACACTATTTCGAGTGTCGTGACTCGAGTGGGTATGGGTCAAGTGAGGAAGGAACGCGTGACATATCTGCTTCTACTTCGCCATTTACAGCTAGTTGCGTTACGGATGAAACCTAGGAAAATGTAGGGCTGCAAGTAATGCGTGATATATCTAGAGCTACATCGCCATTTCTTTATAAATGTCTTTCACTACAAGTTAGAGTCCAACAAGAAAGTAAGAAGATAAAAAGGGTACACTTTCTATCCTCTTTTTTTTTTGTTCGACTCTAACTTGAACTGGACTCTACCATGCTAACAGTGAGAAACTGTTGATCCTGAACGTAAAGACAAATCATGGCTATCTATTTTTAACAGAAATCTACTACACTTTCTGTCTTTTCACTTCCTTATTAGTCCATGACTCCTTGAAGTAGTAGCCTGCATAGCTGGCTTTGAGAGAGGGTGGGTCCCTCTCCCCCTTCGTCCACTCTTGAGGGCCTGGCTACGCAGGCTATGAAGTAGTAGCCATCTAAACAATTAACATTGACCTTAAGATTATAAACGTAATCTCTACGACCACTGAGATACTCCAGTTTCATGTTATCGATCACCGCTGTACAGACATTGGCACTGGGATAATCTCGATTCGAAGTAAATTTAGCCTGCAAAACAGGCGTTCTTTCAGGTTTTTTGGGGAAATCGGGTTTTGGTCTTCCTGTGTTGAACGGGTGAGGCTAAGCTCCATATTTCGCGTGGTCATAAAATTAACACAGGAAGCCCAATATCTAAAGTAAATTTAAATATGTTTTCTATTGATATTTTCCCATGTTTTGCTTGGAATATGTGAATATTTTGACAACAAATCAAGGCTTAGCCCTTGCAAATGCGCCCTTTGTCAAATAATACAGCAGTGCAAGATAACGTTGAACAGGAGTATTTCAGTTATCAACCTATACTTCTCAGCAGCTCCAGATATAGAAACACATTCACCAATAATTGTGTTTTTTTTAATAGAGGGAATTATAATAAATAAAGTTTAATAATAAAAATAAAAATGACCGTCTCAAAACGTATTGGTTGGCACGAAAAAAAATATTATTTGTACAACGTATAAAAGGGTGAGGTGCATACTGAAAGCCGGCTACTGATGTTTTTTTTTTTTTTTTTTTTTTCATGTATGTTTAACATATCCATTTTCACTTATATCAAAAATCGTTGTCAAGGCAACTTAAGCAACAAGCACCAAGCCAAGACCGCAATGAATGCTGGTTTTATGCTAGTAATGAATTATTAGCGTTTTGTTTTATTTGTTTTCTCGTACTTCATTGACTGCGAATCAATTACAACACTCAAATCAAAATAAACAACGCAAAGCATGCCGGTAAGTGACAATGGGTTTTTTGCTAATGCTTGTTACTCAGGCCGCGACAACGATTTTTGTAATAATTGTATATCCATCAACCTTTTTGCTTGCATGTGTGTTAAAAATATCCATAGTTACATTACATTGTGTTCATTGTTCTCATATGTTGCTTATCTGGCTGGCTGCTTCACTGGGTGCATGCGCGGGTGGGTATTGTAACGCTTCCACTCGTTCCCTGTATTCGTTATTATCACCAAAACACTGTTACATTAAGATTTCTTCAAATTTAAATCAAGAACATGTTTGAAACTCTTTCATATATGAAATTTTATTTATTTCAGTTAACCAAATTAAACATGTTTTAATGCGTTTTTAATAATGTCATACGTTTTCGTATGACTCATATTCATCACAATGCAAAACGTATTTGTACCATTTTTGTGTCCGCAAACTACGCTATATAAATTTCATATCATATACATCAAAGTCATGAAGCCTTCTAGACATACAAACTTGATCAACATGTATATCTTGTTATTCTGCAAATCTGCAAGACCGGTATTCGATTCCAGTCCATCAGAATTTCCCTAGACATATATTGGTCTAATCCGCGGTTATGAAAATATGTGTGATGACGATCGTCTCTGAATAGTAATTAAAGCAATTGCCATCTTAGAAGCCCGTAATTCAATGTGATTGCCGTGGATACCAAAATATCTTGATACGAGTGTGTAGACACTTGCTAATTGGTAAGGTTGAGGACAACCAAAAAAGCGCAAATCAATTGTCCTATTTCACTATGACGTCACATCAAAACATTCTATTGTTTTAACGCTAAGGATCATGGTCGCCAGTGGGGGACAGATTTATAACAACAATACAAGAATACACGATAAAATTGCATTTACATGACGGATAGGAAAGAAATGACAACAAAATGCCATAAATATGAAAGTATAAACATAGACACATAACATACATAAAAATTAGATAATTTGAAGCTCAGTTTTCAAAGAGAAAGAAGATTTAGTTGAAATTACCATTGTTTTCGGCGATTCTATCCCCCACTAAAACACATTGTGACGTCATAATGAAATAGGGCAATTAAGCAGTAGTTGATAACGATCATGTTATTGACAAAAATAAAATTGTGTTCTGTCAAGTCAGAAATAAGGTAACCATGAATTGAGCCCACTCCCTTCTTTTAAAACACGAAAAAGTGTCGAAAAGTAGTTTCTAATATCACATGCAGCTCATTGATGCTTCGATTAATATGAAACAATTATGGCCAAAAGCTCTTCATGAAATTGTAATGAAATATTTGCCTATACGTACAGAGGAAAGTCGACATGTATCACTCAACTCTATCGAAAGGAAATGTTTGTTACTAAACTTGTTTATCACGTGTCGATTTCGGTTAAAGTAGTTTCCAACAGTGTTCTCCCATCATCACCTTATTAAGCACTGCCAGCCAGAGTACCAATTGCTACAGCAATCTGTGAGAATAATGTCAGCGGTTACTTCACTGACGCATGCTTTCTACCTCATCAGGGCGGCCAGCACCCAAACCCAAATCCAAAGCGCAGTCAAATAAGGACGGGGGTGATGATGGGGAACCTGGAGACGAGAATGATGATGATGGCGGCGATGATGATGATTGATCCATCGGCATATCGAAGCGACAGTTTGCTTTAGGAAAGAACTTTCCAAAAGACATCGTCAAAGGAATCTAAGAGTAGACACCAGCGAGTAGTAACTGCACAAATGAAGAGAGAGGGAGATAAAGAAGAAATAAAATTGACATAAAACTGAGAAAACAATAGCAAATCATCAAAGAAGAAATTTATGAACTCAGTAATGACTTTTACAAGCGAAATAGGTGACTTGCACTAAGCTCACGTGGTTCTATTTTTCCAGTAAATTGATAAGTTTTTTAAAAATAAGGCCCAAAAATAGTGGAAGCAATTTCATATTAATAAAAGTTAAAAGTACAAACATTTCTGCAAGTAATATTGATGGCTGATGAAAAAGCGGTAATTTTATAAAATGACATTTTCTTAAGATTCGTCTTGGACGATACGAACTTACAATTCAAAGACTTTTCCAAACAAATCTTAAGAAATTACTTAACTCATATTTACTGCAATTTCTCATGCAAAGATGAGTGGATTATTGTTATTTGAGGAGTGTTCGAAACTAAAAGTATGTTATTTGTAATGAATTTGCCAATTCGGTGTAGAATATTCACAATTCTTGTTAATTTTGTGAAAGTTTTATTGTAAAATATTTCGAGAATAAAATATTTCCATGCTATATAAAGTTGTACATAATAGAATCTATACGCCACAACAAACACTTCGAATTGAAATATGGAGACCTATTTGTATTTGGACAGCCTTAAGCTACGTTTACACGGGACCGGACAAATTTTTGACCGGTCAAAAAAACATCTGCTTAGGGGTTCCGTTCACACGGGACCGCACTAAACGTGCAATAATTTGGACGCCTAACCGGTCAAAACGAAAATATTGTAATAATCGGTTCCGTGTGAAAAGCATGTTCAGGTCGATCTTTTGACCGGTCAAAAATTCGTCCGGTCCCGTGTAAACCTAGCCTTACAGTGGGACCCCGCCTTACGGCTACCCGCTTAATACGGCCACCCCGTTATTGCGGCCAGTTTTTTTAGGTCCCGACGAAATGCATGCCCATACATTTTCTATAAAATTTACCCGCTTAATACTGCCACCCCATTCATACGGGCACTTTTGGCTGTCCCTTCGGTGGCCGGATTACCGGGGTTCCACTGTATAAAGGTCGGTCGATATATTTCAATTATTTGTATACATTATGACTTCTACTTCTCATTTGTCCATGAACTGCGTCAGAATTAGCCTCCTCCGCAGCCGTCTCTGTGATCTAATTTGGATTTGGGTTTCCTGTGCTGCTACTAGAGAGGAACTAGGCGCTAGTTAGCATAGGAAGCCACACAGGAAGCCCAAAAATGAAAGATGCCTGCGGAGGGGCTACCCCGTAGAATAGCTTTCCCCTCAAGCGTAAAAAATTTAGCGCTATCTTCTTTTACTCGATATTTTCCTGAGATATATCAATTAATCGCATTCTAGTTTAACCGCTATAATTATCGTATACAGTGGTAACTCTATTAAGCGGTCACCCTCGGGACTTTCCAAAGTGGCCGCTTAATAGAGTTTGGCCGCTGAATAGAGGTATAGAATAGGTATAGGAATAGATTTGGGACTTTTTATTGTACATCTTTTGCTCCATTTGATTTCTTAGAAACACTGGCGCAGCCTGCACACTTTAACCGCTAGTTATCGTATATCTTTAGCTCCATTTGATGTCTTAGAAACACTGGCGCAGCCAGCACACTTTAACCGCTTTTTATCGTATATGTTTTGCTCCATTTGATTTCTTGGAAACACTGGTGCAGCCTGCACACTTTAACCGCTTTTTATCGTATATGTTTTGCTCCATTTGATGTCTTAGAAACACTGGCGCAGCCAGCACACTTTAACCGCTTTTTATCGTATATGTTTTGCTCCATTTGATTTCTTAGAAACACTGGCGCCGCCTGCAAACCGCTAGTAATTATCGTGCATTTTAACTCCAGTTTAAAGCCCCAACGTGGCTGACACTAGTTCAACCTTTTTAACCATATTTTGATTGATGCTTATACAAAGGCTAAGATTTCATGATCATTTGTTCTACTTTCAGGTGGTGGCAGTCCTCGTAAACGAGTTGCTAAGTCAGCTCCAGGCCAATCAAAGACACACATGCCCACGGTGAAATCTGGAGCTGAACAGAAAGAGGAGGTAAAATCATAGCTGTTTCCCAACCCAACACTAAAGAACATTGTCTTTTCTCTGCTTTTACTTAGGCTTTTATTTAAGTGAAAGTTTGAGTGAAAAGGGAATCGATGAACCCTGATGATCACAACATCTCTATATTACTTACACATTTGTCCCAAACCATTCTTACATCAGACACCAACACCAACACTTTTTAACCCTGATGAACACAACATATCAATATCACTTACACATGGGCTCAAACCCTTCAAACGTCAGACACCAACTAGCCTGCGTAAACAAACCCTTACTAGCGCTCGAAACGTCTCCCGCGAAGAGAGGGAGACGTTTCGAGCGCTAATAAGGGTCTGTTTAGGGGTCGACCATTAAAAGTTGGGGGAGGGGGGGGGGGGGGGGGGGGGGGGGGGGGGGGGCAATATTTTTGTGTAGGTTATTTTTTTTCGCCGCACGGGTTGTGCAAGATTTTTTTTTCGACCAGAGAGGTCTTGCACGTTTTTTTTTTTTTTTTACAGAATTTTGTTCTCTGAAATTCAAAGCGAAAACAACTGTTTGTGTTTTGGTTAAACTTTTGAAAAGTCCGTTTTACCGTTTTATTTATTAGTCTGGTACAAAGCTCAGATACTTCGCAGCGATTTTTTTTTTACTTTCGTAAAAACTTTACTTTACAAAACTTACTTTTGTTTTGGTATATTTTGTATACTGAGTATACAAAGAGCGTAAGTCTAGGATTTTTGTGTTTTTGATGTCTCAAAGTCTCGGATTTTCGTGTTTTTGATGCCTCAAAGTCTCGGATTTCCGTGTTTTTGATGCCTCAAAGTCTCGGATTTTCGTGTTTTTGATGCCTCAAAGTCTCGGATTTTTGTGTTTTTGACGTCTTAAAGTCTCCCCGGGAGTCTCGGATTTTCGTGCTTTTGATGTCTCGGAGTCTGGAATTTTTAAATACAATAAATGCATGAGCTGATATATTTCTAGAATCTCGGGCTCGGATTTTAAAATTTTAGCATTCGCTACCCCTCAAGGTTCTGCACGTTTTTTTTTTTTTAGCTTGGCTCTGTGCAGGATTTTTTTGGGGGGCGCATTGGCCTTGCACGTTTTTTATTTTAGGAATTGCCACCCCCCCCCCCCCCCCCCCCCTCCCCCAACTTCTAATGGTCCACCCCTTACGCAGGCTAGACACCAACGATCTTTTTCAATACTACACTCAAGCGGATTACAACTCTTCGACGTTAATGTTAATAGTTCTCTTCTGGTATTCAGATTTCAGTTGATTCAATCACGTCTGTCATCCCGCGTAAATCATCGGTTTTACGTGCAGCATCAGCGTTAGGTATTATCAACGAGAGACCTAAGTCTATAGTTTACACCCCTAAACGAGCATGGCTGACACAACCTACGACGGTAAGATACACCTTAGTTTTTATTTCAAATAGATAATAACGATAATGGCGAAAATGACCGACGCCTACTTTTATTTCACTAATGAGTGCTTGATATCAATTCATTATGTTATACATTGATTTTATTTCTGTTCTGTAGGAAGAACTGCTACGAGCAAAAGAAATCCAAAGGGTTCGTTTTGGTACAGATATTGACTTCCCTGACTATAAACCTCCTTTCCAAAAACATATCACCGTTAAAGCTGACGTAGTCGCAGCCGAGGGAGACACATGACAACAAACTTAACACGTTAAGGATAACAAATATCAAAAACAGATGGAAATAAAAAAGGCAATATCGACACAGCAGGAGATAAAACAACAATTAAAGAACCAACGACGGTCACCAAAGACAACCACAAGTACTGCTGCAGCAGCAACAACAACAACAACAGTAGCACACCAAATAACAGCAATGGTAACAGATGACAATAACTGCTGCCATTTCAAGACTTACAACTGCAATATAAGCAACAACAGCAGCAACGGCGGCAAATGACAACCACAGGAACTACAGCAGCAACGACAACAACAGCAACAGCAACGACAATAAATAACAACAACAAGAGCAGCAAAATAGTCTTCCGCCCTCGGTATAAGCTTGGTACAGCAATAACGACGACGACAAAAACTACAGGATCATGATCAAGTCAACAACAGTAAGAGTGACAGTAGCAGCAACGACAACAACAACAACAACAGCAAAAGCAACGACAATAAATAACAACAACAAGAGCAACAGAATAGTCTTCCCCTCAGTATAAGCTTGGTACAGCAATAACTGACGACGACGCCAACAACTACAGGATAATGAGCGACATCAGAAAGAATAACAGCAACAGCCGCAACAACGACAACAACAGCAACCACAACAACAGATGTTCGTTTGTCAAGCAAAGCAGTCAGCACTGTTCGATTTTAAGAGAAAGGCCATCACTTTATTTTAACATTATACACTAGAAGCATACGCTTATAAATATTTACGTAGTCAAGAATAGATTTATAATTTTTATCCAATGATTCATTTGGGACTTATATATATATATATAGTTATTCAAAAATACATGCGTTTTAAAGATGAAATTTTTCATAGTCCATGTATCAGATATTTTTTTATAGAAAAATGCACCACAAATTTAGTTAAAATGTTGCATTTGATTTGAACAACAACTATTTAATTTACCATAAGGAAATTGACTTTAAAACGGTTATTATAACCTTATAAATGTTGTTTATATATAAATATTATTTAACGTATATTTACTTGTATTTTTTAATAATTTTTTTATTAAAAATTCCAATCAATAAAAATATTCTGAAATGATTATTGTGAAGGTCTCTAAAATGAGTATGAACTTTTAGTAATTTTCTTGTAACCATACCATATCCCTTCATTGCGATTTTCCTAAATGAAAATAAAAATGCCGCGTAATTTTCTTCTGTGCGATTTCTATGGTAAGCTTATGATAAGTTACCTTCGCGGTGAAGAAAAAAGAAGGGACACAGGTAACCCGACAGTAATTAAAAACGGCACCTGGGAGACTAAACAAAAACGTGCTCAAAATACTATTTCTTCAAGAGTTAGTTGAAAACCGTAGAATGCTGTACAAACTTTTACGGATACCAATTCATAAAATGTTTGAAACTTAGCAGTGAATTTAACCACAAGCTCAAGTTTTGAGCATTTTATGACGTTAAGCGTGTGCCAATAAGGAGATAAACAATTATCTAATTCGAATTAACTCAAAACCATGTGCAATTTGTTATTAACTGATACTAATATCGCCGACGAAGAATGTATCAACCCAAACTTTTTGTCGGTCTCAGCTCCGTAGCCTGTGTACTGCCGTCCCCACTCCTCTCCACTACGGGGAGAAACGCGCAGGTCGTTTCCTCGATCGTAGACTACAGCTCCCTAGGCTCAACTAGCAGGCTCGTAACATGGTATATTTTGAACCTATTGATCCCGGATCATTTCAGAATTTTTGATCCCTGAGCCCAATTTTTTCCAAACTGTTGATCCTTGATCTCGAATCAGACTCAATTTCCCACTGATCCTCGATCCCAGCTCTTCGATTCCTGAGCCCTGGCCTCTGATACGATCCCTAATCCGGGCTTAATTTAATTTTCGGGTTTAATCCCTGATCCCCGGCATATACCATGTTACGAGCCTGCAACCTGAGGGAGCTTTAACATGGAATTTTTACGTTTGTTGTCAAAAACAAAAACGATAGTACTGTCAGCGTCATTGTTTTAATTTGCTGTGTTAAAGTTGTATTCTTTCGTTTCCGATAGATAAGACACCTCCTAGTATTAATCTAAAATGTCAGTGAGTATCACTCTTTATATTTACTTTGAATAAACCATATACCCTGATGATAAAACCGGGAATAAAGCAAAGAATTCAACTTAAATTCCCGCTTAAAATGCAAAACAATTCATACTATAATTCTGTTTTCCTAAGCGGCTTAGCTGACTAAAAATGTCAACGATAACAATAACGTGAATGACAGTTTTGAAGTTTGTTTGACTTTTGAAATTTGACTTTCATCTGGCAAATACGGATTAATATTCAACCGGCTCTCGCTTGAACTCTCTTAAGCAGACGGCTTACTGTTTAAGAACAGCCTTTCTCGAGAGGGATATGAAGTAATGCAATGATTCAAGGGTTTGAAAGGTATCAAAATGGGATCATTTTGGGTTAGCTGAACTGCAGTTTCGTTCCTACGTACATTCCAAAGTTGATGCGCTTTGGCTATTAAAAGGTAAAAGCTTTGCTCAAAACTTTAACTTTTAGTTTCAGTCAAGACAATCCCTTCTTTAGAAGTGAAATCAGTAATCTCCGTACTTCGTAAAAAAAAACTTCGTGAAAAAATTCACCCTGTCTGACGGAAAGAGCCAAAATTAGTGACTGAGTTGTGACTCGGCAGCCAGTCAAGTATATTGTGAAGGACTCGATTTATTTTTAAATCTTCAAAACTGTTTCATTTTCTAACCAAAACAATATCTTTATTTTGTGTCAAATATTCTCGAAACAAAGGATTATCTTGTGTTTCTTAACAATTGCTTACCAGTCAAATACCTGCCATTTCTGAAGTGAGATTACGCGCACTTTGAAAACGTTGCGCACCAGGTCGGCCGGTAGCTCTTTGCAGTCTTTGACTGAGAAAAACATCGAGAAATCGCGGATCGGCTGAACGGATCAGCGAGGAAAGAGAAAAATAAATGACAAGTAGACAGGATAAAGTAGAAACAATTGAAAAATATGAGGAGGGAAGGGAATTTATAGCAGAGCGAAAAATAGTGCAAACCGGTAACATAAAAATGAAAATGGTTATGGTGAAAAATTATTTGAAAAAAAAGGCAATAACGCTGTTTGAATATCGGCTTATGCATTTACCCTGAACTAAACTACAAACAAGTTTTAATTTAAATTCTCTAATAGGGTTAACTGATTAGGGCTAGAGAAATAGCTACGTTTAATAAAGCGGGAAAGACGTTTTCCTAGCCTCTTTACAGAAAAAAATTGCAAAGCTTTATCGATCGTAACTGTCCATGTTACTGACTTCCAATTTTTATATTTTCATGAAGAACTCAGTATTGAAATAGCTACGTTCCATAGAGAAAAGATGTTTGCTTTTTTACAAAAAAAAAATGTAAAGCTTTATATCGCAATTTTCCATGTTACTGACTTATTTAGCGAAGCGCAGCGCGTGCGCGTTGACTATTTCACTTTTGGCGGGCTTTTGACGCGCGTGCGAGCTTCGACTTACAGTACATAATAGTACACGAGCTAATCTTTTCGAGACTTAGTTTGTTAAATGTTTTTTTTTCTTATCCATCGTATTTATTGATCAGAGGTTTTAAGCATAAATTTAGTGAAATGACGGTAAGTTTTAGCTATCACTATTTAATTTATTATTTGCAAAGCCGATTGCAAAGTACGTTTGTTAGGTCATCTACCTAAAAAAGATCAATGACCTCCAATATTTGTGAGCCACTAGTCGGTGTTCTAATATCTATCTTGCTAATTTGTTCGGTTTTCTCATGTCTTCATTAATATTTAGTATTTTTAGTTAAAAGAAACGCTTCAGCGATGTTAAATGAGGAAGATATGCTGTTTTTGGAGCTGGAAGTTGCTGCTAGGAAAGAATTTGAAGCTAATTTGCCAGAAGGCTGGGTCCAAAGTCACTCGAAAAAACATGGACGAATGTACTATTTCAATACAATAACAGGAGAAAGTCGATGGATACATCCTCTTATTCCAGAAGATGAAAACCAGGTGAGTTGGAAACAGCTACTAGAAATAGCTAGCGGTGACTATGTTGTAAATATTTAAAAGAATGTAAAAGAATGAAAATACCGAGCCACTTAAGTGCCAATATATTTAATGGCAAATTTATGGCTTTTTTATTGGTGATTTAAGGGATGAATGACCATCCGCTCATCCTTGAACAAGATGACACCTTGACTTAGTGCTAAAGTTACTCATTTTTTCCAAAATATAATTTTGAATGATAATATCAGTGTGGGTTTCAACCCATTGTTATGACACGGGCGACCAACCATCACGCTCCTAGACATCACGCAGCACAAGCCTCATGACGTCACGGTATATGATCTCACCGGTCGTGGTTTCGCGCTAAGAATTTGAGATGGTTTGATGTTCTCTTGATCTTTCTCGTGTGGGATTAACTGTAGTTTTTAAAGCCATGAAATTTTTGAGGGAATTTTAAGATACATTCACAATGCCAGTCAAGGTAAGGAACATGTTTTGAAAAAGAACGTTTGATCAAGCGAGGAGATTTTTGAAAATGTCGTAATAGGTTTTCGATGTTGTTTTGATTTCTCTTCAAAACACTCGTGTATTTTCTGCTTGAAAATCATTGAATCCTTCTACTGTCTCTCACTCTTGACTACGTAGTGTAAGAGATAGTAAAGACTCTTGAAAATATCGTCCAAAGTGAATTAACATTGATTTTATCAGGTATAGCAAAACTATAGTCTTTGTCGATCACTTGTACGTGTGAAGATCAAGTCCAACTTTATCGCTATCAGCACGTCATTGCAGTCATTTCCTGGATACTAAAATAACCTTTATAACACTACAATTGATATTATTCTATGCAAACATCCTCTCGATAATTTGACGATGATTCTCATGCTAATTTTGTTATCCATCTGTGCGTAGGAGAAGAGCGAAGTTGACTTTTCAGTAAGTGATTTCAATATGCCGTCGAGAGAAAAACCTATAACTCACACTGCTGCAGATCCAATCCTTTGCGAAAATGTAAGTATATTGAACGATCTGTGTTATCCTTATGATCGCCTTAGTATTTAAAATATATGCAAATTGCTTGTTTAATTTATCATATGATATTGAAGGTGCATGTATAAGTTGAATTTGCTAGAGCCAATCAAAGTCGAAATCCAAATTGTTATTTATGATCAAGATAGGTCAGGTGTTTTTCACATGTATTAGTTCTCAAAGTTAGATGTCAGAATTATTTTTTGTGAGCTTTTGTTCATTGTTATCTACTCTAATGTACATGTTTAATTCAAAAGATTTAGCCAAACAATATAAAACAGTGATCACTTCAGTTACAGATTAACTAATAAAGTGGCTCTTACACTTTCGTCTAATAAGTTTGTTTAAAAAGAAAACTGACCTAAAAATATGACAATTCTAAAAGGCATTTCTCTTTTGATTTTGCATCATGTTCTAAGACTCGATCTTTTAAACAAGTTTTATTGTCAACATACTAATAATTTTTAAAGGTGCATTTTAAAAACAAGTTTAACACTTTTAAAATTCAGGGACACTTTTTGGGAAAATATGTAATGCACATTCTCTCATTCCAAAGAAATGTATCAATTAGAGTTAACATGGCAAATATTATGGCATGTGATTTTTGAAGCGCAGCTTTGAACAAAGACAAGCAACGTGAGGTTTATAGACCTGGCGCATCAACTTTGAGGGTGTCACTATTGATGCCACAGTAGCACCTGGGTTGTTGTTTTTCTACCGGTTAACAATTGATTCATATAAACCACTACACCTCAACCAAACTATCATGTAACATGGTCAAGTGTTCTAAATAATATCTAGAAATTGACATAACATTACCTAATAATGATGTATTATATTCCTGACTGTTTTTGAAAGTCACTGTAAATCTGCAAAATAATGTTGTTTTTGTTCTATTGTTTTTTTCAGTGCCGTAAGCTAGAGCTGACATTTTTTGATCCAAATTGTCCAGGATGTCTCGATATCTTACTTGAGTAAGTCAAGAAAACTAGATTATTATCAGTTGTAACTAATGTTTTGGGCTGCCTGTGATTTTGACACAGGAACCCCAACTAATAAATAAATTCATCATGCTTGGAATTTGAAATATAAAAACACTTGGAATTTGAACAATATTCATAGATCCACAATTTGCTTGAGTGAACATGAAACAATTGCGCAGTACGTATTCCCATAGCCTCCTCCGCATGCAACCCTGTTGGGTTTCCTTTGTCCCCTGCTGGGTTTCCTTTATCATGCGAACCGGAGAGGAATGGGCTAATGTTCCGCCACAGGAAGCCCAAAGTCAACAAAGGAAGCCCAGAGTCAAGAGTTGCATGCGTAGGAGGCTAGTATTCCCACTGGAATATAGAATATTTAACAAACATTGTAGATTTCAGAAAGATTTACCGCATTTACTGTGTTTTCCTAACACACTCTTAGAATACATAAATTCCAAGACAGACTTATAAAGTTTCTAGCAATCTATGTATATTCGTACTGTGTATTGAGAAAAATGTATCTGGCTTGTTGGACGTAGCAACAGTAACTAAGATAGAACACAGTGGATCTAGTGAATCTATGAATTCCCCCAAATACCAACATATTGGGGGATAAAAGTTTGAACATTGTGTTTGTCAAAAAATTGATTACTCCATTGAAGAAGGAATTTAGAAATAACTTGTACTGGCAGGGACAACAAAATGACTTGCAAATAGTCAAGTGTACACGGCGGGCCCCAACGACCTAAAAAACGCTCATGATGAAATTTCTGTTTTGCATCAAATATCATTCCCCTTTTGCTAAGAAGTCTAAAACTGAAAACCGTTTTCAATTTGGGTGATGAAAACTTGAGTAATGGCGATTTTAACCTCCAAAATCTTTCCCGCGAAAAGTTCGCGGGAAAATTTTTAATTAAAACCTTTGGAAAAACATTTCGCTTGGTAAATTTTTTTCATTTTAAAACATTTCTTTCTAACTTTAAGGCGAATGAAATGATATAAGAATGCCGGAAAATCGTATCGTTTTAGAATTTTGATTTTTGCACCTAGAGGGCTATAAATTGAGGATGAAAAAGTGAGTAAATCACAGCTACGTCATTATGACGTCACAAATATCTTTAAAGATATGTTATTCAGCCCCTATCTGGGATATCGATGATTTTATAAGCTATACTTACTGAAAATCAACTATTGAATGAGATGATGTTAGAATTTTAGTAATAGATAGTAAATAATAATATTTTTTATTTGTCTGTGACGTCATATTAGATGACGTCATCAAAATCATAAAATCCCTCATATCTCCATTTCCAGTTACCAAAAATTGATGAAAATTTCGATAACGTGTTTTGCATCTCACAGGTTCATAAAATACATCCTTAAATCGTATCTAGCTCTAAAATTGATTTTTTTCGACTTCTGTAACATTTTATTATGACGTCACAATGACGTGAAAATATTCCAAAAAATTTTCAAAACTTTTTGCTACCTCCATATTACAACCACTGAAAATTTCAGAACACCAAGATAATAATTAATCAAAATATTCGTAATTAATGGAAAATTGTCACACTTTAAAGTGCTGTTTTTGGGGCCGTTTGGGCCCGCCGTGGTAGGCAACTCTTTTTCACCTCCTTTTGGGCTTCCTTTGTAATAGTTTTTTCTGAGGAGAATGAGACTTCCTCTGAAACAGGAAGCCCAAGATAGTGATGCCTGTCAAGTTCAATCTAATAATTTCAAAAGTAAAATTAATATCTTACATTGTTTTTACAGACCTAAGACTACAATCCCTCAACTGTTTGCTATAATGAGACAATGGGTTCCACAAGTACAACAAAATATTGGACTTCTTGTCAAGGAGGTAAACAGTTTTCCAACTTGCTCAGTACACACATGAGAGTATACAGATTCGTCAACTTAGAATTGCTATATCTATTTACAATTTACCATAATCCAAGGGAGCACGGCAGACTGTTGTTTGTGGTTTGGATATATTCGATCTTTTGAAGGTTTTAAATTACAACGATCTTTTCAACGTTTTAAATTACATAAACGGCTAAATTGGTAAATTAATGGGACTATCCGCTAGCAAGGGAAAAATGCGGGCGCAGCCTGCCTCTGCGAGCGAGTCCCGAAGGGACTCACCCCTACGGGGCTCGCGGGGAGTTACAACTCTCGGGTGACACTCGTACACTGCTCGTCCCTACGGGACTCGCTCGGCAATGATAGTTGTGCCCGCATTTTTCCCTTGCTAGCGGATAGTCCCATTAATTTACCAATTTAGCCGTTTATGTAATTTAAAACGTTGAAAAGATCGTTGTAATTTAAAACCTTCAAAAGATCGAATATATCCAAACCACAAACAACAGTCTGCCGTGCTCCCTTGCATAATCTATAAAAAGTGTCCAATTACTTAAATGTTTTAAAACTTTATTGAAAACACATTTATTTCTTAGTGGCTCTTAAATTTTTCATTGTATATTTAGTGTCGCTTGCATCTATCCATTGACAGTCACAACAAAAACATTTTCTGTCTCGCAGTCAAACTTCAAAGCTTGGCGCCCCATGGTCAACTAGAAAACATGTTGTTAACTTGACCTCCAGGCTCAAACAAAAATACTAATTTCTATTATAAGTTATCCTTTTTCCACTTAGTACCAGGTAATATAGATAGAAATTAGTTCAACATTTCATTTTTCTTATTCAATGTATTAATTAGTTATAATAATATAAAAAAAATTGTTAAAAAGATGTAATATATATATTTATATATATGAGTAAAATAAAAATCAAATCAAATCAAATCAAATCAAATCAAACCATGAACATGTTTTGTTGTGACTGTTAATAGTTAGCTGCAAACGATGAAACACATTAATTTTATCACTATTTTCACTGACAAAAAGGCACCAAATCTACAGCGCTACGCATCGTGCTTCTCCTAACGCCTCTCTCCTGCTTCTTAAAATTCCTGTGTGCTCTATAACTAGACAGAGCACGCTGCCTCGTTTTCTATTTCTTCAACACAAGAACCTATTATTATTATTATTTTTATTATAGATTATGAGAAGAGGAGCTCATATAAATGACAGGGACGGACTTACAGACATGACAATGTTACATTATGCTTGTAAATCTGGTGCAGGTAATAGTTGCATTATTTTATATTAATTTATCCATAAAATTGTGTTTTGATTACAAGTCTTAGATGAAATCAAACAAAGTTTAAAAATTGGAGTCAGCCCATTGCATCGCTATCATTACCTATCAGTCAAAACATATGGTCATACACCCTATGCATAAAGGCGTGGCAATAAACATTTCATAGTTAATCAGTTTTAGAATACAACAATGCTTTCAATAGAAAGAGCACATCGAAATTAGTAATATTCCAAAGTTTTATTTTAGTAACATAAAATAATAAAAATCTACAGCTGTTTGAATTTACAAGGATTTGACTGGAAATTTGAACTTTGGGCTGACGAGCCTCGTTTTCATGTTTTTGGTACATTTCAATTTACTCTGCAGTGATTTAATACATGTCACCATAACTCAACCTAATTACTAATTTAGACATGCTCTTTCTTGTAATTGAAAAATATCATTGAAAATTTATATTTTATTGTTCATGGTGCTCGTTCCCAGTCCTTTCTCTTTATGCATATGGTCATACCCCACAACATTTGACAATGTGTGATAAATGATTAAACTTCAGTATCTTATTGCATACAGTCACCCTTTCCGGGAAAGTTTTTCACCTGTGAAAAGCCTACAAGCTAGATGCACAAAGGTTCATGGATCAGTTCAGAAACTAAATGTACATTAGGCAAGCCTTTCTTGTAGTTTTTAGAATTAATTAGTCAAAATGATTATTTCTCTATTCATGTAAGTATTGACAAGTGTGGGGATGGGACCATGGAATCCCTGTGTTCTAGTAAAGTATACCCATATAGGATACCCATAGTCTCCTGTGTTACTAGCTTGTAGCCTTAAGGCCTGGCTAAACTAGGATACATGTAGCGCGCTACACACACGCTACATTGTCGTCAGCGTGTCTCTACAGGCCTGGCTAAACTAGGATACATGTAGCGCGCTACATTGTCGCGCGCTACATGTATCCTCAATGTTTCTCAGTTTAGCCACCTCGAAAACATTGTAGCGCGCGACAAATTTGGCGAGCGACATGTTGCCTCGGTTGGCTAAACTGGGATACATCACATTTGTATGTAGCGCGTGCCAAATTTGTAGCCAGGACACACAAGAAATGTTTCTGATGTCTCCCAGAAGCATTTTTTGTGTCCCGGCTACAAAATGTGTCGCGCGCTACAATGTTTTCGAGGTGGCTAAACTGAGAAACATTGAGGATACATCTGGAGCGCGACAATGTAGCGCGCTACAAGTATCCTATTTTAGCCAGGCCTTTACACTTCAGGGATGCCAATGTTTCTTGTAAAGGGTGTATGTATGTTTGATAACCACCTTGATCATTTTATTGAAATCTTTATTTGTTCTACAGTTGGTGTTGGTGATGCAAGTAGCTCAGCTGCTGTTGTTACTGAACTTATCAACAAGGTATATCAAATGTTATCAATCGACTTTTCCTTTTGCATTCCTTTTATCATTATACAATAGACCAAGTCAAGGCTGGAGTGCATAACTCTATATAGGTTTTTAATTTGGACATTGAAATAAATAGATGATCCCCTGCAAAAAGTAAGTGGTTTGGCTTGTTTAGGTTAGAAATTTTACTACTCTTTGTAGTGGAATACACATGTGGGCTTGTAAAAAATAAATAAAATAAATCCCTTTTTTAACGTCTCAATTTTTCTAGCTTCACATGTGTGCCCTACTAATTAGGGAGACTCAGACACACACTCACTACCTCTACGTTCATTATTTTGCACACAACTCGGCTCACATGTTCATTTTTGCAGACTGAGGGAGGAAAATTGGATAACCCGGGTTATTTAAAGTAGTCAGCCACGTTAACTTATAGCCACATTTAAAATTCACAAACTTCTATAACTGATCATGAAACAGCAGTTTCAAGTCAAGGCTGGATTTTTATAGCTGCCAATGATATTAATATCTAAGAAATTAATAGAAATATATGTCAACTGCAGGGTGTTGATGTTTCATTGAGATGTCACTGGACAGACATGCTACCATTACACTATGCAGCTTTCTTTGATATATCACCAGTCTTAGAAATACTGTTAAATGCATCCAACTCTAAAGGTGAGATTATGTTTATGATATCAAATACTATATGTCATTGGGGTTTATATTTGAAATTCTTATTTTGGGCCTGCCAATGTTGATTACTGTGTGACTCGCCGTACCGTAGTCGGCTTACAAACATTTTTGATGAATTTTTGACATTATTTTGACATTTTTCCATCTCAATGGACCAATCAGGCACAAGTTTATATCGACAGTCAGAGACTTTAGAAACTTTGATGTCTGTAATTGGTCCATTGAGATAAAAAAATTGTCAAAATAATATCAAAAATTAATATCCAAAAGTTTTTTGTAAGTGACTATGGTATGGCGAGTCGTACAGAAGACCTAGTAGGTGATTTAGTGATTTTCACCTTGTTTCCTTTTGTATTTGCATCTGCTGCATACAAATCTTTAAAATAATAAATAAATAAAACAAAAATAAACAAATTTATGCACCTCCTAATGTGAAGTCTTTTTGACAAACTGTCCATTGTCTTTTGACTTCAAAATAATAATCAGGGTCCCACTCATCCTCCTAGTATGCAGACATTCCTTTTGTTGGATGCCCTGTATCATAAATTTAATATTTACAAGACCAAAAGGGCGAGGGGAGAGGTTGGAAGAAAGGGGAATGAGATACGTTTCTACTTCTCTCCTTACCTACACAGGAACCCCAATGTAGAATAAGTATTATTGGGTAGGAAGACACTAGCAAGACCAGATCGTATCACCTCCCCTCGTCCCAACTGCCAATACTTTCCTTTCTTATTAATACAAGCTGAAATCCTTAATGAAATAGAAATATTAAAATATTATATAACTATGACCTTTGATCCTCATGCATTCACACACAAGTTAGATGTTCTAACCACTGAACTACCGGAGACTTTATATAATTCGATCCCTTTTGTTTATTGCTGTTTAGATGTGAATGCAAGATGTAAGGAGTTTGACAATGGTACAGCCCTACACATTGCATCAAGTAATCTAGGCATTGAAGCTGTCAAGTGCTTGGTAGGACATTCATTATTATAACAATATCATTTCAAATTGAGAAAATAGCTATCACTGTGTCTGTGTTTTTAAGGAAACAGCAGACCTTTCTTATAAAGTAGCTTGTCATATGCAAATACCCAGCAAGCCTAACTTTGACTTAATAAAACAAAAGCACCAATTATAATGAAGGCACTGTTTTCACTGAGTCAGCAGTGGCGGATCTAGGAACATTTTAGGGGGGTGAATGTGAAGCGTACATATTTTGGTATTTGTGCATTGTTCATATGTTACTCATCAAATAAAAGACAATAAAAAGCAGAAAACAGAGCAAAAATGGGGGGTGGCTAGCCACCCTATTCACCACCCCTAGATCCGCCACTGGTCAGGGCGAGGCTTTGACCAGGCATTTGCATAGAGCTGCTTCACTATTTCCTTAGTTATAATACACAGTACAAAATTACTTGATTCTGATTGGACAAGAGGAGTACAATTAAATCGTAAATTGTACTCTACAGAGTACTAATTTGTTTTTCAGTATATTATCGTACAATTTGTAATAAATAAATATACTTGTGATGTTTTGAAAGTTATCAAATTGGACTTGCCTTAAAGGCTCGTACAATTTTGAAAACTTTCCAAACATCACTCGTACCTATTAATTACGAACTGTACTCAAGTTCGTGCAATTTCCTATACAAACAAATTGGAGTACCAAATTATTGTAATTCAAATATTCTATGCACTCAACTCTAAACTCCCATGTTGATTTGACTCACATATTTTTGTATATAATAACTCCATGATAACATTGTCATTATAATTATCCCCTAAGCTTAATAATGGAGCAGATGTGACCATCAGAGACAAGCTAGGAAGATTAGCACTGGACTGTGTACCCAATGGTGAGTATAACATTACTTTGATGATATTATGTAATGTTGTACCTGGTTCAGATGATAATATTAGAACTATAAGGAATAGGATTAAGTTGGCTAATATAAGCATTTATATGCACCTGGGTATGTTACAATTCTTATGCCATGATTGCAGTGCCAATAGAGGACTTTCACAAATGGCTGCCACTAATTATCATAATTTTTAATAGATGTTTTAAGAAAAAAAAGCTATCATATTATAGGTATTTACCATGAAAGTTTGAGAAAAAACGATTAAATTTGCAAGAAGCTATAAGAGTTCTGAAAAATCAGACAAACACCAAAACGAGGCATCAAAGGCCTCGGCAGAAAATTACATACAAATCTCTACATTTTTCATTGAGCATTACTTCTTTGTTATTTTAGCCAGAACATCAAAACCTTCCAAACATGCCTATTTCAGGTGGCTCTTTCATATGACAGTGCTAAAATATTTAAGTCTGTTTACTTGAAAAATCATTTTCCAGTACATATTATAATGGTATTTATGAAATTAAAAGAAAAAACGGAACAAAAAAAACAACACCATATTAACCAGCCCTTACTGTACATACTCTCTATATGTAATGAAGTTGTTTTTAATTTTTGCCATTGTTACTCCTAGTTGCTGTGTATGAAATTGAATCAGAGCCTGCAATCTCAGCTACCGCTCTGATGCAGCTGTTAACAGAAGCTAAACCACCAGCTAAATCATCACATGATAAACAAGTAAGGTTTTAAATGAAAGGTTTGAACCCAAGTGTGTGTGCTGGCTACTCCATCATTCAAACTGGAAATCTATTGTATTCTCAAATGGAAACTAGCGAGTAAACTAGTATAGGCTGCGTCAGTGTTTGATATAAACGATAGGTAATAGAATGAAATTTGTAACACCTAAAAATGAATAATGAATAACAAAGACTGTGTCCAGTAAACATCTGGGTGTGTGTATTCTTGAGAAAGGCTGTTGTTTTTGGTGTCAGATGTAAACCCAATTGTAAATTATTATGTTGAATTGTGATCTCTGGTTGATTGTAGGCTTGAGTAAGTCAGTAAATGTTGATGTCTGACAAGAAAAATGTATATTAAGTTAATATCTCAACACTAAAAAATACACCACGATAATGATAATGCATTCATCAGCAACAAGGAAGGTTTACAGGGGTTCTCATAGATTGTGGGGAAAAAGTTAAAATTGTACGGGATGAACTGTTTATGAATGACTATTAGATTATGTTATTTGTCGTTATTGTTCTGTTTCTCAGAATGCGGAAATTACAGCATCACTAGCAGCAATGGGTATACATATAGGAAACAGAGTTGTAGTTGGAGGAACTAAGGTAGGGCTACTTTCATCCTGCCTATTATAATTATAATTAGAAATTATTGAATGAGGCTGACTATGATCTGAAAAATTATGCATAGTAAGGAAAGTTGTATATGCCGAGGCAAAAGCCAATTTGATGTCATTGATTGAAGCGAATTCCAACCAATGAGAAACAAAGAAATATTTTGAATGAATAATTATCCCGATTAGCTTGATTATCACAATCATCACAAACATTATTACCACTTTTCATATTCATCATCAACATGCTCATCATAATAATGATAAGTAAGTACCATCTTTCTTTCATGTTATTTGATTACTAAAAAGTATTTGAAAATCCTTCTTGTAAAAAATGTTTTATCTCTCGTTTTTAGGAAGGGATTTTACGTTTTTGTGGGCTGACAGAATTTTCCTCAGGGGAGTGGGCTGGGGTAGAGTTACATGAACCTGTTGGCAAGAATGATGGGTCTGTAGCAGGAGTTGAGTACTTCCATTGTCAGCCTAACCACGGTAAACTAATGTTGGTATTATGTACATTCCCCACCATATCTTGAGTTCTTTGGTTGTTTGCATCATGTTTTGGTGATCACTTGTTTTTGTTGCTTCATTTGATTCTCTTTATTTACAATATTCCTACTGTATTTCGTCTTTTCCCATTTTCTTTTCTTTCTTCCCTTTTTGTTTTCTTTTCCGTCTATTTCACCCTTCACCTTCCTTCTCTCCTACCTTGCTTCCTTCCCTTCCTTCCTCCTTCCCTCTTTTCTTTCCAAAGTTATTTTATTTTCTTACTTCCTTCATTCCTTCCATCCTTTCTTGCTTTAATCCATCCCTTCTTTTCCTCTTTACTTTCTATCTTCCCACTTTCTTCTTTCCCTCTTCCTTCTTTCCCGTTTGTACTTCCTTCCTTTCTTCCATCTCTCATTCCTTCCTTTCATCTATCCTTCCATCCTTCCTTCTTGTCCTACTTTTTTCCATCCATCCTTCCATTTCTCCTTATTGTATTCATTAATATATTCGACCATATATTTAATATTTGTCTGTTTAATCCTTACTTTAATTGTCCAATTTTCATGTGATGTTTTACGTTCTTTCTAGGTATATTCGCTCCAGTATCAAAACTTTCTAAAGGTGACTTGACACCAGACTCTCGCTCCAGCTCCCTTCCAGTACCGACCATACGTCTTCCCCAATCTCATTCAGCATCTCTGTCAAAGACAACTTCACAAACAACCTCTCGAACTAACTCACGGTCAGCATCGCCTGTTTCACTAATAGATGCTCATGAAGCTGAGATTGCTGAAACATTCGAGGTAACTATTGCCTCTTGAAAGAATACAAGACGTTTCGACCTTGATATTAATGTTTTATGGGTTTTCCTTCAGTGATTTATTACAAGGTCCTGATCAATTTTTTTTTTTAATGAAAGTAATATTGTTTTGTCTTTGGGGCTTTCTTAGTCCAGAGCTGGACCCAATTTTCGCAATAGAGATATATTTCTTTTACGTGCGCGTTCTTATGAATTCTACTATTGAGAGAGCTATTTTACTACTTGCTATTGATGTTTGATAAAATATTAGCGTGCGCATCTAGTGACATGCTCTTGACTATAGATCTTCCTTGGTTTTACAAGATATGTATTGTCATGGATAATAAAAACACTGGAGTGTTTTTACTATCCATGGTATTGTATTTAACAAATCGAAGTCAGTTTTCTATTGGTCTGTACTGTAATCGTCAATAGCTCTCAGCCAATCAGCGCGCGAGAAATTTACAAGTTATGGTAAAATCTAGTTTAGAGATTTTTGTATGAAAGAATTTTGTTTCGTTCTAAGTCATTGGGTCTTTGTAGGTATTGCAATATATTTCTTGTATTCTAGTTTATATATTTTTGTATTGAAGATTATTGTTTCGTTCAAGTCCTTGGGTCTTTCTTGGTGTTGTTAGATGTTAGTTTAGAGTCCTTTGCATTGCAGGGTACTGTCTTAATGCTTGTGATACTTTTAAACAAAGACAGAGCTGGCTGTGTGTATTAGGAGAAAATAATAACAGTTGTAATGTATTGTTGTTGTGGTTTTATTTGTAGCTTGGTGATCATGTTGTTGTGGCAGGACAGAAAACAGGTCACGTGCAGTATATTGGACAAACACAGTTTGCATCCGGGTAAGTGTACTTTTCACATGAATAGCATGCGTTACCACAGACCACCAGCAGCGCATACTACCTCATCTATTCCTTCCCTCACTTGTTGACTTTTTTCATTTATTTCGACTCCATCCCAGTTTGTCCTTCCAGCTTTCTTCCTTAAGTTTCCTCCTTTTTCCCTTCCATTCATTCTTTCCTTTCCTCCATTAAATTCATTTATTCAATACAAGTTTTAATGTTATAATTCGTTTTAATAGTCCCCTTCACAGTTCCCTGCACCATCTTGGAAGGTAGCCTGGCATTTGCATCGAAGCGAGACGAACGTTGAGCTTCCAATGATAGAGACACTTGAACAATTGTCCCTCGAGGTGTTAAAATGTATCTATTATTGCAAGCACAACGTTTGTCTCGCTTCGATGCAAAGGCCGGCCAGCTACCTTTGAAGATGGCGCAAGGAACTATGAAGGGGGATATTGGGATGCCTGACTTAGTTCAAACATTTCAGGTGTCCCAGTACCACTCAAAGTATCTCATATTTACATATACTTCATCATTATTCAAATTATTGTAATATTTGACGCAAACAATTTTCATCATGTTTTGTCTTGCTGCAGGATCTGGCTAGGTGTGGAGCTCGATCAACCAGTCGGCAAAAATGACGGTTCAGTGGGTGGAGTGAGATATTTCACTTGTAAACCCAGATTCGGTGTCTTTGCTCCTGTTACTAAAGTGAGAAAGTAAGTAATCCCTCATCTCTCGACTTGCATTATAATATGTCAAAAGGCGTATTTCCACAGGGATAATATCGATTCGGAGTAAATTTAAATGTGTTTTCTATTGTCTAGCGGTAAAATTTTTTTACAGCGGTATTAGATAACGTGAAAGCTGGAGTAATCTGGAATTTTTTTTCTTCAATTTATAGTCAACGGTTGGAAAACAATTTCGTGATGCCTACTGCGCCTGCGCCAAAGATTCAACAAAACTCCCATAATTCAAGTTCTCGTGGGTCTTTAACAAGCTCCAACCCAGATCTCAGCAGAGTAAAGACGCCATCCTCGAACCCAGGCTCTCGTCGCGGTAGTCTTGATAGGTGTGTAAACGTTGTTTGTCATTCTTAGTGAAATCGTAATAATTAAGGTAATAATGTTGACATTATCTCCTTCGTTATCGTTTATATTGTCATTATCGTTAAAATACCGTGAAACCCCCCTCCCCTCCCCCCGTACACTAATAAATGAATGCCCCCTTAACATTATCATCAACGCTATCATCGTTAATGTCCATTTCAGAGAAGGGGTAAAGAAATCTGTTCAGAAAGCAAACCAGTACGAATTCAAACTATCAGAGGTTAGTTAAACATGTTTTTTATGTAACTAATTAATTTATCATTTATTTTTTTTTTTTTTTCAACAATTCAGTCCTTTTTTATATGTTGCTTGTTTGTTTATTAACTGTTTAGTTTGTTTTCTCCTTTGATTGTTTTTTTTTGTTGTCGAGAGCTGATTAAATATACTTAAAAAAGCCTTCTGTGTGTTCTGATTTAATTAAAATGATTTTCGCCTCTGGAAATTGATTTTCCCTCTCCAGAGAAGAACGATGTAAGCTCCGTTATGCTCAGCGACGCCATTTTAAAATTCGAGACGGTTTTGTTTAGAACGCAAAATTTGGTAACCTTAGTAACATGACGTCACACTTGAGCACACTATTATCTGTATTGCAGGGCATGAGTATCCTGGTAAACAGCGAACTTGGAGTAGTTCGATACATCGGTACCGTAGAGTTCTCTGATGGGATATGGCTGGGCGTAGAGATGAGAAAACCAGGTAAAACATTATTCCGATAACTTGAACTGAAAAAATCTACTAATCTTTAAAAAATATCTAAAAAGTCTCTAATCTCGCCTCATTCTCCATGCGTCCTGCTCGTCTCTTATTTCTAGGCCAACATTTCGCTCAATCTTCAACGCGTTTCTTTGGAGCTTTGGCGTAAGAATAGGGACTGTTTTGCACTCTCACAGTGAATTAAAATGGAACAACACTAGTTTGTACAATTTCGATCGGACAAACACCTCCTGACCCTTGTCTCAAATATACTGTACTCCAGTTTGAAATTCTTGAAGATTTAGCCCTGATAGCTATAGTAATATTTTCTTATGTATTTAATACATCCCATAGCCTAGCAACGCATGCAAAAAGGTTTTATCTGTACCCCAAGGGTGACACCCTTTGGTATATTGAGCTGATGCACCTAAAAGCAACGTTGTATGTAGGGAAACTTGAACGTTTGAAAACGTTTATCTCCGCTCATTCCAATCTACTCGTCGCCTAATGAAGACTAGCAGTAGCTGTCGAAACGTCCCGTTCTAAATTTCGACATTCGTGAGACGAACGAATAACATTCTAATTAATCTCCCTTTTGTTGGTAAAATTCGGTACTCATAGTTTTTGTTTTTCCTTAGTTGGCAAAAACGATGGCGCCGTTAATGAAAAAAGATACTTTTCTTGGTGAGTATAATGTTGTAGACAAAGAGATCAACCCTACTTCGGAAACGTTGCTAACTAACATCTATTTCATTCTTTTCTAGTAAACCCAACTACGGACTGATGGTAAGACCGAGCCGCGCTTCTTGTCGTGGAATAAACTGCGCAAAACTTGTAGAAGACATGTCATAATAAGCCGAATTACAGCGAAATAATACTGAACACTAATCAGTGTGGTGAGATGCCGTAGAACTCCGAAAAAGTTGATTCATAAACACTAGATAACTGCGGAGGTTTTTCTCCTGTCGTGAAATAAACTGCGCAAAACTTAAAGAAGACATGTCATAATAAGCCGAATTACCGCGAAATAGTACTGAATACTAATGTGTGTGGCGCTGCAGAACTCCGAAATAGTCGATTAACAAACGTTAGGAAACTGCGGAGGTTTTGTTTGTCCTGTCGTGAAATCAAGTGCGCAAAACTTGTATCAGACATGTTTTTATAGGCCACATTACAGCAAAGTAGTACTGAACACCAATGTGTGAGGCGCCGTAGAGCTCCGAAATAGTCGATTCATAAACGTTAAAGATTCGTCCTCTTATTATTAGTCGTAAAGCATAAAGCTTGTGAGATTCGGTGTTTTATTTATTAGATTCGATAGTTACGTTTTTATAATAATGCCCCATAACGGCCACAACATATAGGAAAGCAAGCAGGAGCTAGATTAAAAGTATAAATATATTTACGCATGTTATAAAGATAATATTTATTCGAGAAAATCCATGTATCATAATACAAAGCATTTAACAAGTTTGAGACTAATAAATAATAATAAACCATTCTATTTATTTTATTACTGGTTTATGTATAGTTATAGTTATTATATAGTCTTAACTATGGTTTATGTAACGAATAGTTAAGGGGGTAGGGTGGGGAGACACCCTATAAAGTGTTGCTAGGCAACCATCAAATTTCGTTGCGAGCCTCCTTAAATTAAATAAGTTGTCATCATTTATAAAAAAAATCCCTGATTTCGTTACACAGTTAACCCTACTTTATTTTTATCTTCTTCGTTCAATTTGTTTGTGTAGCCTAGGAACTAAATATTTACAAAAAAAAAACTCGTGAAAAGTGAATGTAATTAACTAAGAATAAAATTACCGACATCCTTTGCATTCGGAGTGTTTAACTATGGCTGCGACTGCGACTTTTGAACTATAAGTGTAAAATGAATTAATGTACCTTTTTCCTCATGCTACCCCGCAGGAGAGTCTGAGTCTAGGTTTACCTTCCTATCTATTGGATTATCGTACGTTGTGTCGAGATTACACATGACGTAATGCCACAGGTAAACCACCTATCAATTACTACTCTATGACGTAGCCTGAGTAAACGCACTAAGTGTGTCTAGTTTGTAATAGCCTGCGTGGCGGCTCTTGGTGATTTGGAGAGAGGGGAGGGAAGAGAAGGGAGGGGAGAAAGGTAAGGGGAGGGGTGGGGTGGTGGGGAGAAGGATACTAAAGCCACCACGCAGGCTATTTTGTAATGGCTTAAAAAACGTCGTATTATTTTAAATTGACAGCTTGCAGGCTGTGTTAGTAATAGTTTAAATGGCCTGGGTTAATTAAAGTCTAAATTCAGTTACATATAATCCAATTGACGATAATACGTCTTAACAAAGCCAGTGTTTAAATGGCCAGGGTTAATTAAAGTCTTAACTCAGTTAAATATAATCCAATTTACTAATGCTTCTTAACAAAGCCAGTGCTCTTCATTTGATCAGTCGGTCTAGTATTTTGCACGCGATGGTATGATAGCACATGCAGTGAGGCCAAATAGCAGAAACGACGCATTATTAATTGCATTAGTTTTGTCGATTCAATCTATTATTTTGTTTTGCTTTTCTACATTTCTGTAATTGAATCTGTTCAGCATTTTATTCCTAGATGTAATGTGTTATTCATTTGTACTACTCTTTCGTTCTTAATGTTACTTTCTTTTTCTTCTATTTTGTCTGTTCAATCTATTATTTTGTTCTGCTTTTCTACATTTCTGTAATTGAATCTGTTCAGCATTTTATTCCTAGATGTAATATGTTATTCGTTTGTACTATTCTTTCGTTCTTAATGCTAGTTTCTTTTTCTTCTATTTTGTCTGTTCAATCTATAATTGTGTTCTGCTTTTCTACATTTCTGTAATTGAATCTGTTCAGCATTTTATTCCTAGATGTAATATATTATTCGTTTGTACTATTCTTTCGTTCTTAATGCTACTTTTTTTTTCTTCTATTTTGTCGGTTCAATCTATAATTGTGTTCTGCTTTTCTACGTTTCTGTAATTGGAAGTGCTCAGCATTTTATTCCTTAGTGTAATGTTTTTCGTTTCTACTATACTATTTTTATTGTAGATCTTGTTCCGTTATTCTTTTATTTCAGCATCTTTAGCATCATTAGTTTGTCGGTTCAATCTATAATTTTGTTCTGCTTTTTTACGTTTCTGTATTTGAAAGTGCTCAGCATCTTATTCCTTTTTAGTGTAATGTTTTTTTGTTTGTACTATACTATTTTTATTGTAGAGCTTGTTACGTTATTCTTTTATTTCAGCATCTATTCTTTTTCATCTATTATAATTCTTCTTCTACCTTTCCGTCTTTTTCTTATTTTAAACTTCTTTGTTTATCTTTATTTCGTTTTTTTTTCTCTTCTCATTCTTGTTAATTGTCTTGTTCTTCAGTTTTCTTCTTGTACTTGTTCTTGTTCTTGTTACTGTTATTTTTCTTTTTCTTCTTTTCTTCCTCTTATTCTTTTGCTTTTTCATTCTATTCTACTTTTTCTTCGTATTCGTATTCTTCTTCCTCTTCTTCTTTTGCATTTTCATTCTTTTCTACTTTTTCTTCGTATTCTTCTTCCTCTTCTTTTTGCTTTTTCATTCTATTCTACTTTTTCTTCGTATTCTTCTTTTTCCTCTTCTTCTTTTGCTTTTTCATTCTATTCTACTTTTTCTTCGTATTTTTCTTCGTATTCTTCTTCTTCTTCCTCTTCTTCTTTTGCTTTTTCATTCTATTCTACTTTTTCTTCGTATTCTTCTTCTTCCTCTTCTTTTGCTTTTTCATTCTATTCTACTTTTTCTTCGTATTCTTCTTCCTCTTCTTTTTGCTTTTTCATTCTATTCTACTTTTTCTTCGTATTCTTCTTTTTCCTCTTCTTCTTTTGCTTTTTCATTCTATTCTACTTTTTCTTCTTCTTCTTCTTCTTCTTCCTCTTCTTCTTTTTCTTTTTCATTCTATTCTACTTTTCTTCGTATTCTTCTTTTCTTCCTCTTCTTCTTTTGCTTTTTCATCCTATTCTACTTTTTCTTCGTATTCTACTTCTCTATTTTCTTACTCTTCCTCTTTTCTTTTGCTTTTTCATTCTATTCTACTCTGTCTTCGTATTCTTCTTCTCTATTTCCTTCGGCGTCGTCCTATTCTTTCTGTTACCTTCCCTTATTAAACTTCTCTACTTCCTCTCCTCTATCCTCCTCTGTCCACCTGCAAAACTAAACCTTGTTTAAAGAGTCACCCAAGTCGTAATTTCAGATCGTATCTCTTTACATTGAAGACCTTTAACACCATTTACTCTTCTTTAATCGAGATATCATTATTATGTGATGAAAATGAAGATAAAACGCTTACAACAAATACACGATGTTAATCGCTTTAGGCAACCCATTGCGAATATAGCGTACCGGCAACCTTTAATAGTGGTTTTTGTTTCTTTGTAACAATCCATGGCTCTAATGTGATAAATTTAAACATTGCGTGAATGTGTAGCCGAGAAAGGACAGCCGGTTCGGCTTGAAATGCTCGCCACGTTGCCACGCGTCACTCTAATTCATTGCTTATCATACAGCAATAAATTTTACCAAGTAGAAGAAAGTGATAAATAACACTTCATGTCCACTTCATTCTTTTTGCTCTAGACATGCTATGTTTTCAAAATCATTTTCAAGGAAAATAAAAAACAGAATAATCCTCGAAACCCGGTAATAATATTTTATAAGTCAAACACTAAAAGCATTTTCAAGGAATATAATAAACAGAATAATCTTAAAAATCACGTAATAAAAATTTGATACGTAAAAGCGTAACACTAAAAACATTTTTTCATGAAATAAATCATCATTTTTGACCTTTACAAAGAACTAGAAAAAGGCATACACCCGTTTCAAAAAGGATGTCCTAGATGATATGTTTTTACAAGAAGACTATTTGAAAATCTTATAAAATGCTATACATAAAACACTAGAAACGTTTTTCATGAAATCATCATTTTTCACCTTTAAATAGAACTGGAAAAAGGTATACATATTTTTCAGAAAGGATGTCCCAGATGATATGTTTTTACAAGAAGACTATTTGAAAATCTTATAAAATGCTATACATAAAACACTAAAAACGTTTTTCATGAAAACAATCATCATTTTTCACCTTTAAATAGAACTGGAAAAAGGTATACATATTTTTCAGAAAGGATGTCCCAGATGATATGTTTTTACAAGAAGACTATTTGAAAATCTTATAAAATGCTATACATAAAAACACTAGAATCATTTTTCATGACATCAATAATCAAGGCATACACTCGTTTCAAGAAGGATGTCCTGGATGATATGTTTTTACCAGATGGGAAGACAATTATTGGCATTAGCCTATTTCAAAATCTTGTCCGTGGGCACACAATAATCGAGTTTTTGAAATACGTATATTTCACATCACAACTACCCTTGATGAGTGTCCTCAAGAGTGTCCGAATCCCATTTCCGAGTTTATATTTGGACCAAATCCCAGTCAATCCCAAATCAGATTTGCTCAAGTTTTCAATCCCATTTTCTATTGTTCTTTTATTTGTAAATCCCAGTCCCAGTGCATCCAATCACATTCCCATTTTCTAATATTCTTTTATTTGTAAATCCCAGTCCTAGTGCATCCAATCCCATTCCCATTTTCTATTGTTCTTTTATTTGTAAATCCCAGTCCCAGTGCATCCAATCCCATTTTCCCAGTCAAAAATAAGGTCAATCCCAGCTCCCATAAGGACCCTCTTTAAATATCTTCACAATAACGTCTATATTCTTTTTGAGAGTATTATAAGCACCTTGGTCATATTTTTCGTGCTATGTGAATTCTTAAACATGTTCTTGATGACAAAAAATTATTGTAAATGCACCTCGTATATTTATGCTCAGGTGTATGCCCATCATTATATCTCAACAATAGTTATCGTGTTTTTGACGACAAAAATGATTGTGAAGTTTTGTAATTACGATTAAACTGAATTAATGGGAAAACAAACAATTTATTACCGCGTTTGACATTGACAACCCATTTGAAAAAGCTGTATAGTTTGTAATTATAATTAAACTGAATGGGAAAACCGCAAAAATATTATTGCATTTTGCATTGACAACCTATTTGAAATAGGTGTATAGTTTTGTAATTATAATTAAACTGAATGGGAAAACCCAATTTATTATTGCGTTTAACAACTTTTTTGAAACAGGTGTCAGAGATTAGTTCAATGTTATCTACGGATGCAAAGGGTTCGCAGTTTGCAATTAAGTATCAATTATGTGAGTAACTGTTTATGGCCATATGGGTTATATCGTTAAAGTAGAATCTATCCCATTTATAGGGCGTTTTTGACGATATAGGCTATCTCGTTAATGTAGAAACTATCCCATTTAATAGGTCGTTTTTGACGGAGACAAGCAGTTAACTATTATTGCAACGCGGAAATAAGATTATTGGTATGCATCAGGCAATGATTGATATATATACAATATGTCAATTTAATAGAAAACGTCTAGTAAGTGTCACATTGGATTAATAAGAGTTTGTATTCCATTTACTCTTTGTCTAATTTTTGTTTCTTGTTTTTCTTTGATCAGTTTCATATATCGCTTTTTGTTGCTATTCGTAATAGGTGTTTAGTCACTTGTATTACATTCATTCATTCATTCATTCATTTACTTAGTCATTCATTCATTCATTCATTCATTCATTCATTCATTCATTCATTCATTCATTCATTCTTTAAATGAAGTCTACATGTATTTATTTGATTGTTACAGAGTTTCGATATCTCCTTCTTAGCATATGTTCATTTTTCTTTCTTCTGTTTTTCTCTTTCTTTCTTCTTTTTGCTTGTCCTTTCTTCCTCTCGTTCCTTGTTCTTTCTAATTCCTTTTCTCTGTTTTTCCTATTCACCTCCACATATTTCATTCATTTTTCCATCGTGCGTTTTCTCAGTCATTCTTTCCATTTCACTAAATCATTCCACGATTCTCATTCCATACATTAAGTAACCTTCTATTGAATCCTGCATGCGCTTAACTGCTATATGAATCAAACAAACTGAGGCATATTTCATACACATATTTCATTCATTCTTCCATCCTGCTTTTTCTCAGTCATTCTTTCCATTTTTCATTTTTCCATCCCGCTTTTTTCTGTCATTCTCTCCATTTCGCAATATCATTCGATGATTCTCATTCCATACATTAAGTAACCTTCTATCGAATCCTGCATGCGCTTAACAGCTACATGAATCAAACAAACGGAGGCATATTTCATTCATTTTTCCATCCTACTTTTTCTCAGCCATTCTTTCCATTTCACTATATCATTCGATGATTCTCATTCCATACATTAAGAAACCTTCTATCGAATCCTGCATGCGCTCAACAGCTACATGAATCAAACAAACAGAGGTATAATTCATACACATATTTCATTCATTTTTCCATCCTAATTTTTCTCAGCCATTCTCTCCATTTCACATTATGATTCCATGATCCTCATCTCATACATTAAGTAGCTTTTTAACGAAGTCTGCGCTTAACGGCCGCACGAATCACTCAAACAAACGGAGGCATACAAATGACTGACAATATTTTATCTCCGCCCACACTAAGTGACTCTCTCTCTCTCTCTCTTTCTCTCTTTCTCTCTTTCAAGTGGATGGTTATAAAGTCAGTAATAAGAATGATTAGTGGCCAAGCAAGCGCTAGTAATGTTCTTGAATTAGTTCAGTAATTTGTTTGTGGGATATAAGCTTCCTGTTGTGCATAAAGGTGTTTTCGGCTATTTTTGTACAAAAAAAAAACAACTCGCTTTTCAGTTTATAGGAATAGAAAATGTACTAAGTTTAACCAATTTATAAATACTCATCGGATATATTAATTATTGTTTTCGGCTATTTTTGTACATTGGAACTCGCTTTTCAGTTTACAGAAATAGAAAATATACTAAGTTTAACCAATTAAAAAAAAAGTATACGAATATGTAAATTATTGTTTTTGGCTATTTTTGTACATTAGAACTCGCTTTTCAGTTTACAGAAATAGAAAATATACTAATTTTAACCAATTTAAAAAAATGTATACGAATATATTAACATTTTGAAATATTTGATATATAGCTCCTAAATAACTAATATATTCATTCATAGTGATAACCAACAAAGAAATGTTAAACTAATATGTTTATATCAAATTACAGAATAATAATTATAAAAATAATAATGATAATAATGTATAATATGTATTTAGCGCCTAGTATCCAATTCTGCTCTAGGCGCTTTACAAAACAAAAACGACAAAAACACATCTAGAAACAAAATGAGATTGACTGAAAATGTAAATTCTTGCTTGAATTTAAAATGCTATTTTTATTTTTTTATTTCTTATCGCCTTTTTCCTTTTTTGTTCATGTTCCTGTGCTGTCCTCCTTTCCACCAGTTTTGTCCGTTACTATTTTCCTCTTCACTGTTTCCCTTTGCTTCCTCTATTTTCTATTCTTTTTCTCTCTTTGTTTCTTTGTATTTATCTATTTTGTTGTGTTTTCCCGTTTTACCTACCGTTCATTGCCTTATTCTTTAAATCTTTCCTCCTTTTTTCATTTTGCCTTTTTATATCAGTTATATCAGTACGTACATATTTTTAATTATACAACTTTCATATAAATTTTTTTTATCATTTTGAAACTACTATTGTATTCAAATAAAGGTGCATTCATTCATTCCTTTTTTTTCTTATCTATTTCTCTCTCTCTTTAATTCCTCTTACATATATATATATATATTTATATATTTAAAACGACTTATTTAAGATTGATACAAAACAGAAAAGAACGAAAACAAAATGCTTAAAAATGTTTCAAAACCATAATTGTTTCTTCCACTTAGAATAATTGTTCCCAACATCAATTGAGAATCAAAATACACAATAAGCAATAAAGAACAAAAAGCTCATTACAATTTCTCTCAAGTGTCGATTTAGCGTCCTCTGTTATCAAGAGCTAGATGAGTTTGGGCAATACTATTTATATTTGATACTCCAATGAGTCAAGTTATATCAAAACAGACTATATGCTCGACAATTTTGAAACGTTTCTTGATTAGCTAAATGGATTTTGACAGTTTAATATGAATTTAGCAATAGTATTGTTTGTGATTTTGAACTGGTAAAATTGACATCTTAACAGAATATTTCATTTATTTTTGCCTTTTTTACTGAATCTTTTGCAACATTTGTTATTGCTTGCTTATTGAAAAATCACCAACGCGAGTTAAATATTTTTATACAGTAAAATACATTTCAGCTCTTTATTCAAAATTATTTTTCCTGGCACGGTATTTAATTCATTTTATTGTAATGATAAATGTCTGTCTAATTTCGAACAATTACTCAAAAGCAGAATTTTAGTTTGTTGCACATTATTTTCAAATTCAAACAAGAGCTCAATGAAGCTCATTAATTTTCCTTTTTATTGTTTTCCAATTTAATATTTCAAGTATGTTAACATTTAATATGCTTTTATCGTGAACGATTTTAATTCAAATGAGCGTCCCATTGACTCATTGAATTAGTTTATTGTTTGAAATAAACCTTCTTCTTTTACATGAACCTTTTATTGAAAAAAAAATATAGAAAATATTGTTCTCTTAGATTTGAAAAATACGAATTTCTTTCGCAAAACGTAAAGGGGAACGAGAAAAATGTGGGATTGATTTAAACCGTTAAGCTTTAAACTTCTTAACATTTCAATTTTTATTAATAAAACCTTAAGCGTTAATACACTGGACTTTTGCAAATCGTGATAATTATCGAAAAATCTTTTGTTTTAATTATAAGTTGAACTAGTGTAAGAAATTAAAACGCATGCTTTAACCAACATCATCGCTAACTCTTTGTTCTCAATATGGCCGATTTTCTCTCGGCGTACTCAAGTTAATACCAAATGTTCTTAAAAGAAAATTATGTAAGATCTCTTCCTCTAACAACAAATTTGTTTTGAGAATTTTTTTCTGGCTATCAAAAGAAGAATACTCCGGTTACTCATTGATAATGATAAGTCAAATTTCCGTTCTCGCCGCAAATGGCCTCCCAAACAGGACGCTTTCAAGATGGTCATGACAAAACAGCAAGATGGCCCATTTCCTTTCATTCAAGAGCGTATCTATCAATTAAAGACCGTTTATTTCAATTAAAAAGATCTATTTATTTGCTCTCTAGGTATTTAAGTAAGTCATGGTTGACAAATGGGTAGAAAAAGAGAGGGTTTTTTTGTTGACTTACTGGTCGTTAGTAAAAAGCTTCCTTTAGCAAGCGTGGTTTGACTGAACCAGTGGTCTTTGAAGGTCTAATTAAGCAACGCGCCAGGTGTATTCATTGTGTAGAAGATGATTTAATTAAGAGAATAAGACTTCAAAAGCTTATTCGTATTGCTATCTACATCCCTGACCTTCTGTTTTCTAATTATGCCATTAATTTTTTTTGTACAGGCTTAATATATAAAGGCGGGATATGACTCACTCTGAGTATAATTGTCTCGATTCAGAGTAGACTAGCAGTCCTTCTAGTAGTTACAATGGCAAATAGAATATTTATTTTTCTACTTATTTTCGTCTGCTGTTTTATATCATTCTCGACAAGCTCTCCTAGAAAAAGATTTTCTTCAAGCAACAATGAACTTGGACACCGAATAGAACGAATCAGCGAAGACGGCCCAACACCAAGTTTTGGTGATTACGAAAAACTAGGCCAAATCCCTCCACCACCACCGATGGAACGAAGAAATGTTCACAAAAGACAAAGTTTTGGTGAATACGAAAAACTAGGTCAAGTCCCACCACCAATACCATTCGTAAGACGAAGAAATGTTCACAAAAGACAAAAAAGTCTTGGTGATTATGAAAAACTAGGCCAAGTCCCACCGCCAATACCATTCGTAAGACGAAGAAATGTTCACAAAAGACAAAGTTTTGGTGAATATGAAAAACTAGGCCAAGTCCCACCACCAATACCGCATGCACGAAGAAGTGTTCACAAAAGACAAAGTTTTGGTGATTATGAAAAACTAGGCCAAATCCCACCACCAATACCACATCGACGAAAAAGTGTTCACAAAAGACAAAGTTTTGGTGATTATGAAAAACTAGGCCAAATCCCACCACCAATACCACATCGACGAAAAAGTGTTCAGAAAAGACAAAGTTTTGGTGATTATGAAAAACTAGGCCAAGTCCCACCACCAATACCATTCGTTAGACGAACCGTTCTCAATTAGTCCAAATACGAAAAAGGTAATTGTCTTCTATATGTAATTTTAACGAAATATTTCTGACATAGTTCATTCTACATTTATCATTGAAAATATTTCACAAATCATTTTGATTTCTAATATTACATGTATGTAATTGCAAAATACTGCGCGGAGTCTAGTAAATGGGAGCTACGTATATATCATCATTGACGCATTTTATTTTGGTTTGAAGAGACCACAAATTTTTCAAACATTATTTTTCCAAAATCTTTGTCGCACCAAGTCCACACTATGGACCGCAAAGGATGTTGGTATTTCTTCTCGTGTTATCGATTTATTCATAGCATATTTTTGTACGTGTTTGTGTTATATGACCATAACGAGTTGTTGTAGTGGTAGAGGATGAAATATTTATTCAAAACACTTGTAATATATCACAAATTATGTTCATATTACCGACATCCATCGTAGGCTTCAGAGTGTGGACGGTAGCTTCGGCTGCGACAACTATCTTTGAAATGGGTGTATAATGAGACAGATGTCATATTAACGGTCTTTTATTCTCAATATAAACATCAATTAAATTGCTCATTTATAACCATACAATTTCAAATGAAACAATTGCTTTTCAATGAACAAATTACAAAGCACGTGGGTATTTACAAAACACGAGAGAAGTGTTAAGAAAAGCACGACGCGAAGCGGAGTAATTCTCAACACTTGAATGTTCTCGTAATCCCCAAGTGCTTTATAACTTCACACAGCACAGGAAGTATATAATATTATAATTCCTTTAATGTATTTTACAACCATCACTCCCCGTCGGGGCTCTTCCGTGAGGTTTACTCACACTCACTACCACTACATTCCATATTTACAACACACAACTCTGCATCTCACATGTTGATTTTTGCGGAGGAAGGAATACCGGATAACGCGGAGAAAAACCATCGTGGTATGAGAGAGAACAACACATCAAACAAATTCACTTGTCGACCGAGGGAATCGTACCCAGGTTACAGTGGTGAAAGGCCAGCGCTCTCACCGCTAGGCCACTAATGCCACCCACAAGATAGCCTCCTCCGCAGGCAACTCCTGAGTCCGAGAGTGATTTTCGTGATTTTGGGGTTCCTGGGTTGAAAATTCGAGGATGACGAAGCCTGGTACGCAACATTAAGCCCGCGACGTGTTTTTTCTTTTTCTTCGTTTTTTTCTGGAGATGCCTGCGGAGGAGGCTACCCACAAGATACAAATTGACATATTTGATCAGCATGCAGCGCAAATGGCGTGTGCATTCGTAAAACTTCAACCAATCAGAATGCGTGGTCTTTAATAATTATTAAATAGAGGTTATTACATGGGCGCGCGGAGATACGGATTTTATTTTCGCGTATTCAATTGCTACCTCACGAGAAGAGAAAATCCGTATATTCAAGCGCCCATCTAATGTTCTGTTTATTATACAAATTCATGACAAATGAAATAGCAAACGTTTTATGAAGATGTGCATCAAAAAATCTTTAAAATCTTAACAAATAGATGGTAACGTGTTATTTCAAATGTGAAGATATCACTTTTTCGCGCGGGAGATCGCCTGATATTTCACTGAAGTTTATATAATAAAGGAAATCCTTGACACGAGTAATTTGACACGAGAAATTTACCACCTATAGAACACGTCATATAAAAGACATTGCTTTTAAATAATGTTTTAAACGCTAAAATACACGGTAGCATAAAAACCGATCGATTGTTAGGCCTGGTTGAAAAATCGCATCTCACATGTGACGAATCTAATGCCAATGAGAAAAACCTATTGATCGAATTTATTTGCATTAGATTTGGCACATATGAGATGCAACGTTTGAACTAGGCCTTGCCGACAGCCAAAGTACAAAGTGATTTGTTATTGTTTATGGGCGCTTTGAAGGTTACCATGGTAATAAACAAAATAACAGCTAAATAAACAAACAGGCAATTAAACAAATTGAGCCGTGAGAATATCTAAGATCAAATTAAATGTCTCGTAATATGTACTCGCTTTATACTAATCCATAATATTCTTCTTCTTTTTCAGAGACAAAATTTGCCACACTGTGGAAGGTCTCGTGCATATATTTTAATTCAATTTAAATATTTTGAGAATTCAGATATTCTTTGAAATTACTGACGTCATATATTAAATAATATCAATAGGATCATTTTCAAATTTTAAATAAAGCAAATTATTTATCTAAAGATATTTTAACATAGGATTGATGTAATAATTTGACTATTCTTGGAATATTGACAAAATATTTGTGGACAAAATAAAATATGAATAAAACACAGATTGATTGTAATCTTCATTGGATATTTTGGTAACTATTTTTGTAACTAATATTTTCGTAATATGAATACCGTATTTGAAAACCCATTATGTGACTGCCTACATGAAGTAGCTACCCATATTTTGAGCTTAACCAGAGGAGGATCCAGAATTTGTCAGGGGGTGTCCCAATTAAAAAATGAAGGGCTCTTAAGGAGTTAGGGGGTGTCTTGTCCCTAAATGCCTTAAATAAAATATTGGGGTAACTGCGGTGTTAGCAGGGTGTCCGGTGCCTGAAGGACCAACCCCCTCCCCCCCCCCCCCCCCCCCTAGACCACCTCTGTTAACGTACGGCAGTTCCTAATACCCGGACCCAAGAGATAAGAATCCACAATCAGGTGTATGTATGTTAAGAGGCTTGTAAAAGTGAATACGACTTTTTTAACAATCATTTATTTTTATGTGGAAGGGGAGGGGTGGTTTCTTGATATTTTTTGATAAATTTTCGTTTGTAAGCCCCAACTTATTTTAATACAATGACCATGCTTCTAGTTGTCAGGGGCGGAAATTTGTCAAGGGGGTGTCTCAATTGCAAATGAAGGGCTCTTAAGATGTTAGGGGGTGTCCGGTCCCTAAATGTTTTAAAGAAAAAGGGGTAATTGCGGCGCTAGGGGGGTGTCCGCCACCTCAAAGGACACCCCCGTAGATCCGCCCCTGGTCGTGGATACATGCATGTTCGTTTCACTTCAGATCATCACCTATAGTAAGACCTTAGCTAGATTCTGGCGTTTTTAACCATTACAAGCTGACCAGAGTCAATGTGTGAAATAAAAGAAGGTAGTATGAGCGGGGGCCGAGATCACTTCCATCTTCTACTGGCTTGTTTACTCGATATATCTATCACCCCACACCAAATAAAAGCAAGTACTATACTCGACACCAAGATATCAGCTAACTTTTATTGATATTCAATGTTAAGACATTACATTGATCCAGTACTTAGTATGATATGACTAGCCTTGGTTTCATCCGACATGTCTTGAGTACAAGGAAGCCAATACCACATGCCTGAATTCCTACATAATAAACATTAAACCAATATCAAAATAGATAAGAATAAGACAGGCAGTAAGCAAGTTCACCAAGCTCACATATGGAATTTAATAAACTACTGGTCTTAATTCAACCATTTCCAATGAACAGTGGTAACTGAAATACGTGTATGAACTTATAATTTGGACGCACTTCGTTCTTTGAGGTCAAGTGATCGTCAACTGTTAATTCGAATTGTACCAATTAGAAAAGGTAATTTTACTTTTATGATAAAATTATCGCCCACAATTTTATTAATATTTCATTCATCATCATCATTACATTCATTACGTACCATTGTCTTTATCATCAGCATCATCATTTATCATAATCGTCATCATCAATATGATATATATCTACCTTCATATCAGCCATCATCATCATTACCGTATCATCATTATCATCATCACAATCACCATCATTATTATCATGGTCATCGTGATCATCATCATTACCGTATCATCATTATCATCATCACAATCACCTGATATCATTATTACCGTGATCATCATCATTACCGTATCATCATTATCATCACAATCACCTGATATCATTATTATCATGGTCATCGTGATCATCATCATTACCGTATCATCATTATCATCATCACAATCACCTGATATCATTATTATCATGATCATCGTGATCATCATCATTATAATCTTTATCATCATCATTATCATTATCATATATAATTATCTTCATGTCAGCCATCATTATTATTACCGTATCATCATTATTATCATCACAATCACCATCATTATTATCATGGTCATCGTGATCATCATCATTACCGTATCATCATTATCATCATCACAATCACCTGATATCATTATTACCGTGATCATCATCATTACCGTATCATCATTATCATCACAATCATCTGATATCATTATTATCATGATCATCGTGATCATCATCATTACCGTATCATCATTATTATCATCACAATCACCATCATTATTATCATGATCATCGTGATCATCATCAATATAATCTTTATCATCATCATTATCATTACGATAAGCAAGATTATATTACTTACACTCTTTGCTTCCAGCTTCTCTTTGATTTACAGCTGCATTGTAAAGGCCAATTGTTCTTTTCGGAGATCCTGATAAATAGCTATAGACTAAAAAGAAAACCGTTTAGTGTCATACAAGTCTTCTCTCATTCCTTTCAATTATAAATGAGCATTATATACAGGAGAGATATTTTAAAACACTGACAAGTTAAACTAAATATAGAGAGATACAATCACTGATAATCATGCATGCCAATTATTCAGAGAAGCTCAAGGTCTTGTTAAGGTCTAGATAAGTCTTAAATTAGCCACGATCTCAGTATCTTTACCTTTCACTATCCGGTACACAAAATCCAGACCCAGTTTCCTTTAATCCCTTGTAACTGATCTCAAGATTATTGCCATAATTTGGTTTGAAATTCTTCTTTAAAGCAGCCGTTTTCTGTTTTGAATGGAATTGTTTTTGTATGAACACTTTGCAAAGCTGCCAGCTATTGTCACGTGCCAACACTTGAGCCGCGCAAGACCAATGTCACAAAAATATTTTGTTTATTTACTAATTTTGTTGTCATTATTTCTCATTTCAAGTTTGCCCTACAGGTTGGTGGATACTAAAACGATTAGACCTCTCGCCCTCATGGGCTACCGGTCAAATAGCCCGTTAATTCAACAACAAAAATTTTCCTCCGCTCTCATTGGTCGAGGGGCGATCACGTGACGTGATAGTGCCCGCCGCGGAGGGAGTCGGGCGACTATTTGTTTTTCTGAACATTCAGTTTCCGCGGTCAACTATCACAGCATAATGCCCTCAATTCAACTACTCTATTGTTTAAATAGAGCACGCGGAAATTTGAAGAACACAAGAGAATCGTTAGGAGAACAACGCGTAGCAGAGTCTTCTTAATATTACCAAGTGCTCTACCCAAATCTCGACTTCATGCACTACTCTTTACCTTTCACTATCCGGTACACAAAATTAGCCGTCGTATCTTGTCCAAGCCCCAACACACAGTTCTTAGACGGTCCTTCCTTATCGTAGGTTTCCTCAGCACCAGGCCCACTCCAGCATTGGCCTAAATCATGTACACCAAAGTAGCTGAAGCCTTTGGAGTCGGCTAATTGCCCGCATGCGCTGATGGGGATTTGCTTGAGGTTTTTCCAGTCTATCTTTTTTCGAAGGTCGGCTATAAGTTCTGAGCGAGGTCGAGAACTGCCATATTTATAGCAACCAACAGGCTCGTATTTTACTGATGAAACTGAAAGATAGGTGATGAATATATCTATCTAAGTAACTCTTTTGTAACCGGGCCTGCACGGCAAACAACAAAACTTGTTAGCATTGAGCCCGTGCATAACTGCAATGCGGTGTTGCGCAAAAAGTAAACAGTTCTATTTGGCGAAATAACTTTGCCTAAAAACAGAGTAATTTTTGAAGCTTGTGTAATTAAACTTCAGAATTCACAAGCAACAAATAAAAATAGTTTTAGAACTGATACACATAATTACAAATACCAAAATAAGCGAACTTCTTTCGAACACTAATTTAATTGGACTGTATGCAAATATGTCTTGTACAATACAATAAATTTATTGACACTCTCCAGAAGGGATCTTCCGATCAATTTACAAATAGAATATATAATATAATCATTTTAGATTTAAAATAGAAATATATAATACAAAATTGATATATAAAAACTATAGGAATATTAGGAATTATAGTAATGTAAAATACAGTTCAATATATATATAAAAAACTAAGAATAACTAAGAATTGGGATAAAATAATAGGCTAACATAGCCATCTATTCATAAAATAGTATTTAACGTTCTTTTTAAAAATTGCATGCTATTGATTTGGCATTTCGAATTTCCTGAGGTAGGGAATTCCATATTGTGGTTAATCCTCTATAAAAAAAAATGAGTTCTGTGCCTTGGCAGTCCTGCATTTAGGCAGGTTTAAGTCATTATTCTTTCTTGTGCTATATTTATGTATGTCCGATCGTTTTTTATCTATTCAAGAATCTTGTAATTGTTATTACCCATTGCGTTTATTTGCATGTCCTCATTGTGTTTTACTGGTTCAGAATACTGCAGGACTAAAGTACGTAATCATTGAATATATAATAAAACAAATAGAACATGCAGTTTCTTGCTTCGTTCAGTTATAAATCACTCGTGAAATAAAGCCTATGCTTCTCCCATCACTTCTTTCATGGGAGAAGACAAGATAAGTATTAAAATTAAAAAAACCTGCAAATACGGTTGGTTGGTTGGTTGATCGATTGTGATTGTCTGATTGATGGTCTTCAGACTGACAAATCGATTGATTCGGTTTTTGCTATATTTATCGGTCTAAAAAGGTCTTAGTTTAGCCATGAGCTACACTAGCTACTCAGTCTCTTTACCTTTCAATATCCGGTACACAAAATTAGTCGAATGTTTTCCAACCCCATCAACACAGTTCTTAGACGATCCCTTCTTACTATAAGTTTCCTCAGCACCAGGCCCACTCCAACATTCGCCATAAAATTGGACACCAAAGTAGTTGTAGCCTTTGGAGTCGGCTATTTGTGCGCATGCGCTGATGGTTTGGTTGAGGTTTTTCCAGTTGATGTCATCTCGTAAGTTAGCTAAAAATACTGGGAGAGGCCGAGAACCGCCATCTTTGTAGCAGGCTCGTATTTTACTGATGAAAAAGATAGGTGATGAATATATATCTAAAATATTCAATGGATAAATCTACTAAAGATACAGACAAACAAACAGATTTCGGATAAACTGGTAGATAGCCAGGCATGCAGGTAGGCAAGTAGGAAGGAAAGCAGCCAATCAGAAGGAATGCTAGACGAGGTTAACAAATAAAGGAATATGATTCAATGAAATAGAAAATTAGGAATGAAAAGAAACATCTCTCAAAATGAGTTAGTGATATAATAGAGTTATTCCGCGTTAGACGCTTTTCATACCGTAGAGATGCAAATGTGCAATATGGTACCTTACGTATGCAAATTGGGTATTAGAATAATTTGGGAAGCTGGAATTTGTATATTGAAACAAAAAAAAAAGTAGTACGTTTCGAATTATTACTAATATTATATTAAAACGCAAAGAAAACTGTTGTGACATAATTTGTTTTTTAATTAGAAAACAATCGAAGTTTTATTTATACCTGCTGAATAAAGTATCTGAACAGATGTAGCATCACATTTACAAATCGTCGAGTTTTTTATCTAACTTTTTAAGGAGATCTGTCATTAAATTAATGGCTGTGCCTGCTTGCTCGCACATTTTAGTATGAGCCTTCTGTTCATGCATGTGCTTCATAACTTGCTTCATTTTGTTTTTTCTTGACTGGCTGCCTAGTGGTTCCTTGGGGTTCAGAGCTAGACGATGAAGTATACGGAACAACAGCTCTGTGAGGACATTCGTAACTCTCATTTTTTGCAACATCAACCTGAAAACGATCTGAATGTCTTGACTGACCAATATGACGTCACGCTACGCTCTATTTTGGATAATCACGATCCTGTGGTAGAACGAGGAATAACTTTACGTCCGTCTGCCCCTTGGTATAACCAGGAAGTTGCTCTGCTCTAAGCTTCCGTTTGATGGAGCCGATTGGGCCTGAATCCGGGGGGGGGGGGGGGGGGGGGGGGGGGTACTCCCATATATTTACTATACGGGGATGATCCGCTGAATAGGGTATGGTTTTTCAAGCTTTCTGCCATAAACAGGGTATGGTTTTTTTAGTTTTCTGTCATGAACAGGGTATATATTTACCCCATTTCCCAATTTCCTCCTTTTTTTTGTCATAATCAGGTATAGTAATTAGGTAATATGATGAGCAGCGCGGTCTTTCGTCTTTCGGGAAATTCAGCACGTTTTCGCGGCATAAACATGGTCCTAAACTGTCATAAACAGGGTCCCATTTTTATCATTTGTCATAAACAGGGTATAAGAATTTGTTTTTTTTCTGTCATAAAACCGTTTTAGGATCCCAGCGGAACACCCCTACCCAAATCGTAGCGGAGTACCCCCCCCCCCCCCCCCCCTGGGCCTGAATTAGCTTTAGATTTTCGTGTAGATGCCGTTCTGTTAGCAGATAAAGGGTATCCAGATATTCAGCCTTTACTAACACCATTTCGTGCAGTTTAAATTCGACGACTAAATCTAAGACATAAACTTAAAGCCAGACGCTTTAACCGCGAACTCTTTCGCCAGCTTATCAAAGTTAAACACATTTCCAAACATCTAAAGGATTTCAAATGTGTTTCTAGTATTTGGCGACAAGAACGATGGTTGCTGCCTACAGTGATAGAACTGTGCGTTTTGTTAACAGAGCGTCGTATGTCTTTATTCGAAGAGTTGTAATTCATGTAGTTCTTGTTGTGGTGAATAAAATCTACTTTGTCTTTGTACATTTTTATAACGTCTTCGCTTTGTTATGTTTTTCAAAAATATGTCGTTATACTTTTCTTTAAGTTCTAAAATATAAAAGTGGGGATATGACTATAGAGTTTATTGCACATTACATAATATATCATGCTAAATCTTAATTTGCATACGTAAGGTACCATATTGCACATTTGCATCTCTACGGTATGAAAAGCGTCTAACGCGGAATAACTCTAATGTTTAACACTTTGAATATGGTACATCTATATTGTATACAGTATCATGCAACGACAACTTTGTCCAGGATAAACATTCATACCAGAGATCCCAAATCTGACCCTAACCCTGGCACTTACCTCAACCTTTACACTGGCAAACCCCTTCTACACCCCCTCCCTCACCCAGGATATTGTCATATAAGAATACATTACCAGGATATCGATTTCTTTTATTAAAATAATCCAATTTAGCCGTTGAGTCGACAACCAGGCAACACGCAACCAGCACAAAAACTATTTTCCAGGAAAGCATGTTCACAAGTAGTTGATATCGCTTTACCAACAGATCTTGAAAGATACAAAAACATGCAAGTTGTTAAGAGCTATCGGTTGTTTATTAACTTAAAACAGGACATAGTATTAGAGATTATATATCTAAGACTGATTGAAGTCAGTGATCAAGCCAACCAACAAACAAACCAACATAAACAAACAATCAAATCAAAAGAGAAAATAGATCAACCAACAAACTGCAGTAAAGACAACAATCAGACAGACAGACAGACAGACAGATAAAATTCAAATAAACGGACAAACAATATAAACCACCAACAAGCTAAGAGGGGCCGTAAGGGTTTGCGGTTATGCGAATTCGCGTTATTATGATGCTGTTTTGCGGGTTGTTTTCATTTACAGGTGCAGTTTTGCAAAACTGATTCGTTTGCGGTTTCTTGGTCATTTTCGGACTCTGTAAACTTATCATTCAGATCATTTCAATTCCGTTTGTTTTGTTTTCAGGCCAAGTTTTATTTATTTATTTATTTATTGCGGTTGCGGTTTTTAGCAAATTTTTTATGCGGTTTTTGTCAATTTTTTGTTCAGTTTTTGCTTACGCCTTCCTCACCTAACAATCAACAACAAACCATCGAACCAACCGCGAGAAAACCCATGTTGAAACATACAAAACCAACAAACTATCAAGCAAACAAACGGACTGAACAGAGGAAGAAGCAAACCAACAAATCGAAACGATGAACAGACAAACGAACAGCAAAACCGATAGACAAAGTAAGAAACCAACCACCCAAACTAAATACTAATAAAACCATCGAACTTACCAAAAATCAAGCCACAATCTAGACAACAAACAACAACAACAACAACAACAAATAAAAAAAAACTGTTTCGTGGCTAAAATTGTTTACAACATTCAAAACACTCAGCTCTAAACTTACCTTTAATCTCTATCTCTTTCTTGATCAAGCTTCTAGTAGCAGTTCTAAAGAATAATGTCCCGAAGTAGGAACTTTTGTCTCATTTTTGGGAGCTTCATTAAACGGCTTTTACTGTGTACTATTGTTAATTGATACTATACAATTAAACGAGAGATAAGATATAAAACTACTAACTAACTCGTTCATTAGAACAGAGTTAATTAACTCTGACTAGAATACACGAATTGCTTTTGATTGGAATACACGAAATATTGTTGATAAGTAGTTGTGACTATGATTATTTGGCTTTGTATATAAAGGTACGTTGTGCTGCAGTGTGTGCAGTATATTTACCGATAAATGTTTTCCAATATCTCCGACCATACCATAGTATTCATTAACGGATAGTCAATATAGATCCTAACAGCGATAGCTCTTACAAAAAGATTCATTACGACAAACCTGATTAAAACATCAAATTTCTATATAACACAATTTCTCGTACTCTCGGAGAGATATAGCAGCTTATAGCGACACTAAACTGTGAACTTTTTTTCTCTAAGGGTAAGAAAATGAATAAAAACCATAACATTAATTAACTCTTTTAAAAAGGGACTGTAGGGGAGGAGTTGTTTTTTTAAGGCAAGCATAGAGTTGTTTCATTAACCGGTGAAACACTATTTAGTGTATCACTCTTTAATACACTCTAATTCCATTGTGTTCTTTTGTTGTTATTTGATTATTACACTTTAGTATAAATACGCAGGTGATTATAGAAAATCGCGCGCGCTGATTGGTTTGCTATCTCGGATTATCAGCCGATAATCACCTTTTCGGACAAAATGGCTGCCAGTAGTCGTTTTGTCACTGTTAGCGAAGATGAAATTGAAAACTTTAAAGAAAATGCTGTCCCAAAATCGACTAAAGAAGTGACTAAGTTTGGTGTCAAGCTATTTAAAGGTATCATAGTAAATTTTCACGTTTTTTTGTCATTATGCGAGACAAAGTTTACAATTTTTACGCGTAACGTTCGCGCTTTTAAAAAATAAAATATTTTCACTTTCAATTCTGTTTCCTTCTTTCTTTTTTGAAATAATCACTTTTGTATTTATACTAAAGAAGCTACTAAAGAAGCTACAAAGTTTGGTGTCAAGCTATTTAAAGGTATCATAGTAAATGTTCACGTTGTTTTTTTTGTCATTAAGCGAGACAATGCGAGCCGGACACTTTCGCGTGACGGTCGCGCTTTTAAAAAATAAAATATTTTCACTTTCAATGCTGTTTCCTTCTTTCTTTTTTGAAATAATCACCTTTGTATTTATACTAAAACGATTATTCACCTCAGGCGAAGTGATTATCGGTGACTGATTATCGAAGACTCGCCGCTTGGTAAATATTCACCGATAATCACTTCGCCTTCGGCGAATAATTGTTAATTAACTAATACATCACTTTGTTTCACGGGTTAATGATAACCACTGCTAACCCGTACGCTGAAACAAGTAGTACAAATTTGTACAAAATACCCGGGGGGGGGGGGGGGGGGGGACTCCCTTAGAAAATGGATAGGGGTGCTCGACGGACCTTTTAGGGTCGACAATAAGACTCTCTCGTACCTTTTAGGGTCTCGAACTGGCACCGTACCTTTTAGGGTCAGTTTTCGAACTTTGAAGTAATCTTAAAAGATTATATATTTTGAAATTTTTTTTAATGAGGTCGTACCTTTTAGGGTCTGAAATCACTATCTGAGTTAATTGATGCGTACCTTTCAGGGTCATTTTCAAAACCGTCCGTCGAGCACCCCTATCCGATTTTCTACGGGCGCTATATAGGTATTATATATTACCAAACGGTCTTAGGATGAGCATTGAGGAAATGAATTTAAGAAAACACACCACGTACTTCAATTTAACATACATGTTTCCGCAGAAACGTCCGCCATCATCAGTGATTTAATGACAAGAGTATAAGCGTATATTGAATATATAGACAAAAAATATGAATAACAAAGAGAAAAATACAATGGATATTTAAAGAATCAAAAACAAAGTTCTATATTTAGATGTTTGATTTGGGCGTTAAGCTTAGGCTTTTCCCAAAGGATATGCAAAGCTTCTTTGATTTTGAGTGTGAATTGAGTGCTTGCTCGATCTATGATAGTAAACTGGCTTGAATATATTATATTAGAATCCACAATGTATAGGCCATTTGCAAGATGACGTCATTTACTACCAGTACCAGAATGCTTTATGAAGGTTCTTTCTTATTCAGATTTTTATTCCCTCTTGCGAACAACTGACACTAATTATTTCACAAAAGAAAGTAGGCAAAGCATTCTGGTACTGGTAGTGTATGATGCTGTAATGCAAATGGCCTATGGTAAAGGTGCTGGTGGAATATATATGAATACAATTTTTAAATTATTAGGAACCGTTCATCTTTATGGTCCACTTCAATTTCTGTACAATGACCTCGCCGCATGCTTATAGCTTTTGGGTGTGTCTTTCAATGTATATCATTTTAATAGACCCTTTTACCTCGTCTGCAAATATCCCATTTATGTGGCCTTCTCTTGAGAATATTTTATGATGAACGTGTTATAACGACACTTTTTACATCAACTCCCAAGGGTAGCATCACGTGATCTGAAATGCATGGGTAAACAAACAAGGAAGGTAAAGAGGTCTATTGTCCACCCCACACACTCTCTCGTTGATAGCCATTGTTTTGTCTCTTTGTTCGAAAACACCAACCCCTCCATCCTTTATCCTGATGAAATGAACGATTTCTTAATATTGTGTATTATATGGCTTAAATATTTCTCGAATTCTGATTGGTTGACGCTTGATCCATCCATAGGCGTATTGGACCGTTTCTATGACAACAGCCCAATTTTCGTATTTTTTTTTCAGACCGGGAAATTAAAAACTACTTGTAAAGTATTGCAATAAATATTTTGTTAAAGTTTTGCCTTATCATACATGCATGTGTTTTTTTAGCCAGTTTAGTGTGTTTAATGAATTTTTATTGATTCAATAATGAGAGATTCGGCGATAAAATAAATTTGCGATTTTGTACATCACTAAGAAAAAAAGCCATATAATAAACGATTTATTAACCTCGCTTGTTTGGTATGTACGGAAAAATATGAGACCTCGGTCTGCGCTGCGCTCTGTCCGTACTGTCAAAACCTCGGTCTAATATTTACCCGTACATACCTCACGCTCGGTTAATAACCTCTTTTCATGGTTCTTATCGAACAACCTCAACCTCGATAGCGTGATATTTGTTCTTTAGAATTTGACTACAGTATGGAATTTTGGTTCCAATTGTTTGACAATATATACATTCCTTAAATAACCGCGAGCTGTAGTCAAATTCTGAAGAACAAATATTACACGCTATCGAGGTTCAGGTTGTGGACAAGAACCTTGAAATGGTCTACTGTATTTACTCGAATAAGCGCGGCCCTCGAATAAGCGCCCCGCACTTTAACGCTAGAATGTTACTCTAGAACAGGCATTGGAAATACATTTTTATCAAAAGCTATATTCTTCATTTCAAAGTAATTGTATTTCACCGCTCGCCCATTAAGACATATTCCCAATATTCGTAGTTCTGATCAAGAATGGAATAGTGAGAGCGAGAAAAATCTATAAAGCGCCGCGGCGCTTATTCGAGTAATTACGGTATTTCAATATCGTGCAAATACATCAGTACACAAAGTCCCATCGTTATCCTCCTCACTAACATCAAACAAATCCTGACCAAACCAAATATTAAATACCGAACCCTGATCAACCCAATGAGCAAAGCTAGGCAGTATAAACTCAGGGGCGGTATTATTTGTCACGCTATCTACTGTATAATTCCCTATTCCTATTGAGTTATCCTTTGGTGGCGTGACAGTTTGGTTCGTGACGGTTGTCACGAAAATTTCAAATAGATCTGGGCTGATTCCTGCAGTACCCCAGAACCCTGGCTTTGATACGTTCTTTTGGGTAACGTTCCCTGAGACATGAATGAGCTTGATGCCTTTAAGGGTTCCTTTGTATGGTAAGGTTAAGTTGCCATGGCTGTTGTTCTTGGTTTGGAGACAGACTGGCTCAGTGTTGACTTTTATCCATCCGTCATCTAAAACAATAAACAATTATTATGGTTACTTTTTTTTATAAATCAAACTCATCCACAAACCCAGCCCAGCCCAGCCCAGCCCAGCCCAGCCCAGCCCAGCCCAGCCCAGCCCAGCCCAGCCCAGCCCAGCCCAGCCCAGCCCAGCCCAGCCCAGCCCAGCCCAGCCCAGCCCAGCCCAGCCCAGCCCAGCCCAGCCCAGTACTAGCTAACCAGCCACCTATAACCAACCCAAAAAAATACGATCAGCCGATGAACAAACCAACCAACCCGCAAGCAATCAAAACAACAACTAAAACCCCAAACAAAAAAATAAATATAAATGATCCAAACACTTACTGGTACATGATGTGATGTTCAGAGGCGATGGACAAGAGCACGTGTTATTACTGTCAGTCAACATAAAACACTTTATGCTGCTTAAACATGATCCTGTTTTGATTGGCTCGCACTAGAAATAACACATGAGTATCATAAACATTGAATTGGATTTATTTTTTACATCTAGTAAAAAAAATAATGTTTGTGGAGGAGGGCGTAAGTGGGTTTAAAAACTGCAAAACCGCACTAAAAAATCGACAAAAACCGCACAATCGCACCAAACTTTTCTAGAAACCGCAACCGCAAGATTTGTAAAACTGCAAAACCGCAGATATAAATGAAAAGAATCGCAAAACCGCACCAAAAATTAAGCGAAACCGCATCACTACAAATACTTACGTCCCCCTTGTTGTGCTAACCCGTGAAATAGAAATTGCTTGCTAAAGTGTAATAGTCGATCATATAGACTCAAAAGAAAACAATGGAATTAGGATCTACTAAAGAGTGTTTGTCTAATATCTATTTCTCGGGTTTAATGACCGCACTCTATACATCTATGATCTTGTAATAAATTTGAAGTTTGTGCTAGAGTACAAACAATAAATCCACGAAATAAAAAGCTAAATAAAGTGCTACGTTAAACAGTACCGGCAAAGCAATAGAATTAGCAAAAATGTACTATTTACTTATGTTTCACGGATATACTATTTGCACTAAATCCATGAAACTTAAATAATACTGTTTAGTGCATTTTGATGCTAATTCTATTTTTTTTTTTTTTATTAGCACTGTAATATTTAAGAATTTGTATTTCACGGATATATTGTTTGCAATCTACATGCTTTTAGACTACAAATAGTCCCTTCTTTTCCCTCTAGATTCCGAGGAAAACGAGAGAAAAATGAGCATTTAAATAAAACACGGACGAGCGGGGATTAGGGGTGAAAAGGGGGAGGAGCGATAGCTAGGGACTTCTTGCAGTCTAACATGCTTCCCAATAGGCCATTTACTGGCCATTTACATTATAGTGTCATACACTACCAGTACCAGAATGCGTTGCCCATTTTTGTTTTGTTTAGTAATTAGTGTCAATTGTTCTAGTATTCTCAAGAGGGAGTAAGAATTTGAATGAGAACGAAAGTTCGTAAAGCATTCTGGTACTGGTAGTAAAATGATCGACGCCATTTTGCAAATGGCCTAGCGTACGAAGTTACAATCCACCTATGTTTCCCTACCTCTCTAGTTCGGTAATGACATCCCAGTGAGTCCACAAACTTGTACTCGCCCGCTTGTCCTTTCTTCAACAACTGGCACAGTTTACTTTTAGTACAGTAGTTGAGCTTGAAACAGTTATCGTTCTTATGTAAATGGCATGACTTTTGACAGTCCTTGTCGTCCTTAGCAGTGAACGATGCTAGTATAGGTCCTTGTAACGTCTTGTTAACAACTGGCGCCGAGAATCGACGTTTGTAGGAATGGCCGGTGATGCAGGTTGCAGCTAGAGAAAGTAAGCAATGGATGAAATAATGATGGCCTGTTGGTTGGTTTATTTACTCATTGCATATTGATTGGTTGGTTGGTTGGTTGGTTGGTTGGTTGGTTGGTTGGTTGGTTGGTTTATTTACTCATTGCATATTGATTGGTTGGTTGGTTGGTTGGTTGGTTGGTTGGTTGGTTGGTTGGTTGGTTGGTTGGTTGGTTGGTTGGTTGGTTGGTTGGTTGGTTGGTTGGTTGGTTGGTTGGTTGGTTGGTTGGTTGGTTGGTTGGTTGGTTGGTTGGTTGGTTGGTTGGTTGGTTGGTTGGTTGGTTGGTTGGTTGGTTGGTTGGTTGGTTGGTTGGTTGGTTGGTTGGTTGGTTGGTTGGTTGGTTGGTTGGTTGGTTGGTTGGTTGGTTGGTTGGTTGGTTGGTTGGTTGGTTGGTTGGTTGGTTGGTTGGTTGGTTGGTTGGTTGGTTGGTTGGTTGGTTGGTTGGTTGGTTGGTTGGTTGCAACAAGAGAAAGTACGCAATGGTTGGTTGGTTGTTGAGTTGGTTGGTTGGTTGATATATGTTGATTTATTATTTTCTTATAATTAGTCGAACATTCCTTTGAATAACGTAACGGTTTTTCCTTCTTTATACGTATTTTAGCTTTTTGGCTTTATTTATCAATATCAACTAGGCGACAATTTAATAGAATATTGTACTAAAGAAATGGTTCATAAGTAGCGTGCGTCCATCGTGTTATGGATGCACGCGGGAGGTTGCCTAAGCACGAAAGAAGCGTAATGAGTTGCACGACGCGAAGCGGAGTGCAACTCTAGCTTCATGAGTGCTTAGGCAACCTCCCAAGTTTTCTTTTATAACATAGACAAAAGGTTATCACAATGCAATACTGTCTATTTCAGTTGATTTGATCAATGATTAATCACATATTCTCGTAAAATTTTCGAGCTTAATCAGTCAAGTGACTTGACGTGTCCTAAAACAAATGGCTAAAATTTATTTAGAAAAATTATTATCCATGGAAAAACTTCTTTCAGTAAGTTCTTTAGGACATTTACATGATAAAAACTGTTTTTTGTGTACCTTTTCTCAAAACTGACTACTAAGCGCGCGCGAAAAGTCAAAACAACGAAAACCCCAACCGTTGATTGCGCGCGCGCTCAAAAATGACGTTAAACTGTTTAGCACTCAATCAGAACGCGCGTTCTATCGAAAAAAAATGTTTGAAAAAAAATTGACATCAGCGTGCTCCATTCGCGTGCTCCATACATTTGTTGTTCATAGCTAAAAAGCCAATCAGAGCGCGCGCTATAACTTATCTATGTATTCACCATCTTAAATCTGATTGCCTAAGAGTATATTTTCACAACATACAACTTGCAGATTAAGCAACAAATAATTGGCGAAAGGTCATCCTGATACAACTATTAGAAGACGAAAGATCGAGACCTTTAAAAACATCACGGGATATCTCAACACCATGCAATCTCCGTGTTCTTGACAACGGAATAGGTGGACGTACAGTGACGTAGTTTGTTATGGTTTTGCCAACCCACCATTGTTATTAGAACAAAGAAAATTAAACAAATTATTTTGAAAATGGTTGTCAAATAACCATCACAAAACTAACACTTGTAAACACTACGCTCACCGATAAGAAACTGAAACACGTTGTTCCAGCTATTCTTGGATCTTCGAATGACCTATCGCCTATATGAAAACCTTTTTGAAATAAGTTCCCTATAACCATTAGTCTGATAATTTTAAAACGACCAATAAACACTAAAAATGCTAACCAGCCATAAACATAAAAAAATATGTCTGGGACAATGAAAAATGGCCGGTTAACGGGGGTCCCGGTTTACTAAAACTTCTATTTGAAACTTTGAGATAGTTTGCGACAAAGAAAAATGTTCGGTTAACGGGGGTTCCGGTGTACTAAAGTTATATTTTGAAACTTACAGATAGTTTGGGACCAAATAATATGTTCGGTTAACGGGGTTCCGGTTTACTAAAATTTCTATTGGAAACATTAACTTTGAGATAGTCTGAAACAAAGAAAAACATTCGGTTAACGGGGGTTCCGGTTTATAAATAAGTTATATTTGAAACATTGAGATAGTTTGAAGCCAAGAAAGACGTCCGGTTAAAGGGGGTTCCGGTGTACTATAGATATATTTTGAAACTTACAGCCGGATAGTTTGGGACCAAATAATATGTTCGGTTAAGGGGGGTACGGTTTACTAAAAATTCTATTTGGAATGTTAACTTTGAGAAAGTTTGCGACAAAGTAAAACGTCCGGTTAACCGGGGTTTCGGTTTATTAATAAGTTATATTTGAAACTTTGAGATAGTTTTGAAGCCAGAAAAAAATGTCCGGTTAACGAGGGGTACGGTTTACTAAAAGTTATATTTGAAACGTTAACTTTGAGATAGCTTGCGAAAAAGAAAAACGTCCGGTTAACGGGAGTCCCGGTTTATTAATAAGTTCTGTTTGAAACATTGAGATAGTTTGTGACCCAGAAAAATGTCCGGTTAAAAGGGGTTTACGGTTTATTAAAGTTCTATATAAAAACTTTGAGATAGTTATGGACCAAAAATGATGTACTGTTTGAATTTTTTTCGATTTTTTTTGGCCATACAGCTTGCAAGATATTTTTTTGATAGATCATATATTTTTTTCCACTGTGATTGGTCTTGCTCGATATTTTTTTTCGTAATTGCCATCCCCCCCCCCCCCCCCCCCCCCTTTACTGTAAAAACATTTTCAAGACAAAGAATCTTATTCCCAAAATATTTGAAATAGGCCAAAACATATACATGCATAGCAACGCGTTAGCCGATTTGGCCTATGTTCACCACTAGTATTCAGTTATATGATACCGAATATATTTTGTTCGGTGGTTAGAGACCGGTAGATGTAAAAATACAAAATATATATAGAATAAAAATTAATCGAAATAATGTCATCGTATCTCAATTCAAATTCACGACAAATTGGAAAAGATAATATGTTTGAAATAAATGCTATCATTATTAATATTTAATATATATAATAATTATGAAGAAATGGTTCAGTTTTATATAAAAATAATGGTAGAGTAAACGCACTTAATCCGTGAAGCATGAATAGTACAAAATTGGTGCTAAAATATGCTAATTCCTTTGTTATCTATTGTCTCGTCAACACTATTTACTAGTAATTAGTAATATTTGTTTCACGGATTTAGTGCGTCTACTCTATGTTCAAGAAGTACTAGATAGATATCGATATATATTATAAATAGATATTACAGGGCTACTAGTTTATAGTTTTTTTTTAACTATTCCGTGTCACCCTCTTTAAATAAAGAGTTTATTAATATTATTCTTATTCTTATATCGAAAGAACAATTTCAAAATGAATGAATGAACGAATGAATGTGTTAGAGCACAAAAAAAGCGATTAAACGTATCAACAATTATTAAATAATAGATATAAAGTTGAGGACTGCCGAGGACAAAAAGTTTCCCATTTTTTCCCTTCAAACTTCGTATGGTGAAATAAGATTATCATAGCAGTTCCATGAGCAAATAAAAATTTTGGATCACGGATCTCGTATAGGAGTGAGATTACCCTTTTTCAGGTAGAAAATCGCTTGTCCGTAACACTTATCACACAAATCGAGCGTTTAAAAGTCATTCATTTTTGTAGAAAAACTAGATTAATTTCCCAACAAACGAGTAAAGACGGTAAAGTACCTTGCCTTTATATGATTGAGTAAGAACAAAGAGGAATGAATAAAAAAAAAAACATTTAAACTTGCTTTACCACGTAAACGATGAAATGTGTTTCAAAATCGTTCAATAATTCTGCTGCTATTTGAATTTTTTTTCACATACTTCATGTCAGTGCAATACACTGAATTCAAAACGTCCCTGTAAAAGTTCCCTCTTAAAATATTTATCGGAAACTAATGAAACTAACATCATATCTATAACTTAAATGAGGCAAACATCTCTTTGTTGAACTTACCAATTTCAGCTACTTGTGAAACGATGAAAATAGGCAAAAAGCTGACCAAATATTGCATTTCAGGAGAGCTCCTATATGATACACTTTTGAGAACGACAGTTTTTTAACGAATAGAAACCGGCGGCCGAATAAGGTATCTTTAAAAAAAATCGATAACAAAAACAAGTAGATACAATAACAAATGAATATTTCATCACATTTAGCAACTTTGTTTAAGAATGAGACAAAAGATCGCAGGATTAATAGGTCGTCGACGAATATAAATATTAAACCCTGCAAATGATTTTTGAAATAAAAAAGAAAATAAATTTGAATTAAAAATATTTAAAGGAGGCTCGAAATGGTTTCTGTATATATCTATATACCTACTTTATATTGCATATTATGCAGCATTATTGTGAAACTATACAGTTAACCGATATATCATTTTAAAGCTTATGGATCTAGAAAATCAATTTGTTTTAAATTATTGCGTTTGACGTTGTCATGACAACAGCAGGCTGCTGTAAAAAATACCTTAAATTCTTTTATTAAAGCTGATATCTCCAAATCCTTTAGGTGAAAGTTTTTTTGAACTTGCACATATCTAGTTCCCTACATGTTCTTGCAACTGAGGAAAAATAAAAAAAATCTGTAATGCGAAACCTTTAAAATATTTAAATAATGATTTTTTCTAGATATAAATGGTTTTTCATTACAGATTTTTCTTAAAAAAGACCTACTAAATCTAAACATTAATTGGAACAAAATGTCAAAAAATAAAAAAAATCTACCATTTAATTGTGTTGTTATTAATAGAAATACATTTTGTACGCGTCAGAGGGGTCTTGTAAAATTGGCGATATTGCGCGCGCGCGCGATCGGTCAAAAAACCATTTCGAGCCTCATTATAAGAAATGAAATACGTCTTCTGCGCTGCGCGCGCGCGCGAAAGATCAAAACAACGAAAAAACTGACCGTTAAGTTGAATGAACGCGCGCGCTTGAAAATGGCGTGGGTGTGTTTCATGCTCTCATGAAACACGGTTGTTTGACCAATTTGGTCAAAAATGGGCTAGAAACAGGAAGTTATGTGTAAATGTGATCAAGATTGACCAATGAGGGCAGAATAAATATAATTTATTTAGTTATCGAATATAGTAAAGTTTAAAAGGTGAAGAAACACGATCGTCATGAAATAATAAGCAATTGAGGTAGTTTTGGATAGTTGGATTGTTAGGCAAGTCAAAAATATTATGAAAAAATGGGGGTCACCGTATTGCTTATAGAGTTATAAGATGTAGTAAAAGTACCTACACTCAAAGCAGTCTAGAGAATTCGACTATTTCAAATGATAGATAACCCAGCTGGTTCCAGAGGGGCTTTGTTTTATAGGGAAATAACAGAATACATTCAAAATAGTCCTCGAAACTACTTTAAACCGTAAAAAATCAAACCTCTGGCATCCAGGGTAAAGATAGATGTAAAGTATATCTAACATTTCCTGTCATAGCTCCATTGAATCATTTGCAAATATGGGTAAAAGCGAATCAGTCTAGAAAAAAAACTATACGGCAATTACGCACCCTTAAATGTGTTTAGAGTTTGTAACATTCATAAAATTCGAAAAAAATCTGATCAATGAATTTTTTATTCTAACTCGAAGTTATTAATAGTAGTGCAGTCATTCAGTAGTCATGAATAAAAAAAATGGAGGAGGCCGGGGGGTTGGGGGTGGGGGGTGGGGGGGTGTCACCATGCTATAGTTAAGGCGCTATAAAAGAAAAACGTCGATAAAAGCACTAGTCACTTTCAAGACTCCTCTTTATTATTCTGTGGTTTATTCGGAGCATAAAATTTTGGCTTTGATTTGCTTTTTCACTCACACAATTTTGAAATTTTCTTGAGCAAGACATGCGCGTGCGTGATGCGCAGTAGCATGTGTCCGGAACTACCTTAAAGCAATTGCAACTATGGAAGTCTGAAAAACCTTTCGGGACTGAGCTATGAAGCCATGCACATGTTGGATGAATAACACCAATAACTTACCAGTAATTTCTAAATCTTTTAAACATACACATGAATGAATGGATGACTAGATGACCGACTAAATAAACTAAAACACAAATGGAAACTAGCGAGTAAACTAGTATAAGCTGCGTCGGTATTTGATTTAAACGATACTGAGGCATTATAATGAATTTGTAACACCGTAAAAAATGTTAACTTAACTTTTATCTGACGTTTCGAGCCTTAAACCTTCGTCGGAGTAAAAAAAAAGCATTAAAAAATAAGATATGTATATACATTCAGCATGGGCCGGACTTATTTAATTTCATTCATGCATGTATGCGACTTTAATTAAAGGGCATTTTTAAACAGTAAGTATAGACAATGGGGCGGGTTCTTTGATGTAATCCTGTTCAGCACATGTGAAGTTTGACTTTTCTTTTAATATATCAATTTAAGAAAACGTGAATCTGAAGAAAATACATTAGCAAATGACAATCATTTAACATACTTTGGGGCTGTTTATATGACGGCGAGTTGTCCCTGCTAGCCTGGATAACTCTATTGTTTTGAGTACCCCAGGGAATACAAAACAAAAGAGTTATCCCGGCTAGAAGGGCCAATTCGCTTTCATATAAACAGCCCCTTTGAATTAGGCTCATTAGTAACTTTATTTCTATTATGGCCAAAGAAAAACAAAAACACATAACAATTATAGTCACAATTTAATCAAAAATCAGACATGTTTTACCATATAGTTAATATTAACTATGGTTTGACCATGTCTGCATAATGGTTTACAATAGCGTCAGAATATCTTCATGAAGTGACGCTTATTTCAATAAATAACATATTTTTTAAAATATCTATAAAAGAATCAACGGCTTAGGCTTGCAAGTTTGTCGATAAACAACGATGGTGTCAATACACAGTCAGAACCTACAATGCAATAATAACATATCATAACATTACATATCAATAATAAACGGTGCAGCTGGTAGGTTTATTGCGCTCTAAAGTGAGTTAGGCTTACCAATAAACACGTCCCAGTCTTTGTGGACCTTGGTTACCTAAAAGTACAAGGACTTTTAAATTTTTTTTTTTTTTTTTTAATTTGGAGAGTTTTTTTTGCAATTGTGATTTGGTATATCTTTTATCTGGTGTAATATATAATCACGATTATGATTGGGTTACGAATACAAGTACGTTCTTTTATTTATTCATTTTTTTTTCATTATTACAATTATGTTGATTACGATTTGTCGGGATGCGTATCCAGCGTGGTTGGTCCTTGTGGTGTAGTGGTAACACGTCGGACTAGAAAGCCGAAACCGTGGGGTTCAATTCCCGCCAAGGGCATATGATATTTTTCTCGTGTATTGGTATTTCACTTATACACCGAACGCATTTCAATTCTTTATTATTATTATTATGATAACGATAACGATTAAGATTATGCAGTTTAACGACTACGACAATGCTTAATATTGTTATGATTATAACGATTATTCTTAACGATTGCGATATCGGCTTACGTTTACGATAGCGACCACGATTATCATAACAATCATGATTTCGATAACGACTGTCTTTTTGATAATTGCTCATTAGATCATATCGCATTTGAAATTTTGTATTGAAGATTGAATTTGCGCAATGTGAATTAATAAATTATAAAATTATTATTATCGAAATGTATTTTGCGCATTATAAGTATTAAAAGTTAATGTTATGATTATTATTTTTATAATACCTCATATACTGTTCTTATCTCGGAGTAAGTCACACCCCCTACTGCGAAGACAATAAGGCGTGGCACATCGCGTGGAGTATCGATATTTCCTGGTCTGGATATATTGGTACGACGAGCACTATTAGAATAGAAAACAATAAAATACATCCACTATATAGAACACAACAAGGCGTGGCACATCACGTGGTGTATCTGTATTTCCTGGTCTGGATATATTGGTACGATGAGCACTATTAAAATAGAAAACAATAAAACACATCCGCTATATAGAACACAACAAGGCGTGGCACATCACGTGGTGTATCTGTATTTCCTGGTCTGGATATATTGGTACGATGAGCACTATTAAAATAGAAAACAATAAAACACATCCGCTATATAGAACACAACAAGGCGTGGCACATCACATGGTGTGTCGATATATTTTTAGATAGATTGCCACAAAACTCTCCCTGCATATATCATATCATATTCAGCCGGTATTCCTCAACATACTTGATCCCCATGCCAAAAACCCTTGAAAGGTTTAAAAATGGAAATCTATTGAAAATTAATTCAAACAAATTTATTAGCGAAGGTTAAGCTAGGAAGCCAAAACGTTAAGATGTTATTGCATAACTAACCTTGTGATTGGCGACGAAACTGGAACAAAAAAAACCAGGTGATATGTTAATGAAATATTGATGGCTACTAATAGCTGGAAGAAATGATGATATTGATGATGACGGGCTAACGCAAACACTTAAATAGAATAAATAGAATCAAATTGCTACAGTGTTATTCACCATCAAAGACAAGTAAAGTTGCAATAATGTATTATTTTATTTGGTGTTTCTGATTGAAAGTAACTCAACAGTCCCTAAGGAGACTAAACAATCCCTAAAGAGACTAAACAGTCCCTAAAGAGACTAAACAGTCCCTAAAGAGACTAAACAGTCCCTAAAGAGACTAAACAGTCCCTAAAGAGACTTAACAGTCCCTAAAGAGACTAAGCAGTCCCTAAAATATATTAGTTAAAACGACTTTAAATCTATTTCATGGTTTTAGTGTTTCTCTATATGTTGTACAGTCATACCTTTACCAGTAACTGTTCTTTTTGTCAGGAAAGGATAGAGCTTGTTGCTGAGAGTCCCTGCTATGGCATCCTATAATTATAGACAGATACAGGAAGCATGGTGGTGATATATATCGGATGACGACGATGATGATCGATGATGATCACCATAGTGATGAAAACAATGGTGATGATGATGATGATGATTATAGTGATGATCATATGATGATGGTGGTGATGATGATCAGTTGCCATGGTGATGCATGATGATCAGTTGACGGTGGTGATGATCATAGTGATGATGATGGGGTTGATTATGACGATGATATGGTGATGATGAAGATAGTTATGGTGATGGTGGTGGTGATGCATGATGATCACTTGACGGTGGTGATGATCACAGTGATGATGATGGGGTTGATTATGACGATGATATGGTGATGATGAAGATAGTTATGGTGATGGTGGTGATGCATGATGATCACTTGACGGTGGTGATGATTATAGTGATGATAATGGGGTTGATTATGACGATGATATGGTGATGATGAAGATAGTTATGGTGATGGTGGTGGTGATGCATGATGATCACTTGACGGTGGTGATGATTATAGTGATGATAATGGGGTTGATTATGACGATGATATGGTGATGATGAAGATAGTTATGGTGATGGTGGTGGTGATGCATGATGATCACTTGACGGTGGTGATGATTATAGTGATGATAATGGGGTTGATTATGACGATGATATGGTGATGATGAAGATAGTTATGGTGATGATAATGACGACGATGATGATCACGACGATGATATGACGATGATAATGAAGACGGTGGAGACATTAAATACATAAATGATGAAATCTACGTCTCACCTCTACCAAGTCCTTCAAGTAAGGCACCCATCTGGATGACAAGTAAAACGTATCGCCGCGTTCTTTACGTGTTACCTTCACTTTTTTACGACCAGACTACACAGAGATAGAACTAAATCAGTTTATGGCATGGATGCTACGTCCGCTTATTATAAAATCACACATTATAACCACACTCTTTCACCCCTACGAAGGGCTAAAGCTCGAAACGTCATATCCCTTTTTACGTTGTTACAAATTTCATTTTAACGGCTAACACATACACACATGAGATAATCAGGGCAAGTTCAAAGAACTGGAAACCACTTCATTTGTTTCGCGTCGTGGTTTTGTATTCTTCGGATTCGCTTGTATTCTCTCGACATTCAGCCTGATATCAAAGTACCAAACACGAAAACTATTTTATGTTTGCTAATCGATTATTTTGCTTCTTTATATATTATCCAGTGCGTTCATTCTATTATTCAATTCAATTTCAATTTATTTATAAATATATAATGTTGTACATTTGAGTTTACGTGCGCAGCCTGCAGGTAGCATAACTAGTCGAGGCAGGCTGTGCAGATACTATTATTCCCTGTTCATAGCTAATTTTACCTCCAGTGTAACAGGAACACCAAGGTGGACCATGTTAAGAATAGCCTTTCTGGAAGAAAACGTAATTGGGAGCTGAGTTAACAGGATTTGCAGAAGGTGACAGGGTAGGAGGAAAATTAAGCTGTGTAGCACGCTTGTTAGACCTCGCTTACCCAACTAGAGTGCCACCAAGACAGTTAGTTGAGAAGTCTGTTTTTTTTTTTTTATAGTGATTTCTCATACATCGATCGAATCGAAATATGGCGTTCAATTTAACTATTTTAATTAACCAATTTTAATAACTATTGTTCTTGACCGATTAGCGTCGCATACATGTTAAAACGCCATTGTGTTTCAACGCAAACAGGAGGCTGGCTAGTCAGTCAAGAACAATGGTTATTAAAATTGGACGCCATATTTCGATTTGGTGTATATACATATTCCTGAAAACAACAAAGCTGTTTGATTGGACAATATGACATCACGTGGTATTCTTACCTATCTTCAACCGATATATTACTGTGTTCAAAGAATTTCTCTAGATTCTCTTCACTGATACCTATAACAAAACATAAGAAAAAAAATGCCATCGTGCATGCGCAATAACAAACACGATATAATTTATTGTAGAGTCTTACCATTCTTGAATATTACGTAGAGTAGAATCATCCGAATCTTGTCATTATCACTGGAACAAATACACAAAGGTGTAAGTGATGCGAAATCATTTCACTTAAAAGCCAAACGTTGACTACAAGAACAAGCTATTTTATTCTTTGGAGATCTTCTTCTTTCATAACAAATACAAATAATTATTGTTTATATATATATGGTAACCGGTCATGACCACCCATTGCCATGAATCCCCAACTTGCCATGGCCCGTCTTTTCTCCATCAACATCTTTGTACGTCAGTGGGAGTGTGTCAAGCATAGGGAAAGATCGGGTTTTGGGCTTCCTGTGTTGTACGGGCGAACAAAAAGGACGTGAAGGGGGCATATTTCGCGCGGTCAAAAAATTAACACAGGAAGCCCAATATCCTAAATTCTCCAAAAATCCAAAAGAACGCCTGCTCTGCAGGCTATGTCAAGCAAGTCATTGTAGTCCCTTGATGTCATCGAGAAATACAAAAGAATGTCCTTGATGTGCTCCCATTGCCACCTAAAGCGAAGGAAACCGTCGCAGATTTCGAGACGGCAGCATGGAAAGCGATTCGCGACGTCCTTCCACGAGTGACAATACATGGCGGCGTGCTCCACTTCACCCATTGGTCTGGAGAAAGGCTCAAGAAATCGGCAACCCAGGCAATTCTCAACTTAAATTTTTTTACAGCTTTTCATATTCATACGAAATCTACTCTATTGCATGTAACGTACTTGACTTTAGGATCATGCAGTAGCGGGATGATATGTCTGACTGCTTCTTTGATTGGTACACCTTCCTTGTCTTCACCAGTAGCCATGTCCTACAAACAAATATGTTATCATTAGTAGACTTGTATTCAAAGAAATATACGTTACTGTAATGACGTCATTATTATGTGTATAACGTCATAAATATGTTTATCTAACTGCTTTCATTATGTCACTCTACTTATATTGATGTAATCGACGTGAAACGTTTATTATTCACAAAATGACGATTTTTTTACTTCTAATCGATATCAAACGCTCATTCTTTACAATATGACTTTTTCGATATATAATCGACGTGAAACGTTCATTCTTTACAAAAGAAAATTTCCATATATACTGAATCGACGTGAAACGGTTCATTGTTACAAATCGACATTTTTACTCGGGTTACCTGTGGTAACATTGGTCATAAAAACAATTCCAATGCATTCTGTAGTGGATATTGTGAACGCTTACATTTTTGACTCTATCATCAAGCCATAATATTTGCCTGGGCTTTTCAAATTATCTAATAAAGGGTTTTCTTAAATCTGAGGTGTTAATAATTTTCCAGGCTGTGATGCACATGATCATACAAAGATGTCAATTAGTTTTCTTGTAATTGTTGTTTGAAATGAATAATTAGCCAATAAAGGTAACAATTCCATGCAGAGATGATGTGATCCCAACCAGTGAACTGTCACTTCATATTTATAGTAGATACATGTGGCCCACTATAGCTCATAGAAAATGCTGAAAAATGACGAAAAATGACGATTTTTGATGGACTATAGCTCATGCAAAATGCTCAAAAATGACCAAAAATGACGATTTTTGTTGGACTATAGCTCATGCAAAATGCTCAAAAATGACGAAAAATGACGATTTTTGTTGGACTATAGCTCATGCAAAATGCTCAAAAATGACGAAAAATGACGATTTTTGATGGACTATAGCCCATGCAAAATTTTCAAAAATGACCAAAAAACTTTAGCGTTTTAGTGCTGAAATTTCCATATTTTCAAAAATGTTCAGACCCAAGTGGATTTAAAACAAACCAATGTAGGAACAAGGATGGAAATTGACTGTTTTGAATAGTTATTTAACCAAATTTGACAGTACAACGCAAGGGCCTGCGTTGTAGTGCTGAAACTTCCTTTTTTTAAGGACGTTCTCAAACATATTCAGACCCAAATGGTAGCATACCTTCTCATAATCTTTCCTTTATAATCGACGTGAAACATGATATAAACACAGCCTGCAAAACAGGCGTTCTTGTGAAGATTTTTGGAAAAATCGGGTTTCGGGCTTCCTGTGTTGAACGAGAGAGGAAAAAGGAATGCCCCTCCCCAATCTTTCCTTTTTTGTCTAGGCTCCTTGTTTCTCGCGGGTATCAGGACAACACAGGAACCCCAAAATCCGATTTTCCCACCAAAACCCCCAAAAGAACGCCTCTTTTGCAGGCTATATGAAGAAACATTACACTTTGTTCAAATACATTCAAAAAGATCTCTGACGATAATTCAAAACTTTTTGTATAATACCGAAAACCCCTGGACAATCCCACGGTCGTAACACAAGGAATATTGCTCACCCTTCCTTATTTAAATGCCGAGCTGATATAACTACCACCATTATATATCGTCACTTTATTGACTTATAAATTTCCCCATAGCTTTTATCCATTTGTAAATTACTATAATTCTTATCTACTTGTATTCATCTATTTATCTATTCATGTACTGACATACATATCCCAATTCACATCTTTGATGCGAAGATATTATTTAATAAACATTATTTTTATTATAAGCAATTAATCTGTATCTTTTTGTATGATTTCTCACCTGTTCTACAGCACAGAGTTTGTCTGCAATGTCTCTGTATTGTTTCATGCAGCTCTCAGCCAAGCTGAAATGAACCAGGAACTGAGCATGAAAAGAAAAGTACAATAGTTAAAATAGGCAAATGCAAAGCAAAATCAGATTAAAAGCCCATGCCACATTCATTCAATGCTATCCAAAATGCTCAATAACTGACACAAATGACGATTTTTGATGGGTTATATATAGTCCATAGAAAATGAAAATTGAGTTGTTCCGTAGTTTTGTGCAATAAATCAGTTATAAACAAAGGAAATTCAATTGCAATGATATGATATTTTTCTCATATATCTGTATGTCACTTATACACGCATCGGCAATTCACTATTCCAAGTCTATTACCTGTCTTACTTGTTTTTGGTGTTCAGGAGCTTTCTTCAAAAGCGACTGCAAATCTTTCATCTAATTATTCATAAGAATAAATGACAATATAACAGCGTAAAAACTTTGGTGTCATTAAAAAAATTAGCTAAGATTTGTATAGGAAATCGCACGATCTTGAGTACAATTCGTAATTAATAGGTACGAGTGATGTTTTGAAAGTTTTCAAAATTGGAAGAGCCTTTAGGTGAGTCCAATTTGACAGAACTTTCAAAACATGACGAGTATCTATTAATTACAAATTATACCAGAAGATCGTGCGGTTTTTTACTGAAAGAAAAATTGGTACTCTGCATAGTACAATTGACGATTTCACTGTACTCCTCTTGTCCAAACAGAATCAAGTAATTTTGTACAGTATATTATAAGGAATTAAATTGATATCTTGGAAGTAAAATTTCTATCATTTTATACCTTATTTTCTGACATTGGGAGTCTTTGCTTCTCACTAAACGTCTTTATATCTTCAGCAATTTTTCTATGAAAGTAATAAATAAATATGTATAACAAGATTATTCAAAGAAACTATAATAACCATTTTGTCCAAGCTGAAAAAATATAAATAAAATACCCTGCAAAAACATTTCTGAAAATACAAATAAAAACCTGTTGGATTGTTATGTTATAACATACCAGTCCAACCGAGGTTGTATTTTAGAGTGAGTTAAATATGAAAAGTAATATGTGTAAGGGATACCTGGTTGCATCAGCGATGTGTAGATGACGTAGTCTAACCCACATGTCGTCATTCTCTGTAAAACGTAACACCATTTCTAATCATTATTATCGTAATTATTAGATTAGCAATATGTTATACTACGAATATGACTACGACGACTACGAATATGACTACGACTACGACTACGACTACGACTACGACTACGACTACGACTACGAATATGACTACGACTACGACTACGACTACGACTACGACTACGACTACGACTACGACTACGACTACGACTACGACTACGACTACGACTACGACTATGCTGACGATCATGATAATTATGACATGATTAAAATAATTTCACTATTCCAAAGATAAAATATCACTTTACATACCATCAAGGAGAGCTTCCTTTGTATTTTCTCCTCCTCCAGTCTCGGCGCTTCCTCTATAATGAACAAGCAATAATGTGAATATAATTAATAATTAGACGAACACCGTTATGTGATGCATGTTTGGAAATGAAAGAAAGAGAAAGGAAACAAAGGAAAAGCACCTACACTTAATGGCAAGAACGTTGTCCTGACTTTTGTAATTTAGTGGGAAAGAAATTAATTAAAAGACAAAAGAAGATCACTCAAGCTTAACTCATTCTTGACGAAAGAGTTCAGCTTGAGTGATCCGCTTCTTTTGTCTTTAAATTGATTCCTTTCCCACTAAATTACAAAAGCCAGGACAATGTTCTGCAAGTAGGTGTACATGTATATTTTTTTAACTTTTAACAAAACATATTTCTTACCAAATTTAAATATTTTTTAAACTTACTCATATTTCAAGACATCGTTTTCAATTTCCAAGAGATCATACGCCATCGCCTGTTTATCATAATTTGTGAAAAAATCCTTTAGAATTACTCGAACACTACAAGCGATATGTAAGAGTAGACATTACCTGATAGGTCAGCTCGTGTAGTAATGCGGTAGTGATATCAAAGCCTCTGTGGATTGAAACAAAAAGTGATTAAATGGATGGATGAATGCATGCATAAATGAAAGAACGAATTATTGAATGAATGGATAAATGAACGAATAAATGAATGAATGAATGAATGAATGGATGGATGGATGGATGAATGAATGAATAAATGAATGAATGAATGAATGAATGAATGAATGAATGAATGGATGGATGGATGGATGAATGAATGAATAAATGAATGGATGGATGGATGGATGAATGAATGAATGAATGAATGAATGAATGAATGAATGAATGAATGAATGAATGAATGAATGGATGGATGGATGGATGAATGAATGAATAAATGAATGGATGGATGGATGGATGGATGAATGAATGAATGAATGAATGAATAAATGAATGAATGAATGAATGAATGAATGAATGAATGAATGAATGAATGAATGAATGAATGAAATGATGGATGCAAGCATGAATGGAAGAATGAATAATCATAATAAATAGATGATTGATTGAATTGAGGGATGAATTGACTAATTAATTAATGTATGGGATAATGAATGGAAGGATGATTGCATGGGATAATGAATGATCAAAATAAATGGATGTTGATTGAACTGTTGGATGAACGGATGGATTAATCGATCAAAGATAAATGAAAAGATGGATAAATGAATGACTCAGCAATTACAATAAAGTAACTTATGTACCGGTCTAGTAACAATAACTGTGACTTGCATTTCTGTTGGCTGCTCTGTGAGGAATAACGAATACAATTTAACTGTAAAATGTGTAACAGTGAACATGGAAGAAGTATGAAATCTATGTTCACAATCAATGCTACTATTGATTAATGTAGAACAAACTTACATAGTGTCATGTGTCATTTCTTTTAGTGTTAATATATTTTTATATTTTATAAACGTTTCCTACAAATCTATGGAACACCTAGTAACATTTAACGGTAATCAATATATTGCCTGAGGCCCTTTACCAGTTTGTACTCACCTCTCCCATTCCAGGATCATCCTTCTTGTAAAGTTCAAGCTTGTCTTTAAGAACTCGAGAAAAGTCAGTAAGTTTTGCAGACTCTCTAAAGAAAATGAAGTGCTTCTCAGCAAACAGCTTGCCAGCAAACTATACCATTCGATTAAAACCTACAAACTAGCTAGTCAACAAGCTTACCATCCACACACACATTCACCAACTGACCAATTATCAAACTATGAACTAATAGTCCCCTTCACAGTTCCGTGTCAACTTAATACGCATGGAAGCGAGACAAGCGTTGAGCTTGCAATAAAGCAGCGTTTACACGAGCAATGTTTCCTTGACAAGTATCCTTGACAATTTTCATTGCTCGTGTAGACGATCAGCAAGTTTTCCTTGACAATTTTATATTGACAAGGTTTCCTTGCTCGTGTAGATGATGAACAAGTTTTCCTTGACAAGTTTAGGTTGTGCCCGAAATGCCTTGCAATCAGCGGAGTAGTAACATAATATTGGTTCCAGTCCCTTGTCGAGTAAAAAACAAAATGGCGTCTATTATGACTGATCGTGCGAAAAAACTGGGAACTAATCTCATAAATATTCCTTGCCACATTTTCCTTGTTGTCCGTCTACACAATTTTTCCTTGTCAAGGAAAAGCCAACATGCTAGCTTTTCCTTGTCAAGGAAAAATTGTTCATGTTACTCCATCTACACGAGCAATTTTTCCTTGTCAAAGAAAACTTATCAAGGAAAACTTGCTCGTGTAAACGCCGCTTAATAGAGACCTTTTAACACCTATTCTCGTGACTCTATCGTTACAAGCTCAACGTTCATCTCGCTTCAATGCAAAGACCCGGCTACCTTTCAACTGATGGCGTAGGGAACTATGAAGGTGACTATTAACCAACTAATCCACCAATCCACATCGCATTTTTTTACCCTCCAACAAACTCATCGATCAGCAACAATGTAAATGAAGGATTTATTAATGAATAGGAATGTTAACTTACTGTCTAAATCTAATACTAGGGTACTCCCCAAGGGCTGCACACATAGTTGCCAACTGCTCGGCAAGTTTCTAAATACAAATAGACAAATACAATAAAATACAATTTCAGTGTTTAAATAATACACAACAGAAGTGTGTAAAACCATCTTTTTGTAAAATTAAACCTGAGAGCAGCTCTTCTTTTGCTGTTTTAATTGTGAAATAAACCAAAACTCAGGAAGACCCTTATAATTTTGAATATATTATTTTTGCGAAACCGCTGATTTTCACAAGTAAATGCAATCTTTAGAGAAATGTTGCAGCACAGAAAAAAAAATATCCTATTGTAGAATTGAATCTGAAAACTGCTCTTCATCTGCTGTTTTAATTGTGAAAATACCGACCAAAACTCAGGATGACCCTTGTCATTTTGGAATATATTATTTTTGCGAAATTGCCAAACACTATATATTTTGAAATTTCGAAATAATTTTTTTGCGAAATAATTTTCGCAAGTAACTACAATCTTTCGAGGAATTTTACAGTGCTGCGCTAAAGCTCTGCAAAGTTCGATAAAATCACGCTAATTTGACCTCTTCGGGTCGTAGATTCTGACCACAAAATAAGCTGATCAGAAATATATGTACGAGCTCTCTGTATTGACGTTGCATATGGTTAACTATTTTATGGAGATAAGTGCGAATAAATATCATTATTTACTTGGAAAATCGAATGATGTAACCATTCATCATTGTCTTAAGATTCCAAAATGTCAATAGATCAGCTTCCATATTATCGTTATTTATGCAAACGTTAACTGCCAAGGTCATACTAAACGTCCTTAATATTTCCTCTTAAACATTGTTCAAATATAGGTTAACTACTACCAGATGATTTCGCGCGTGCACTTCCGGCTAGATTAAGCCAATCACAAGCACTTTTGTTGCATCGCCAACAGTTCCAAAATGGCGTCGTTCGAGAGAGCTTTTTCCAATGTTAACCCTCTATAAATACGTCCTTAACATAGCTTTACATTTAAAATTCTAGATAACTTGGATAACACAAGCTCTCTGCTGCTCTATCAGCAATAAAAAAGAATAAAAACAAAAAGCAAATGCCTAAAAATAACCGAAATCGTTGCTGTCTCGTGGCGCCATTTTGGAAATATTCGTTTTGATAAACAATCCTTTGCGCACTGCGAAGCGAGATCACGTGGTAGGCTTCACCATGCAATAACCTTAGTGCTAAATGTTTGTTTATTAATAATTATGTGTAATATCGTATATATATACCTCCATGAACTCAACGCGTTCTGTGTTCTTTACTGATGTGCGATAAAATGTTTGGAACGCTCTAGGATTGTCCAAGGTGAACACCTACAGATAGTACATATCAGTACACCTATTTCAAAGATCGTTGTCGCAGCCAGAGCTACAGTCCACACTCTAAAGCTTGCAAAGGATGTCGGTTACATGGACTTAATTTGTGATTTATTACACGTTTTTTAAAGAAATATTTCTATTTAAATCTACCACAGCAACAACTTGGTATGGTCATATAAAACAAACACGTACAACCAAAATATGCTATGAATAAATCGATAACAAGAGAAGAAATACCGGTTTCCTTTGCCGGCTTCAGACTGTGGACTGTGGCTTTGTTTGCGACAACGATTTTTGAAATAGGTTTATAAGACCCATGGTGTCTTACGAGTTGTGTGCAAAATATTAAAACGTAGAGGTAGTGAGTGTGAGTGAGTCTCCCCGATGAGTAGGGCGCACTGTGTCCAGCTAGAAGATTGAGATGTTAAAAAAGTTATTAAAAAAATTATTTTCATTTTATGGTAAATGATGATAATAGTGGCCATGATGATGGTGATGGTAAATGATGATGATAGTTACCATGGTGATAGTGATTATGACGATATATCATGCTAATGATTATGATGATGATGATAAAAACGATGATGTTTATCATGATGATCATTATGGCGGTGACGCTGATGAAATAACAGTGATGATGATGATGATGATGATGATAAACATTATCATTATCATGATGAAGATAACGATGATAATGAAGAAGATGATGTTGGAAATCATGAAAATGTTGAAGATGATAACAAATTGTGGATGGCGATGATAATGATGGTGACTCAGTACTGGATAATGCTCAAATATACTCAATGAATGTAATGCCGGCGAGCTGTTTTTGCATACCTACCTGACTTTCTAGAGGAACAAATGCTACATCGACTTCTTTTAGTGATTTTACATCTGACGATGGACAAAAATATTGATATTTTATAATATAGAATACAGGCAGCCAGGTACAATGAAGGTAGAAAGGTTAAGAACTTACAGTGCTTGATTTCTCTAAAATATGCCAGCAAAAAGTCTGAACACACTGAAAATAAATAGACTACAATGGTTAATAGATATAACTGTAGCTTGGCTAGTGTTAAAATGATTTATACAAACAAACAGACAAATAAATGAACAGACAAACAAATAAACAAACAAACAAGCAAACAAACAAGCAAGCAAGCAAGCAAGCAAACGAACAAACGAACAAGCAAGCAAGTATGCAAACAAACGAACGAACAAACGAACAAAAAACACGCACACACAAACAAACAAACAAAAAATGCATACAAACAATTACGGAAACAAACAAATTAACCAACAAACACTCCTACCTTCGGTAAAGAAGACATGCGCACATTTGTAGGTTAAAAAGAAATCACCTGCAAAATCATTAACTATCGTCTGGATGGACTGGATGGAAAGGATATTAAATATTTATGTTAAAAACGTTACCGTAACTATCATAACTGATTGCTACTTGAAATAGTAATATTGTGATTGTCACTATTGTTATCATTCAATTCATGCATGATTTATCATTATCCACAGTCATCTCTGTTATTTTTGTAGTCGTTACCACCGAATAGTTATTTCGATTCGGTCTAGTATTTTCATTTATTCATTCACCCATTGATTCATCCGTTCACTCATTTGTTCATCTTTTCATTCATTAGTTCATCCATTCGTTCATTCACGTTATTGATTCCGTTCGCCATTCATTCACCTGTTCTGATCATGTGTCCATTCATTCGTTTTTTTATTTATTTATTTATTTATTTATTTATTTATTTATTTATTTATTTATTTATTTATTTATTTATTTATTTATTTATTTATTTATTTATTTATTTATTTATTTATTTATTTATTTATTTATTTATTTATTTATTTATTTATCCATCCATTCATTCATTCATCCATTTATAATGAACTCATTACATTCATTATTTTCGATCTGTCAATCATTTCATCAATCTATTACCTTAGGATTTGGTGTGATGATGTATATCGCTTCAAGAGCAGGGACTGGCTCTCTCTTCTTCTCAAGACTTTCAACCACTAAAATAATACCATGGATGGATTCATCAGCATCGATCGAAATAAGATTATTTCTTGCCATTACTATATGGAGAATAGCTATTGACCTTGGTTTCCCTTTATTGACATGCATTATAGAGGGTCCTGAAAGGGGGGAGGGGGGGGGGGGGGGGGGGGATGGGGGATGGCTGGAGTCCCATTTCTCAGTTTATATTTGGACCACATCCGAGTCAAAAATCACACAATCCCATCAGTTTTGCTCAATTTTCAATAAGTATTCAATCAAGTTTTCTATTGTTCTTTTGTTTGTAAATCCCAGTCCCAGTTCATCTAATCCCATTTTCCCAGTCAAAAATAAGGCCAATCCCAGCTCCCATTTTACCCCAGGACCCTCTATATACAATTACCATTAGAATTCATGCATACTAATACTGCAATTGATCCATGTCACGGATAAATTCTTTGCAGTATAGTTTTCTACTAATTGGGGAAATTCTGACATACTCACCACTTCTATATATTGAATATTTTAGCACACAATACTACTCATAAAATGCATGAGCTTTTTAGTGATTATGATAAAATTCCTTACGAGTGATTCCATAGTCGACCAAATCATGCATCTTCAAACATGCTGATAGTATCTTAGAACTTAGATGATCCATCACAAGTACCTGAAACACATATGAATAGATGAATAGTTTCTGTTGCTACTCCTTTTTTCTCCTTTGGGATTCCTTTGGGATTCCATTTTTTTTACGCTCCCAATCTCTTCTCAAAAAAGGAAGCCCAAAAGTAAAAAAAAGTTGCCTGCAGAGGAGGCTTATCTGTTACAACATCAACAATAACCACCACCACCCCACCAACAATAATAATAACAACAATAATAACATCATCAGCAACAATAACAAATGTTCAAAGGAATTTAAAATTTTGACAATTAAGGTTAACCTGGCTATTACAGTTAGCTAATACAATACAGTCTGTCTTAATTGCAATGTTTAATAAACGAGCAGGAGTGTTTTATCAGGATTTAAAACCACGCGGCGAAGGCAAGTGGTTTTAGACCTGATAAAAGACGATCTGCGAGTTTATTAAATGGCTTCAAAAACTCCAACCTATATTTTGTGTTTTTGTAAAGAAAAATCAAGGATTTATGAAAGTTAATTAGAGAACACTCAGGGTAAAGTTCATGTAAATTAGGGTGAATTTATAACTTCAGTTAAAACACTCGTCACGGTTACGATTTCTTTTGAAAATTTCTCATGAATTATTAATGAGTTTTTGAATTAGTTAATATAAACTTAATGCATGTAGTAAATATAATGAATTAAATTGAATTGAGAGTTCTAGTGTAAGTTTATCTCTGTGTCAAAATTCAAAGTAATTATTCGTTTTGTATTAAAATCTTACTTTCCATGTGCCTTCTTCGTGGAGAGGAGCGAAAACTGTCTCAATAAAACCTAGAAATACGAGCAAAAATTAAAACTACAATATCAAAGAGATATCTGTATATGATAAAAGATGTATTCAGAGATATTTACGTTTGGTAACTGCTGCTTTTAAAGACATTTTTATCGTTTTTTCATCTCTTTGTTGGCTGCAAGTGCTTTTTGATCGTCGCCATCTTGGATTTAAGCCCCAGTATTACTCGTCAAAATATAACACAGGAATCCCGTACATGTATAATATACGCGACCCCTGGCTCAGTGACCATTTGGTTCTTACTAACAAACAAACCAAACAAACAAATAAACACTGGCCGATAGAGTGCAACTGAAGAGTATGCCCGTCAAGGTAAGGGTTAGATGATGAACGCGAGTGTCCTATGGGATATAGTCTCGAGCATAATATAGAAGAGAGACTCTATGTCCCATAGGACACGAGCGTTCACTATCTATCTGTCTTAGAATATGATCATACCCACGAAGAATGCCTTACTATATAGTACTTGTAATGCATTGTGAACTTCTATATAGTATCTCACTGAGGAGGTGCATGGCAAAACAATAAATAACAAAAGGCCTCGCCAGTGGAATACTATATTTAGATACTATGGGATATAGAACACTATAATACAGTCATCTGATTGGCTGATTGGATGTGATCATTTTCTAACATTAGTTAACTGATGTTTGTTAATTCTATTGTTTAATGCAGCACTATTTTATACTATTTAGTTTTGCATTTCATGGATATATTGTTTGCACACTACTCACCTGCTTTAGGGAGACGTAAAGAAAACCGACGTGCATCCCCGATACTTTTTCCACGGAAAAAGTCGAATCTCCCCCCCCCCCCCATCTCCCTGTTGATGGTCTGGATATGGTAATATCTCTTATAAAAGAAATCTCTTCCGTGACGAAGGTTGTATTTTAGATACAAAATCGCCCCGAAATATGAAAGAACTAACGTACTTACTAAGTACTATACAATATTCACGTCCGATCTGTAAGAGATATATATACAACGTATATCTCATACAGATCGTACGTGAATATTGTATATATTGCTTACACAGTAGCAATTTGATTTGATTTCATGAATGGTGTTAGCGCTCTAGTAAAAATACAAAAATGAAGACGCAAAAGGCACAATATGACATAAATTAATTCTTTAATATTTTACAATTTTAATACCGTAGAAAATCTTGTACAAAGCTCTAAAAAGACAATCTGTACAATCATAGCAACTACCTATATCATGTTACACTATCATGTATCGCAATAATCACCACCACCATCCCTGAGACTTCCCTCTATTCCATAGATTCAATGCTATATCTAATAAATATTTTATATTTGTATAATTTCTCTTTTTGTATAAAATAAATATTTCTCTATTTATAAGTCTCATGGGTATTTTTCAGACGGTGCTTGTTGCCAGTCTTCCTTGCTTTTCAACGAAAAATGTAGTTGATGACGTCATATAGCTTATCCACCTTGCATTTCACTGTAGAGAAGCTTACCTTCCCCCATAATCCTTCACTCGAGAGGTAACTATGGATACCAATATAATGACAACAGTTAGTCATTCAAATATGGAAAGCCTGTCAGGAGCTATGCTCGTAATTTACTATTACGCATGCTCGTTATTTCAAAAGCCAATTTGTTTTATCAACCAGTCAATCCTATCGCCCGGCAGAGAGGCAGGGAGAGAGACTATAAGACCCACACCCACACTACTACATCAAATATTTTCACACATCTGCTCACATTTTGATTTTTGAGGGGAGAGGAGAAAAACGAAAAAAACCCTTGTGGCATGGGAGAGAATAACACATCAAACAAACTTAACTAACATATAATCCATGTCCGAGATGGGACCACAGGACCAAAGCGGTGAGAGGTGAGCGATAAACCACCCGACTATAAAATATCATTGCTTTTGTAAAAATTTGTAACAATTAAAATTATTTTCCCCCTCGGAAAGTAAGGGTTAGCTCCCGTTTCCACATGAAGTGCCATGGCTCATAGCTTTACTAATACGCTAGACTACGATTAGTCCCTCTTTTCCCTCCAGAATCAGTGATTAAAAAAAACCCGAGTGTTGCGGGATTCCTGTGGAGCGCGCCGGAAATTCCACAGGACTCCCGCAACACTCGTTTTTTTAATCACTGATTCGGGAGGGAAAAGAGGGACTCGTAGTCTACCAATACTCATGTTTATTATGATTGGCTGATGCTCTTGTTTATTAGTGCTTACCTTCCATTCTGATGCATCGTGTACACATTTTTGTTCCTTTGGACTGAATCTTAGCATATGAGATATCACATTGATCAGCTGTCTTGACTGGAATAAGAACAATAGAAAACGCTTGACTTTTCAATATCAAAAATGTTAAAATAATAAAACAATTTGGCCATTGTGAGTTTATTAAAGTTTTTAAACGATAGATAATATAAAATGAAATTTGTAACACCGTAAAAAATGTCAACTTATAGCAAATAAATAAACAAACAAATAAAGGCTCAATTTGAACAAAAAATGACGAATAACAACTTAAACTTCAGGATTCAAGTTGGCTAGCTAATAAAGTGTATGTTGTTCCTGTTACGATGGTTACCTGTTTATTGTCGCCACACATGTACTTCAGAATCACGTGTTTCAGGTATCTTGTATCATGGTTAAGGACAAAATAATGTGTGTTTTTTAATATATTACAAAACAGAACATACCATTTAGAAAGTTGATAAGTAATTGAATGCCTTGTATACTATATAAACCTACTTGCAGTAAGGTTGTCATAGAAAATAGAACATTTGTCACAAAGAAAATAGAACGTTTGTGATTTAGTGCGAAAGGAATTGATTAAAAGACAAAAGAGAGAGTTCAGCTTGAGTGATCTTCTTTTGTCTTTTAATCAATTCCTATCGTACTAAATCCTAATGTTCTATTTTCTTTATAACAAATGTATATTTTTGTATGACAACCTTACTGCAAGTAGGTGTATATTTCATATAAGTCACTCAAGATGAAATGCCGTTCCATGACCAAAAATAAATTTCATTAATATCTGAGATGGGAGGCTGCCATCTCGAAAGTTGAAATTACCTTGGTATATTTCTGAATATTTATATTCATTGTATCCCCCAAATTGTTATCCAATATTGTAAAAAAATATTGTACAATTGTATTTTAGCACATCCTATGTCATTGTGTGAAATTATTTAAGGTAAATTATTGTTTTCAAAAAACATAGCTATAGAGCTTATAAATGGGATATATATTTATTTGTTTTAATTGAATCAGATTACAATAGCTCCCCCCCTAAAAAAAATACAAAAAACAAACAAACAAACAAACAAACAAACAAAAAACGAGGACATTATGGTTGTTGTGAAAGCAGAGAATAGTCAATAAAGCCATTGAAAGGAAAGATGGATGACAAGAGCTCGAGATTCCACTTTACGCAACCAATAATTACCGCTCTTCCTTCCCTTTTTTGATCTTTTCAATAAAATTGTATTTATAACATGTAATTATAATGTGTAATTATAAAGTGAAATTATAATGTGTAATTATAATGTGTAATTATAATGTGTAATTATAATGTGTAATTATAATGTGTAATTATAATGTGTAATTATAATGTGCAAGGATACTTGAAGTTCATATCGATATATTCCATTCTGTCTTTTTCCACAGCTGACATCGTATCACTACCCGGTGAGTCAGGGGTTTCTGGGTGAACTACTTCATCACCAGGCACAGGAAGCTTCTACACAAACAAACAAATACATCAACTCATAAACTATACTTCCCACTAACTTACCTATCCACCTACCCACCTACCCATAAACCAAACATCCAGCCGCCCAATTTACCAACCGAGCGACCAACCACCAGACCAATTGCAACCAACCAACCAGCCAACCAACCAATTAACCAACCAGTCATACAACCAACCAACCAACCAACCATTTAACCAACCATCTAACCAACCAACCAACCAACTAGCCAACAAATTAAACAACCAGTCATACAGCCAACCAACCAAGCAACGAACCAATCAACTAACAAACCAACCAACCAACCATTTAACCAACTAGCCAACAAATTAAACAACCAGTCATACAGCCAACCAACCAAGCAACCAACCAATCAACTAACAAACCAACCAACCAACCATTTAACCAACTAGCCAACAAATTAAACAACCAGTCATGCAGCCAACCAACCAAGCAACGAACCGATCAACTAACAAACCAACCAATCAACCATTTAACCAACCATCTAACCAATCAATCAACCAACCAGTCATACAGCCAACCAAGCAAGCAACGAACCGATCAACTAACAAACCAACCAATCAACCATTTAACCAACCATCTAACCAAATAACCAATCAACTAAGCAACCACTTAACCGACAATTTAATCATCTAACCCATATCAAATATCAAATATCAAAAGAAAAACACCTCAACAATCCATAAAATATAAAAAAAATAAAAAACAAACGTCCATCATACCAGTTCCCGTTGAAAAGCTTTCTTTAGTTCGGCGTGCTTTGCTTGTAATAACTTGATTTTCTAACAAGCAACACAAATGAACAACAGTGAGTCACAATGAAAAATAGTAAGGACTGGGAACGGTGGATACAAGAGCTGAGTAGCGTTTTAATGGTTAAATCCTTATCCGACGCGGGTACGGTTGAAAATGACACAAGCTTCATTTACTTAACCTGGTGTCATTTACAAAAAGGTTCAATTGCGCAATACAGTGGATTGCAATCCAAGCTTTATACAGCTGCTTTATATTTATCCAGTGAATGTGCCATGTTATAAACCAGCGTTCGAGTTGTAATCGCAACGCATGTATGGATTGTTTGACGGGACACAGCTCCAGTGTGTCCCTGCAACAATTCATGCAAGCTTTACGATCAAAACTCAAACCTTTTTTTTTCTTCCAACAATTTCACGCAAAAATTGTTTTCGCAAACTTTTTTTGCTCGTTATCGTTGGTACATACGAAGACCTAACGAGGAAGCAAAGGACCCGGGAACATACATAGCCTGCAGAACCAGCGTTCTTGTGGAGTTTTGGGGGAAATCGAGCTTTGGGTTTCCTGTGTTATCCAGGTACCGGCGAGAAACATGGGCCCTGCGCTTTCTTATTGCTCGGTTACATTTCTCGGTCGTTACAACACAGGAACCCCAAACCCGATTTTTCGCCAAAAACTCTACAAGAACGTCTGTTTAGCAGGTTACTGGAGCATGCCCTGGTTGTGTAGACACCTTTATACTTGAACGCTAAGGGTCCGGGCAAACGGCTTCAACATTTGCTTCAATTGATTTTGTTGAATGGCAATGTTTAAACGCTTTTAAACTCTTTCAGCATCAATTCAACACCGATCCAACATGTTTCAACAATGTTGAAAGAGTTTAAAAGCGTTTAAACATTGCCATTCAACAACATCGAATGAATTTGAAGCAAATGTTGAAGCCGTTTGCCTGGGCCTTAAGCTGTAAACAAAAATCTCTTATCGCCACAGTCATTTTACCTTTTCTTTTTCTTGTAATTCATTTTCTTGTTTTCGACTTTCCCGTCTCAATTCTCTTAGCTACAAAATAATATTAACAATTATTCATTCAGGTGTCAAAAATTATAATTATTTTAAATTATAACCTACCTCGTTTTCGTCCAACTGCAGCATCTAGAACAAAGAAGAGAAAAAAGTGTTAATCCCGGGCAAACGGCTTCGAGTGTTGTCCATTACCACCGGAATCCGGTGGCAGTTTTGGACATGTGTGCCGGACGGCTTCAACGTTTTCTTCAACATCGGGTCGACTTTGTTGAACGTTGTAAATGGTTGTTGAACGACGTTGAACGTAGGGGTGAGGGGGACGGTTTTAACATTTACTTCAACATCTGTTCACTTTTGTTGAATGGTAATGTTGAAAGAGTTAATGGCCTGATCCCGGGTGTAATCGATGTAGATGAGGCATGATCGTCCGGGGTGGTATAGTCTTGAGAAAGACTGATAGTGTTGATGTCTGACGTTTCGACAACCTGAAGATGACTTCCGCTCAGGTTGTCGAAACGTCAGACATCAACACCATCAGTCTTTCTCAAGACTACACCATCCCGGACGATCATGCCTTATCTACAATGTTGAACCTGTTTGCCACCCCCATTTTCAAATGGCAAACGGCTTCAACATATTGAATTCAACAAAATCGGACGGATGTTGAAGTAAATGTTAAAACCGATAATAGAGATACTAGATGATGTACGATGAGAATTACCGACCTCTCGTTCATTTAGTTGTTGCTGAAGGTCTTTAACTTGCTGTCTTAGCGCAGCTATAACCCGATGACTGTCTGTTAAAACAAAACATTACAGTACAATGACATTAACACTCAAAACGAAATCAACATATTGAATATTTATGATTAAAATGATGATAACGACGATGAAGATAGTGATGACGATGATGGCGATGATGATGATGATGATGATGATGATGATGATGATGATGATGGTGATGATGATGATGATGATGGTGATTATGAAAATAACGACGACGAAGACAATGACGATTATGATTATTATTATTAATATTATGATGATGATAATTATGATAAAGATGATGAAGATTATGATTATTATTATCAATATTATGATGATGATAATTATGATAAAGATGATATGATGATGAAGATTATGATTATTATTATCAATATTATGATGATGATAATTATGATAAAGATGATATGATGATGACGATTATGATTATTATTATCAATATTATGATGATGATAATTATGATAAAGATGATATGATGATGACGATTATTATTATTAATATTATGATGATGATAATTATGATAAAGATGATATGATGATGACGATTATGATTATTAATATTATGATGATGATAATTATGATAAAGATGATATGATGACGATTATGATTATTATTATTATTAATATTATGATGATGATAAATATGGTAAAGATGATATGATGATGACGATTATGATTATTAATATTATGATGATGATAATTATGATAAAGATGATATGATGATGACGATTATGATTATTATTATCAATATTATGATGATGATAATTATGATAAAGATGATATGATGATGACGATTATTATTATTATTATTATTAATATTATGATGATGATAATTATGATAAAGATGATATGATGATGACGATTATGATTATTATTATTAATATTATGATGATGATAATTATGATAAAGATGATATGATGATGACGATTATGATTATTATTATTAATATTATGATGATGATAATTATGATATGATGATGACGATTATGATTATTATTATTACTATGAAAATCACTAGAGTGGTTAAATGTACGTTGAAAATTTGGCCTTGGGGGTGTGTCTTTTTGTACCACATGACCAATTTTGAGCAAAATGATTGGCCAGAAGCGATCACATGGTACAAAAACAAGACAGAATTTCAAACGAGTATTTTACCACTGTAGTGATTTCGATAGTATTATGATGATGATAATTATGCCGGATAAGGATGATGAAGATTATGATAAGGATGATGAAGATTATGATAAGGATGATGAAGATTATGATAAGGATGATGATGATGATCACGATGATGATCATGATTGTGAGGATTATTATGACGATTATATGATAATTGATGATAAGGGCGATGATGATGATAAATGATGATGATGATGATGATGATGACAATGCTAATAATCATAAGGATGATGATAATGACGATAATGATAAAAGTGATAATTTAATTGTGATAATTATGACGATAAGGCCATGATTATGATGATGATATTGTGATGATAATGATGATTAAGATGATGATGATGGTGATAATTACGGTGTCCACACACCTCTAGCGTCAGAAGCATATATCTTGTCGTTCCTGGCCAACCAGTTATTTTCTTCGTATTGTTTAAGCTATAGCAAGAAAAGATTTTATAATTTCAATGAAACGGTTAAACTATAATTTATATTAAAGTCACTTTTATCCATTTCCAACACTACCTTGGCATTGAGGTAGAGAGCCATTATTATATTCCTGAGACGCATTGTTAATTGATTTTTATGCCATTTTTCATGGAAACTTACAGCATAACGCGCCTTACCGTGGCCACCCAATTAAAGTTTTGTACAAGTTAGCTTAGCGTTCAAAAGTTTCTCTTTTCAAATTATTTGCTACACCTTTTCAAATTTAAACATCCTGGGAGGTTTTTCAGACACTTCTAAACTTCACTCTTGTCTTCGCTTTGAACATTTCAAAGTGTTTACCGTTTGACACTCGGCGTGTCGTTTATATTAAGGTCAAATTCTCGCTTTCTGATTGGTTAACTTGTACAAAACTTTAAATAGGTGGCCACGGTAAGGTGCGTCGCGCTGTAAGCAATGTGCACAGTTTATAAAGCGCACATTGAGATGGGGTTAAATGCTCTATAAAAGCACACGTCACGTCACGACACTTACTCGTGTTGTAGAACGGTTGAAAGTGTCTTCTTTTTCTTTGAGCGTGTTTCGTAGCTGTAAGATGGTTTTCTCTCTGGTTAAAGGAAAGAGGAATTACCGTTATTTCTATGTAGACTACAATCTTGGTAAAAACTAGTGAGACACTTATACAGTTTGCTCTTAGGCACGTTTGTGAGGGATAAACTAGAATATATGCAGAATAGAATAAGGTAGGATAGGGCACCAGGGTAGGATAGAGTTGGATAAGATAGGAAAGAATAGGATTGTATACGATATGATAAGACAGGAATAAGGATAGGGAAAGACAGGATAAGATATGATAGCACAGCATAGCATAGGGAAAGAAAGGGAAGGGATTAGATGGGATGGGAAGGAATGGGGTGGGATGGGATAAAATGGGATACAATAGCTAGGTTAGGATACGAAAGGATACCTTTCTAGTAATGCTTCTTCGGATTTTTTACACCGCATCTGAAATACGAAGTTCCAGTATACAAACATTAAAATAAAGAATATAAATGAGTAATAACGTACTTAGCTAAGTAAATATATTGTAGCCGAGCTTGCAAGGTAAGCCACAAAACTTGTTAGCATTAAGCCCGTGCATATCAGAGCTCCCAGTCCGCAACGATCGAATTGCCGAAAGAGGTCTGTCAGACTCCAAAATTCGGGCACTGGGGCGCTGGAAATCCGATGCTTTTAAAAACTACCTTAGGTCTGAAACTATTAGTTTTAGTTGACACATTAGTGTTTTTGGTCAGACAGGGGCTGCCAAACCTTAGTATTTACAGATAAGTTTCGTCAGACATGGGCTGGAAGCTTATCAGTGAGGCCCTGTCAGGGGGGGGGGGGGGGGGGGGGGTCCAGGTATCCCCAGGGTTCGTGCTGATGTCAGTAAACAAAATCTAAGGAGTTTTCAAGGAGTTTTCAAGTACCAAAAAGTAATTTTTAAGCACTTTTTGCGGGGATGGTCGTTTTGGATGGTCATTCCCAGTACCTCTCAATAGATGCAGGGATGCCTGTCTGATAATTCCTTTGCGATTTTAATTAATCTTGTTGAAATTATTTTACGAAAATGATGTACAATACTAATTTTTTTACTTAACTTTAATTTGCAATACTAGAATTTTTACCCTACTTTTGATAGAATTAAGGAGTTTTTAAGGAGTTTTTGCTGATTTTCTAAAATTCAAGGGCTTTTCAAGTGCCCTTAAAAACGTAAATCAAATCTAAGGAGTTTTCAAGGAGTTTAAGGAGTAGCCCGAACCCTGATCCCGCTTAATTTTTTTCCCAAAATATCCCGTATCCCGTTAGTTTTTTGGTTTGTATCCCTACAATTTCGGGATCTTAAGTCATCAATTTGAGCATTTAAAATTAAAATACCACTTTAAAGTCACCCGCTTAAGATGAACACCTTACTTATGGACAGTTTTGAATGCCCCTCATAAAGTGTTCTCCCATAATGTCTTTAACATGGACAACCAACTAACCAGTAATACAAACTGAACTGAACTCTAATTCAAAAAGGTTTGCTTTAATGTTGGGAGTTGGGTATCTGGTGCTCATTAAATTGGTGGTTAGGGCACCGATTGAGTGGGCACTAAGCAATGCAAATTGAATGCCAAGCGCAGCCTTTTGGTAAATACAGGCCGTTATATCATGAAGAACTTTCAACAAAGCCGCCATATTTACTTTCTTCCGATGCCACACGTGACATGAAATAGCAACAGTTTTATCAAGATATGCATCAAAAATCCGCGCGTTTGCATGGAATATCCATAGTAACGTGCTATTTCACAATTTAGTCAGAGACAACCTAATTCTTTTGTAAAAACAATTGGTGTATATATTGCTACAATTATCAGCCAGATTTTATGTTTGATTTGCTTGTTTTCAAACTGGTACACTTTGCTTACTCTTATGTTTTGTCTATAGGTATGGGATTGCTTTCTTCGAGGGAGTTCCGCCCAACGCTAACGGTCTAGAAAACCTATTAGAGACGGTTGGCCAAGTAATGCAGAGGACACACCCTTCCAACCAGCTTAAGATCAAAGTAGATCAAGGGAATGTAGATAAGATCGATGTAAATATCTACACTAAAGATGACCATCCTGTCCACACTGATACCAGTTACTTTACCGTGCCAGCCCGAATATCTGGCCTTCTTTGCACCGAGTATATTGCTCCAGAGAAAGACACAGTCAATTACTTCGTCGACAGTCTCAAGGTAATCGATGACATACGAAAAGAAGACCCTGAAGCGTACGAGTTACTGAACACCGGGCCTGTACGTTTCTCGAGAAGACGGATGGGGCTTCAAGAAGCGGTCGAGCCCGAAAGAGCAGGCATATATAGTTTTGAATCTCTGGTCAATGTACCGTTCATTGGATATGACAACGCAGAGGATCGTCAAATGTTAAGGTTCAATAACGGCAATTGTGGGATTGACCCAGATGCTTTCAAGGATCAAGCCACATCAAGGCGGTTCTACGAAGCTTTTCTACTACTGCAGAAAAAGCTGACTGACCCCAAAAACCACCAAACGACGATACTAAGGAAAGGATCGTGCCCGGTGTTCAATAATTACCGCGTGTGTCATGGCAGATTGTCCATTCACCCAACAACGAGACGTGGCCTAATGCTGTCCTACATCAGCGATCAAACATGGCGATCAAGATGGCGAATTTTGATGGGAGAAAAGGCACGCTTAGATCCAAAATGGTTGTTAGGGTGCACCGAGCAGGAGCTAGAAGTATTGTCAGATCGCTTTGTAAATTAAAATGCAAACCAAAATGAATAACAGTTCATATACTTTTACGAAACAATAAAAACCTGACAAAACGAGTTGGAGTTTGGTTAAGGTGTACTTCCTATCTCCAAGTGGCAGGGGTGATCGGCGCTCATTTAGGAAAATATTTCCTTTGCGTACTCAAAGTCGACCTCCCTCCCCCTTCCACTTCTCCCCCCTCCCCCCCCCCCCCCTCTTTCCCCCAAAAGCAATAACGGTCTATCACATACCCTAAAGTTATCGAGATCAACTCGCAAGGCGTTCACAGCATCTGCACTGTTCATTGACAAACAATGTGGATCACTTGAATCCTAGAACAGAAGCAGTTCATATGTATGAGAGGCTAGCCAGTTAAAAACAATATTTATTCTTATAATATACTGTACAAAATTACTCGATTGATTGGACGAGAGGAGTACAATTAAATCCGAAATTGTACTCTGCAGAGTACCAATTAGTTTTTCATTATATTATAAATAAAAAATAGCACGATCTTTTCGTATAATTTGTAATTAATAGATCACTCGTGATGTTTTGAAAGTTATCAAAGTGGACTTGTCTAAAAGGCTCGGCCAATTTTGTGAAAACTTTTAAAACATCACTCATACCTATTAATTACAAATTGTACTCAAGACCGTGCGATTTTCTATTCAAATCGAAGCTTAGCCTGTGCAAATGCGCCTTTTGTCAAGTAGTACAGCGGTACTAGATAACATAACACTGGAGTATGTAGTACATGTGATGCAAGGAATATTGATGATCTAACACTACGAAACTAAACAAGACAAGCACTACAAGAAAGTAATACAGTAAAACCCCGCGTATAAGAACCTAGATTTTTCCAAGTCAGCCTGAACAGGTTCAGTTATATAAATGGTGCTTCACTTGAAATCAGGCTATCTAAGTTCTATTAGCATCACTCACTTCATCATTACAACACCTTTCTTCCTTTTATTGACATACAGGTTAATGCTTTTGCATATGGCTCTTTTTTTTTTACCAAAAAATAGATAAATAAATAAACATTTCAGCCTGACAGGTTCTTAAATTTTAGGTTCTTATACGCGGGGTTTTATTGTAATAGCAACCGCTCACCTTATCTTTTATATATGTTAACAAGTCGTCTTTGGTCTTTAGGTTTTCCTCGAAATTAGCCATCTGAAAGGTACATAAATACATGAATTAAGGAATGCATGAAAAAATGAATCAATGAATGAATAAATGAATGCATGAATGAATGAATGAATGAATGGCTAAACGAATGAGTGACTAAACGAATAAATGACTGGATGAATGAATGGGTTATTAATGCTTGAACAAATGAATGAATGAAATAATGAATGAATGACTGAATGAATTAATGGATGACTGAATGGATAAGTGAATGAATGACTGAATTAATGAATTGATAAATGACTGAATGGATAAATGAGAAAATGAATGGATGGATGGATGAATAAAATGTATGACTGGCTGACTGAATGAATAAATCCACGGATGAATAAATAAATCAAAGAACGAACGAACAAACTAATTAATTAATTAATGAATCGATGCATCAATGGGTTGAAAAACTAAAAGGATTATTGCCCGATTAAATGAATAAATGGATGGATGGATGGATGGATGGATGGATGGATGGATGGATGGATGGATGGATGGATGGATGGATGGATGGATGGATGGATGGATGGATGAATAAATGGATGGATGGATGGATGGATGAATAAATGGATGGATGGATGGATGGATGAATAAATGGATGGATGGATGGATGGATGGATGAATAAATGGATGGATGGATGGATGGATGGATGGATGGATGAATAAATGGATGGATGGATGAATAAATGGATGGATGGATGGATGAATAAATGGATGGATGGATGGATGAATAAATGGATGGATGGATGGATGAATAAATGGATGGATGGATGAATAAATGGATGGATGGATGGATGAATAAATGGATGGATGGATGGATGAATAAATGGATGGATGGATGGATGAATAAATGGATGGATGGATGAATGAATAAATGGATGGATGGATGGATGAATAAATGGATGGATGGATGGATGAATAAATGGATGGATGGATGGATGAATAAATGGATGGATGAATGAATAAATGGATGGATGGATGAATAAATGGATGGATGGATGAATGAATAAATGGATGGATGGATGAATAAATGGATGGATGGATGGATGAATAAATGGATGGATGGATGGATGGATGAATAAATGGATGGATGGATGGATGGATGGATGGATGAATAAATGGATGGATGGATGGATGAATAAATGGATGGATGGATGAATGAATAAATGGATGGATGGATGAATGAATAAATGGATGGATGAATGAATAAATGGATGGATGGATGAATAAGTGAATAGATAAATGAATGCATGGGTTAATGAATGAACACAAATAAAAGTTTACCTGGCTTTTTAGATCGTTGGTTCTTGTCATGGCGTCCTCTAAACAAAGGGAGACTTGTCGAAGCTCTTCCGTCTGAGCGTCAAGTTCACACTGAAATGATTGACATAAAACGAATAGAATGAATGAATGAATGGATGGATGAATGAATGAATGGATTGGTGGATGAATGAATGAATGAATGAATGAATGAATGAATGAATGAATGACCAATCGAATTAATTAATTATCGAATGATCAACTAATTGCAAGGACTTGAAATCCCGTCCGGTCTAGATATTTAGCCATTTTATTATAATGAAACTATTATCTGATAGTTATGCATGCACGAATAAATTCTATAACAGTTCAAAACATTCCGTTCTGGTCAACGAATTAGCTTGTGGCTTAGGGGTAAGCAATAGGAATTTGTAAGTTAGAGGTTAGAAGTTCGAGTCTCGGTACTGGTTATCATGAAAATATTTCAAGAGTCTCTTTTAGGAGAGAGAAAAAAAAATCCTTTAAATCCTTTAAAATCCTTTAAAAAGTAAAGTTAGATAAGGAACTATGTTTTTCTGGGCTAATATTTCTAAGTGTCACCATGCAAAGTATATTTATGATAAGACATCACAAGAGACACCTGGCTGGCTGATTAGGTACTCATAAATAATTGATAAGTTTGAGAACATTCATTCATACCTGCAATTGTTCTTTTTCTTCTTCTAGATCTGCGATACGTAGTTTGTATTGATCTGTGCGTATCGAGTACTCTTTTTCGATTTCACTCAAACGTTCCTAAGGACAGTAAACAAATTAGGGGGCTTTCATTTATTAGTGTATGGGGAGGGGGGGGGGGGGGCACGTTATTTTCGGAAGCTATATAGGGGGATGGGGGTTGTTACTAATTGTATGCAGCTTTAGTAACAAACTGGACAAATATAGGGAGTATGATATTTTTCACAGTTACCTGCGCCATCTTGAAAGGTATAGCTGGGCCTTTGCATCGAAGCGAGACGAACGTTGACTCTTGCAATGATAGAGACATGCGAAAAAATTGTCCCGCGAGGTGTTAAAAAAGAGTCAACGTTCGTCTCGCTTCGATGCATAGGCCCGGCTACCTTTCAAGATGGCGCAGGAAACTGTGAATGGGACTATTCCCGAATTATCCAAGTAAAGAGAATGATATGCACCTATTTCAAAAATTGTTGTCGCAATCAAAGCCACAGTTCACACTCTGAAGCCTGCAAAGGATGTCGGTATTTCTTCTCTTGTTATCGATTTATTCATAGCATATTTTGGTTGTACGTGTTTGTGTTATATGATCATATCAAGTTGTTGTTTTGGTAGATATTAATACAAATATTTCTTTTAAAAACATGCAATAAATCACAAATTAAGTCCATATAACCGACATCCTTTGCAGGCTTCAGAGTGTGGACTGTAGCTTTGATTGCGACAACGATTTTTGAAATGGATGTATATAATATGGCTCCATCGTATAGTACACATTACCATTCGCTTTTGTACTTCGCTGTGTTCGTGTAAACGTGATTCTTCTAAACGATGAATCTAATAGTAGGAAACAAATGAACTCATAAGCAAAATCAATTTACATTGTGAACATAAGAACATGGAGCAAATGCAGTTAAACCATGAAATGCAATCTAAGAAAGTACTAACAAATAGTGACTATTTTGTCACTATCACTCAACCAGAACATCTTGAGACAAAAGAGTAATACACAAGAAACCTCATTATCCTTTGTTTTATAATTTATTCTGGGTGAATAGTAGCAATAATTAGTCACTTAATAAAGTACAAACACTAAAAGTGTGCAACATAAATACCACTAAATACTGCTAAATTATGCAAATTCTTTTGTTCTCTATTGTTTAATCAACACTATTTAGTGGTAAATAGTACAAAGTATTGCACACTTTTAGTGTTTGTACTCTAGTGACCATTTGTTAGAATTTACTAACTAATAGATATTATTTCATGGTTTAACTGCATTTGCTCTACGAACGATGGGCAAATCAACTGACCAAAATGGACGAACAGTATGGCTAAGTACATAATAAATATAGGAATACTTGAAGGAGTAAAGGAATTAAGGAAAGATTGAAAAAGGGGAATAGAATTCAAGAAACAAAGAAAGACAGAGGATGTAAAACAAATAAATTAACGGGAACGAAAAAAGCCCAAAGATATCAAGAAAAAAAGAACACATAACAGACACGAACTTATTAAAGTGAATATGAACTCTGGCGTTTTTTGAGGTTTTAAGAAGAAGTTAAGAAGTTGATATAAAGGTAAGTCATGAACTGAAAAAAAATTGGATTTGAACGTTTATTCGCGGAGAAATAGCGCTCTAAACTTTAAAATCGACCGCGCCCCTTCGGGTTGGCCGGGAATCAAGACTTTGAAGAGACTGGCCCTAGGACATTGATGACGTAAATTCGGGAATATTTCGCAGCTTGTACAAAGGCTTGCAGTCTCACGAAGCATCTAACTATATACAAATGCCCGCGCGGCAGACACGGGTGAAAAACACACGGCGCATGCGTAAGGAAAACAAAAGACTAACTGAATTTTACGAAGGGTTTCGTGTTTTCGTGTGGTTATGTATTATGCGAATTGGGAAAGAAAACAACTAATGTAATGTGTTAGGGAAATATAAACACTAACGTTCTAGCAACTTTCTTAACTTTTAAGATTTACCAAACGCCGATAAATCTCCAATGGTTTTATTGTAAACACGACCGTCTTCCGAGCGTGTGCAGTGCGTTTTTCACCCGTGTCGCGCGGCAAGCCTTCATTATACGTTTTATTAAGTCAAAGTGAGGTTTGCCGGTCATTTGCATCTGCCTTGTGAAAAAGGTCTATAAACAAGCTAGTAAGAAATGAACGTATAGAAAAAAACATAACTATATATCAAATTAACGTAGGAGTTATACCCTACCTCTGATTCCATGTTCGAAATCTGTTCATCAGCTGATTTACTGCTGCCGTGAAGGTTTTGTCTTGCATGCTCAAGATCCCGCTCAAGCTGCTCATTCTGGAACATACAAAATCATCATCATCACCATCACCATCATAATCACCTTCATCATCACATTATCATATGCACTACAATCATCATCATTATAATTATCTTGATCAAAGTCATCATTATCACTGTCTATCATCATTATCTTCTTCATCGTCATCAACACTATCATCACCATCAGCGTCATCATCACCATAACCACCATCGTTTTCGTTATCAACACCAACTTCATCACCATTTACAAACACTCCCATCACCATCATCACCAACACCTCAACAATCACCACCATCACCATCATCACCACCATCATCATTACAATCCATCCCATCACCATCATCATCACCACCACAACAATCACCACCACAACAATCACCACCACAACAATCACCACCACAACAATCACCACCACAACAATCACCACCACAACAATCACCACCACAACAATCTCCACCACAACAATCACCACCATCACCATCATCATCATCACCACCATCATCATCATGGTATCACCATCATCATTACAAACAATCCCATAATCATCATCATCATCATCATCACCACCACAACAATCACCACCATCATCATGGTATCATCACCACCATCATCATTACAATCCCTCCCATCACCATCATCATCACCACCACAACAATCACCACCACCACCACCACCATCATCATCATTGTATCACCATCATCATTACAAACCCTCCCATAATCATCATCATCATCATCATCACCACCACAACAATCACCACCATCACCATCATCACCACCATCAACATTACAAACCCTCCCATCACCATCACCACCACAACAATCACCACCACAACAATCACCACCATCACCATCATCATCATCATCATCACCACCACCATCATCATCCTCATCACCACCATCATCATTACAAACCCTCACATAATCAACAATAGCTAGTTAACAGCATAATTACCTTTTTCATAAAAGTCTGTATTCTCTCTGATTCACTTGTTTTATCTTTTAATAAATGCTTTGTCGATGATAACTGATCCTCTAAACTTGATATCTTAAACAAAAGTTATCAATCAATAGACGTTTGTTTAAATAAACCTTCTACTCATACAAAAGTGTTTTATTATTTGGGAAGATTAAGAACTACACCCACTATTCCTAAAAATTAATAATAAGTAATGCATTGAAATGCGTTCGGTGTATAAGTGAGATACATGAGAAAAAGATCATATGCCCTTGGCGGGAATTGAAGCCCACAGTTTCGGCTATCTAGTCCGACGTACGTGTGTTACCACTACACCACAAGGACCAACCACGCTGGATACGCAGCCGGACAATGTATTATAGGGCAACTGTGGGGTCACCTGGTTCTTAATATTGAATGTAGGTATTGAAGTGTGGGTCCGAGTCTACCTGATGTTGGTAGAACACTTGTGTCTGTCTAAAAACATTGAGACAAATGACAAAAAGATACCTTTTCTTTAAGTGACGCAACTTCGTGCTCATGCATTCGTTTACTTTCTGTCAAAGCAGACTCCTTTCGTTCCAGTCGCTCATTCAACGTGCTTACCTGAATAATACAAGTAACAGTTAAATTAGGTTTATTTTATACACCTATTTCAAAAATCGTTGTCGCAGCCGAAGCTACAGTCCATACTGTAAAGCCTGCAATGGATGTTGGTTACATGCACTTAATTTGTGATTCATTGCACGTGTTTAGAGAAATATCTATATTTATATCTACCATCTACCACAACAACAACTTGTTATGGTCATATAGCACAAACACGTACAATCAAAATATGCTATGAACAAATCGATAACAAGAGACGAAATACCAACATCCTTTGCAGACCAGAGTGTGGACTGTGTCTTTGTGTGCGACAACGATTTTTGAAATAGGTGTATATTAATTTTGCGCCCAAACATTTACTCGAAAGAGCGAAGTTTTGGTCCATCTTCTCACGTTGAACTGACTTTGACGCATGATATTTTTCCATCTATAGCGCATTCGATTCAAATAATAATCCACAGCACATAAATGGAAGGTAGAATTTTTATGCCTTAGTTTTTCGGTATTTGGACTTTATTTTTAAGGATGAGATTGCAAACCAAATGTTCCATGTTAGCGTAAAATTCTTCCATTCGACATGCAAAGATATGCAAATGACAGAAATACACCCATGCGCAGACAAAATGTATACATGCTGTGCCTGTGCCTGTGCCTGTGCCTGTGCCTGTGCCTGTGCCTGTGCCTGTGCCTGTGCCTGTGCCTGTGCCTGTGCCTGTGCCTGTGCCTGTGCCTGTGCCTGTGCCTGTGCCTGTGCCTGTGCCTGTGCCTGTGCCTGTGCCTGTGCCTGTGCCTGTGCCTGTGCCTGTGCCTGTGCCTGTGCCTGTGCCTGTGCCTGTGCCTGTGCCTGTGCCTGTGCCTGTGCCTGTGCCTGTGCCTGTGCCTGTGCTGCTTGTGAAAACCAGGCTTAAGAAAATAATCGAAATTTCTTGGTGCACGAATAATGGGACATGAACTTACAAGAGATCCTAGTGTGTTTATTCTATCGTTAGATCCCGCTCTAGAGTCGATAAGCTGCTGTCTTGATTCAGATAGCCTCTCTTCTAGGGTCTTACGCTAAAATGAGAAGTGAAAAAAGCCATCGTTGTTACATAATTATGAGTATTTAATAAAATTTTTCACTCAATTGAAGAATAGCTTTTGGGTTACCTGCGTAGCGGCTCTCTCGAAGGAAAGGAGGAGGGGAGGGTGAAAAAAGAGGGGGAATGGGTCGAGGGGAGGGGAGGGGAGGGGAGGGGAGGGGAGGGGAGGGAGAGGTTCTAAATCATACAATATGGACGCTGAACCGCAATGATGCATGGGAAAGCGCTACATTAGCAAAATACCACCGCTAATTTATCATGTATAAGCCTGCGTAGCCAGCCACGAAGGGAGAGGCGGTGAGGGGAGGGGAGAACGGAAAAATCACCTAGCGCCTGGCTACGCAGGCTAGTCATGTATTTCCTGTATATTTGTCGAGTTAAAAAAATAGAGAGATTATTTCTTTGGAACATGAAGGCAGGGAGGACAGGAAGCACTCATGGCCAAAAGTAGCGTGTGTGCTCCTTAGAATTTTCAAAATTACCCCTTAGCTAATAGACGCTGGACATCCTTTTGAAATAGGCGTGGCATGGAAAGGTGACTCTCAACGCCTAATAAACATGCGAAGGTAAAGAGGTCTATTATAGTTAATAATCATTGTTTTTTAACTTTGAATGTAACGTATAATACTATAATACTAAGAGATGCAACATTAAAACAAAACGAAACATATCGCGGCTATGTATACGAAGGGAGATGGGCTCTTCCTTTTTCGATGCACTAAAGCAACCTTATTTAACGTCGGTAACTCGTTACAGTCATTGCATGACTGATAAACCAGTTGTGGCCGACGGTTCTCTCTCCATCAGTGCTCTCTGAATCAGTGCTCCGTTTTAGGGGTATTTAAAACTACTTAATTAAAGCTACACGGAAAGGAGACAAGTCGAAACAAAGATGTGAGGTCACTGGGAATCGAACCCGGGACCTCTCGCACAGAATGCCGCACACTAACCAACTGTGCCATACTAAATTTCAACTTTCACACCGTATAAGGTACCGAATCGCAAGCATGCATGCTGAACAAGTACGCTATTACCATACCTCTTTTTCAATTGCTTCATATTTGTCATTTCCAGATAGGCGATGGTCTTGTAGCCTGAAAAAGAAGTTGAAGTTTCTAATAATGGCAATGGTGTCTTCTAATACTGATTTAATAAGGTATCGCCTTTTTGCATAGGGTTAGCCTGCAAAACTGGCGTTCTTTCGGGTTTTGAGCTTCCTGTGTTGAACGGGCGAGCAAAAAGGAAGCGAAGGGCTAGTCTCCATATTTCGCGCGGTCAAAATATTAACACAGGAAGCCCAAGATTCTTAAATTCTCCAAAAAGCCAAAAGAACGCCTGTTCTGCAGGCTAGCAGAGCTAGGGAGTATAGTGTGCACCTGTCGGTGAATGGCTAGTCAAATGTACGTTGTGCACCATCTACTTGACACGCTACAGATATATTCATGGACGTGGCATTTGCCGCTCGTTGTGCCGTAAGCGCTTCTATCGTACACTAAGTAAGTTAATTTAAAAAAAAAAGAAACATGCAGTGAAAGATGATTTTCCATTAAGTTTTCACTGCAATAATTTCATTTTCTATTTGGCAAATTCATAATTATTTTTGCCTAGCTGTCAAACCTTACATTTCACCTGCCATTTGTCTATTACCAAGCAGTTATTTTGAGCCTGGCCTCTATTGCTCTAACAGTCAATGTGTTAATGTTGAAAAATGCATTATTATTTAGTGAAGAATGGCACTAAAAACAAGAAGCGTTTTTCTATTTTTTTATCGGCATCTTTCGTTACTCTAGAAGACACAACAGTCAGTAGAGCTTTACAAGTGCCATAACCACAGGGAGCCCAAGCTCGTCACTTTTTTTTGATGTTTTACATTAAATGTATGGAGTTGCGAAATATCCTTTCGCTGTGCCTCAAATATACAATAATAAAGACGTTTTTTTACGTAGATAGTTGTGTATAACTGTTTTCTAGTCTGTGACCGAGTTTTAGCTCAATTAGAGCGATAGGATATCTCGCGACTCCATATATTTACTGTAAAACATCACAAGTGGCGAGCTTGGGCTCCCTGTGCCATAACAAGCTATCAGTACTATTATTAAATACCTAATAAGCTATCAAGCCATAACAAGCTATCAGTACTATTATTAAATACCTAATAAGCTATCAAGTCATAACAAGCTATCAGTACTATTATTAAATACCTAACAAGCTATCAAGCCATAACAAGCTATCAGTACTATTATTAAATACCTAACAAGCTATCAAGCCATAACAAGCTATCATTATTAAATACCTTCTCTCCAGGTCTCCATTTCTTTCCTCCAGGTTCTCTATCTTAACTTGCCTCTCATGTAGCTGTGCACTCGTCTAAAAAGACACAGACAAGGTTACAAACAGATAAAGTTCACTACATAACAAGTTTTGTGTACACTGTTTTCGAACTGCAGAACTTCACTCGCATATGTTACATGCGTACGCTGATCAAAAAAAGGCTTAAAGTGCACCTGACGCCCTTCATGATATTTGGCAAATCTGTTGTACATGAGGTGTATAATAAGTGTACTTAATATTTCTTGATGTCGACCTCTCCTTTTTGAGATATGAACATTTGAAATCTGAAAATGCAAATGAGGTGACGTCATCCCAGGAATTTGTCAAAGTTTGTTTTAAAGCTGACAGCAAGCTTGTTTTTTTAGTAATACAGATATTGAGCTTTAAAAAATTGCTATAATTATTTCCAGAGAACTTTTGTATATTTAATGAAGCCTGGGATGACGTCACTTCATTTGCATTTTCAGATTTCAGATGTTTATATCTCAGAAAGGAGAGGTCGACATCAAGAAAAATTAAGTACACTTATTATACACATGATGTACAACAGATTCGCAAAATATCATGAAAGGCGTCAGGTGCACTTTAACGCCTCATCGATCTGGCGACCTAAAGAGATTATGGCATACTCTGATTGCATCGAGGCAACAGACGAGTGAGCTAAATGAGACATTGAACGTGCGTTTTATTAGCAGAAATAGTAATTGATTGAGTGCGCGTGGCATTGCATTAGATACTGTGTACATTTATCCGTTTCGGTGATTTCTACCCATGCTACCTTTCGGTCTAGTCGCGTAGACTTGAAGCCTATTGACGACAATGTTTTTTGAATTGACTGTATAACGATATGTCTTTTGGTGCTCCAACTCACCTGGTTTTTATACAGAGTATATGATTGACGTACACTACTTAGTTCGGTTTCTGTCTGTTCTATTGATTTCTCTACTCGGGACAGTTGTAATGATTTCTGTGGACAAGAAAAAAGGGCAATGAATACTTATTAACAGGTTTTACACCGACAAAGAAGCAGATAGCTTTATGTACCCGGTAGCCTCCGTGGCATCCTCGGGAACCCAGGGGTATTCTTCTGTCGCTCGTTTCTCGCTTCCACAACATATACCCCTGGGAACGTAGTCTGTTGGAGCTTGTTCCGGAAGTCAAAATTCAAACTTATTTAACGACTTTCTTTGAATGGTTATCTTGATTTTCATTGGTCGACCTAATAAGGTCGACCAATCAGGAAAGAGCTGAATTTTGACTTCCGGAACAAGCTCCAACAGACTACGTTCCCAGGGGTATATGTTGTGGAAGCGAGAAACGAGCGACAGAAGAATACCCCTGGGTTCCCGAGGATGCCTCCGTGGCGGCTCTTCGGGATTGGGGAAGAGGAGAGGGGATTGGAGAGAGAGGGGAGGGGAGGGTAGGGTTAATCTTTTTCCCTTCCCCTCTCTTTTTTGTAGAGTTTCTTCACTCTACAAAGGTGTATTAGTCAAATATCTGTTTCACTGGTTTAGTTTAGAAAGTGTATTAATTAAAGTGTAATAGTCAAACAACAACAAAAGAACACAAAGCAATGAAAGCATACTAAAGAGTAATACACTAAAGTGTGTTTCACGGCCGTTAGAGTTGTTTTCATGAACCCGTGAAACACAACTAGTGTATCACTCTTTAATACACCTTAATCCCAGTGTTGTTTTTTGTTGTTGTTGTTATTATTTGACTATTACACTTTAACTAATACACTTTGTTTCACGGGTTAATGAAAACCACTCTAATGAAAACGGCTCTATCTGTTTCACTGGTTTAGAGTGGTTTTCGTTAACCCGTGAAACAAAGTGTAATAGGGAAAGAGTAATAAAGTGTATTAATGTGTAATAGTGCTATTGAACAAATGATTATAAAGTGGTTTTCATTAACCCGTGAAACAAAGTGTAATAGGGAAAGAGTAATAAAGTGTATTAATGTGTAATAGTGCTATTGAACAAATGATTATAGAGTGGTTTTCATTAACCCGTGAAACACACTTTAGCGTAATATGCTTTATTACACTTTAGTACACTTTAACTTTAACTTTGTGTTTTATAATCATTTGTTCAATAGCACTATTACACATTAATACACTTTATTACTCTTTCCCTATTACAATTTGTTTCACGGGTTAATGAAAACCACTCTAAAACACAAAGTTAAAGTGTAATAAAGTGTAATAAAGCATTTTACGCTAAAGTGTGTTTCACGGGTTAATGAAAACCACTCTAGTGCCTTCACTCTACTAAGGTGTATTAGTCTAGTATATACTTCACTGGTTTAGAGTCTTCACTCTACTAAGATGTATTAGTCTAATATATACTTCACTGGTTTAGAGTCTTCACTCTACTAAGGTGTATTAGTCTAATACATATTTCACTGGTTTAGAGTCTTTTTTGACAAACCTGTGTTAGTTCGCTGACTGTTTTATTCAGTTCGTCTCTTAACGAGGTATTTTCTTTTTCTGTATTGGTTATTTTTGTTTGAAGTTGTTTATCTCGCGTTTCACATTTGGTTCTGGTAAACAAAAGAACAAAATTGGCGTTATATTATATATTAGAATACCTTTATAGGGCATTGTGGCGCATTTTGCGAGCTCAAATGAACAAATCAGCGGGTTAAAATATATTTTAGCCCGCTAAGATTAGATCGTTGCTCGCTGCGCTCGGGCTAAAATGAACCTGAGTCGGGCCAAAAACATATTTACTCCACCGAACCTCCACTCTATTGTTATAGTAATGCCTTTCACAAATACAGAAGGCAAACAGACATAGAAAAAGAGGAACAACAGACAGACAGACAGACAGACAGACAGACATGCAGGTATAGATCAAGGCAGACGGACAAACTGGCAAGCAGGCAGTGAACAGACAGACAGACAGACAGACAGACAGACAGACAGACAGACAGACAGAGAATCAGGTAGAAAAAACAGACAGAGAATCAGGTAGAAAAAACAGACAGACCTTAACAAGCAAGCAGAAAAACAGAGACATACTAACAGCTCAGTAGTAGACAGACGGACCGAAAGTTGGGCAACTACAGAACGACAAGCACATTGAACAAGCCAATAATTGTATGCTGATAACTAAACTTACAATAAAGGATAACGCTAGAATTCGACGATTTGCAGTATCTTAAGTACATTACGAAAATCGTTATTGATAAGATAAATAAACACACAGATAAAATAAGTATACCTTTCTCTAGCTAAGTCGTCGAGTCGTTCTTGTAGTGATTCTAAATCATTCCTTTGTTTGGCGTACTCTTTGTCCAGGTCGTCTAATTGCTAAAACGACAACCAGATATACTATGCCCAGTCTCACGCGTTATCTAGCACTACCTCTGTACTATTTGACAAAAGGCGCATTTGTACAGTCTAAGCCTCGATTTGTTGTCAAAATATTCACAAATTCCAATCAAAGCACGAAGTAATGTTATCGCTTAACAATAGCAAACACATTTGAATGTACTCTGAATTGAGGCTATCCCTGTGCAAATGCGCCTTTGGTCCAAAAGTACAGCGGTGCTAGAAAACATGAAACCAGTCTATCACACTGAAAAAAAAAATATAGTATACACCGAATCGAAAACTTAGTGAAATAACTATTGCTCTTGACTAACTAGCCTCTCATACATGTGAAAACTCTATTGTTTTCCAACGTGAAAACGAGGATAGCCAGTCAAGAGCTATATACGGTCGTAATATCTCAATTTGGTCTCTTGATTATTTTCATTCGACAATTTACCTTGCTTTTCTCGAAGATTTCAGCAGCTTTCCGTGTCGAGTCAGTTTGGTACTGTATAAACTAGAATTGAAGAAGAAGAATAAGCAACAACTACACAAGCTCTACGCACAGTCAGTACAGCCGCAAAGGGTATATTATACACCTATTTCAAAAATCGTTGTCGCCAACAAAGCCACAGTCCACACTCTGAAGCCTGCAAAGGATGTCGGTATTTCGTCTCTTGTTATAGATTTATTCACAGCATATTTTGATTGTACGTGTTTGTGTTATATGACCATAACAACTTGTTGTTGTGGTAGATATAAATACAAATATTTCTTTAAAAAACGTGCAATAAATCACAAATTAAGTCCATGTAACCGATATCCTTTGCAGGCTTTAGAGTATGGACTGTAGCTTTGGCTGCGACAACGATTTTTGAAATAGGTGTATATTGATTAGATTATATTTGATATTGTTTAAAAATAATAGTCCTTTTCACAGTTCCGTCCAGTGGCCTCGAACGATAGTTCCAAGTCAAGGCTGTAGTTGCTGCACATGATAACTTATAGATTTGCCATGTGTAACAACTCGAATCTTGACTTGAAACTATTATTCGTGGTCACTGAACGGAACTGTGAAAACGACTATTGCGATACCGAAAAGTAAAGATATGTACGCTTCAAACACTAGTTTGAAAAAATGAATTTTACGTTCAACTATTTTTCATTTGTGATCTTTCAAAATCACTGTAACTTTTCCTGGTATGAGCAACCCACAAGCAAACTATAAAAAGTGTATAAACATGTCTTTTTGTCCAACATATTTGTTGACTTATTTAGAATACACGCGCGCGTCGTTCTGCTCCTGTTTTCCCGCCAATTTTTTGCCGCTTTTTCTCGCTACTATCCACCCCTCCCCTAGTGTTTTACATACCAGTGATTTCATTTTAGTAAGCTCTTGTTCTTGTAAGCCATGTAGCTCACGTAAATCCTCAAATCGGTTACTTTCCTAACACACCACCAACATCGTGATTATTATTTACACTATGTAATACGATTAATTAAACTTTAAAGATCATTTGGCGAACTTTTACTGCTGCACAATTATCATCATAGACCACTTTCATAAATACCATAATATGTACTGGAAAATGATGTTTTCAAGTAAACAGATATTTTAATATATTTTAGCACTGTCATATGAAAGAACCACCTAAAATAGGCATGTTTGGAAAGTTTTGATGCTATGGCTAAAATACCAAAGAAGTTATGCTCAATGAAAAATGTAGAAATTTGTATGTAATTTTCTGCTGAGGCCTTTGTCTGCCTCGTTTTGGTGTTTTTCTGATTTTTCAAATTCGTATAGCTTCTTGCAAATTTAATCGTTTTTTCCTTTTATGAAAGTCGTCTATAACCATCACAATTATCATGATCATTATGTTCATCTCCATGTCGAACATCAACACTGGCATCCTTTATCAGTCTACATAGCCATTATCATTATCAACATCTCAATCATCATCATAACCATCATCATCATCACCACCACAACCACAACCAGTCCTACCACCATCAACATAAACACAATCAACATTATCATAACCATCATCATCATAACCATCATCATCACCACCACAACCACAACCAGTCCTACCACCATCAACATAAACACAATCAACATTACCATAACCATCATCATCATAACCATCATCATCACCACCACCACCACAACCAGTCCTACCACCATCAACATAAACACAATCAACATTATCATAACCATCATCATTATAATCAATATCAACACCACCACCACCACAACAACCAGTCCTACCACCATCAACATAAACACAATCAACATTATCATAACCATCATCATTATAATCAATATCATCACCACCACCACAACAACAACCAGTCCTACCACCATCAACATAAACACAATCAACATTATCATAACCATCATCATTATAATCAATATCATCACCACCACCACAACAACAACCAGTCCTACCACCTTCAACATAAACACAATCAACATTATCATAACCATCATCATTATAATCAATATCATCACCACCACCACCACAACAACAACCAGTCCTACCACCATCAACATAAACACAATCAACATTATCATAACCATCATCATTATTATCAATATCATCACCACCACCACCACCACAACCAGTCCTACCACCATCAACATAAACACAATCAACATTATAATAACCATCATCATTATAATCAATATCACCACCACCACCACAACCAGTCCTACCACCATCAACATAAACACAATCAACATTATCATAACCATCATCATTATAATCAATATCACCACCACCACCACCACCACAACCAGTTCTACCACCATCAACATAAACACAATCAACATTATCATAACCATCATCATTATAATCAATATCATCACCACCACCACCACCACAACCAGTCCTACCACCATCATATAAACACAATCAACATTATCATAACCATCATCATTATTATCAATATCATCATGATCACATCGTCTTCGTCCCTTGCTTAATCGGCAAAGCAAGCTATGAAGGTATGCGTTGATTTAGGAAAGATGGTCAGACGACAAAGAGTATGCACATTTTGTAGCAAGCAAAAACATTTGCATAACGTCTTACCACGGCGTGCGCTTTGTCTTTTTGGTTCAAATCCTACATGAGCAGCGCAAAAAATGCAATTAGAACAAGAAGGAAAAAAATACCGACGATGATATAAATATATTTCGTAATTTGATCGGCAACGCCCATCGAGTACAATTCCTCACTATTTTTGCTCACGTAAAAGAGGGAGAAACTAAAGAAGTCCAAAAGTGGAAAAACGAGAAATATTACCATGTACAAATTAGATTGCTTGTGAGTTGTCGTACCAAGGTAAGTAAGAGACTAGCGACATAAGCATTAGCATAAGCAATATACGCAGACTCAGTTAGACTTTGCTCATTAGCCGCACTTGTCTTTTCTCACACCTAGTCGAGAAATGCTTCACTAAGGCCTCGTCTACACGAATCCGATCCGGCTGAAACCGCATAGAAATATTTGCGTCTACACGAATCCGCGTATCCGGAGGATTCAAGTAAAAGTATGCGGTTTCGGTGACCGGATTCACTGGATTCGTGTGGACGATAGGCCGATTCGCATCAAAAAGTATGCGGTTTCAAAAGTATCCGGATCCGTGTAGACGGAGTCAAATATTTCTATGCGGTTTCAGCCGGATCGGATTCGTGTAGACGAGGCCTAAGTCCGCGTATGTTGTTTATGCTTATGTCATTAGTGTGAACCAGGCTTTAGCTTTCATGTTTCTTTACCCATTTCAGACCATGTGATTATAAAGAGGTCCCTTACAGGATATTCTTTTAATTTAGAATTGAAATACGTTCGATGTATAAGTGAAATACAGATACAGATACATGAGAAAAATCCGAACCCCACGGTTTCGGCTTTCTAGTCCGATGGGCATATGATATATATATATTTTATTTTTGGTATTTATCTGTATTTCTTTTAATTTCTTTTGATGTTATTATGTTTCTTACCTGTGATTTTTGTTTTATTGCTTTTTCATGATCAGTTTTGATTTTCACTATTCGTTGTTGGTATTCCTCTTCTAAGTCTAGTAGTTTTCTACTGGATTCTATATAAGAATATCAAATATCGGTTACCGAATGGATCATCAATGAATAATGATGGTAATTAAGATGATAATGATGACGATAATGATGGCGGTGGTGTAATGATGATGATGATAATAATGACGACGATGAAAATGGTGGCAGTATTTGTGATGATAATGATGATGATGATGATGATGATGATGATGATGATGATGATGATGATGATGATGATGATGATGATGATGATGATGATGATGATGATGATGATGGTAAAGACGGTGGCAATGACAACGAAGTGGTAATAATGACAACGACAACGATATATACACATGTATTGTGTGCATTATAAGTATTAAAATATTATGATGGTGGTGGTTGTGGTTGTGATGATAATGATGTTGATTGTGATAGTGTTGATGATGATTAAAGGTGCTCCTAATTGATGGTTATGATATCACAATGGGAGCTGATAATCATGAGGATACTGTAATGATGACAGAGTTAGTGTAAATAGTGGTGATGATGACATTATAATGATGCCGACAGAGTGATAATGATGATACTATAATGATGATGACGTTAAGTTCTATTACTGACCTTGTTCTTGTTTGTCAAGTTTTTCCTCAAAATTGTCTTTTGATCTAGTGTGTTCTCTTAATAAACCAGCCATTCCTTTAACAATAACAACAACAATATTTCTTTTAATTTCATTTTGAATTATAAAATAATTGACAGAAGGTATAATAGATTGACCAATGCCACATTTCGGCATAGCAACAAACCTTGTATTTTCTGTTCAAGTTTGGTGACTTGTTCAGTTTTCTGTGCCAGTATGGCAAGAATATCTTCCCGTGATGCTCCAGGGCCAACCTGAAAACATGACAAACACAGTGTTAGATGGATCAGAATATTTGAACGTTAAAAGACATTTATTTTTTCAGTCATGATTTCTGTTACGATAATACATGTCTGGTACTATTGATGACAATGACGAAGACGGTGGTAATGATGGTGGTGGTGGTGGTAATGATGCTGATAACAATGGTGATAGTGATGATGATATAGTTGACAGTGGAGAAAATGATGATGGTGATGATGGTAATGCTGGAGATAGTGATGGTGATAGTGATGATGGTATTGGTGACAGTAGATAAAATTATGATGATGATGATGATAACGCTGCTGATAGTGATGGTGATAGTAATGATGATATAGTTGACAGTGGAGAAAACGATGATGGTGATGCTGGTAATGCTGCTGATAGTGATGGTGATAGTAATGATGATATAGTTGACAGTGGAGAAAATGATGATGGTGATGATGGTAATGCTGCTGATAGTGATGGTGATGATGGTATTGGTGACAGTGGAGAAAATGATGATGGTGATGCTGCTGATAGTGATGGTGATAGTGATTATGATATAGTTGACAGTGGAGAAAATGATGAAGATGATGGTAATGCTGCTGATAGTGATGGTGATAGTGAAAATGGTATTGGTGACAGTAGATAAAATTATGATGAAGATGATGATAATGCTGCTGATAGTGATGGTGATAGTGAAAATGGTATTGGTGACAGTAGATAAAATTATGATGAAGATGATGATAATGCTGCTGATAGTGATGGTGATAGTGATGATGATATAGTTGACAGTGGAGAAAATGATGATGGTGGTGATGGTAATGCTGCTGATAACAATGGTGATAGTGATGATGGTATTGGTGACAGTGGAGAAAATGATGATGGTGGTGATGATAATGCTGCCGGTAGTGATGGTGATAGTGATGATGGTATTGGTGACAGTGGAGAAAATGATGGTTCTGTTAGTGGTGATAATGATGCTGAAAATTATAGTCATGCATGACGATGATGACAAAGATGATATTGATGATTGTGGAGGTGGTGATAACGATGCTGATAATTATGGTAATACTGATGATGACGATGATGTTTGAAATAAAAATGATAATCCCATTAAATCAGGAGCCCTGATTAAATAAAGACACAAAATTCACCAGAAATTAAACATCTCTGCTTTAAAATTATCTTGCTAAAAACATTTTATAAAATTGTAAAATATTAAATATTCTTATTCTTATATGAATATTAGCTATTTAAATCTACCACTCGAGAAACTAAGACGGGCAGATTTAAATACAGACATACATCATATACGGCTAGTTTGAGCAACCATGGCAACAGCATAACCAAGAGCATATTTTTTCTTTAATTGTCGTGTAAATATGATAATAATAGTATTTTTGTATTGAAATTGATGTTAAATAAACGCCTTTTGTGAAACTTTACAAAAATGAGGTTTTAAAATGTTTAGAAAACATAGAATTAATTACGATAGAATTGAAACATTTTTTGACACATTTCACGTTATAATATCACGAAAGCTATAATGATACATTTAAAAGTGGTGAATTAACATTCGTAATTACTCGTATTAAACTCGAAGTATTTTTTTCTTAACTTAAAACATTATGAAGTACTTAACAAGAATATTGCAATTTCTATTTTCGAATTCGTTTGCTGATAAAACATTAGAAAATACCACTTATATTAACAAAATGTCTCTTGTGATGAGCTAGTGGAATATCTTCTTTGTTTTACAGTTAAAAAACCTTTCAAAATAAATATTTTGAAAGCAAAAACAGTGTAGTAATTGTAAAAGTATCTATCGTTATCTATCGAATTTTTAATCTTTTAAAAGTGAGGAAAACAATAGTATTTTAGTTAGTAAATTTGAATTGAATTTCCTAAATTAATGAGCATTTTTTTTAAAGTTATTTTTTGATTTTTAACTGGGATTTTTACTGAAAGCAAGAACTTCGAAGTGAACTTCGAAGGAATCATAAATTATTAATATGTCTTTAAAAACCATGAACAGTTTTCTTTGCTTCTTTGAGCAAACGACTCACTCATAACGAAAAATGTACACAGACAAAAAAGTCACGTCAAGAATCAGTAAATCGTGAAAAGTGATTTTGGAGTTTGTTTGAATTTTGGCGGAAAAATTGTCGCGTAAACTCCTCGGGTCAAATGAACAGCAATATGATGTAAAGAAACGATTCAATCAAAATGGACCACACAAAAACACAAAGAAATAACGGGTATTATAATTGTTGGGAAAAATCGTCGAGAAAATTACCATAAAAACGACTAAATTATGTGTTTAAATTAGAAATAAATTTGTGTTAAAAAGTGAAATTCACGCTATTCTGATCACTGCCAAGCCATGCATAACATTAAAAATACATGACTGAGAAGAAAATGTTCCATGTTCTTGTAGTTTAGTTCACTTACCGGACTGTTTGAAGAGTCTGAAGGTGTCCACGTTGGTGTAAGAGACGTCGGCCGGCTGGCGAACGAAGCCCGTCTTGAAACATAACCTGAAGTTGACGATAAGTCGCTGAAAACGCTCTCTTTTGACTCGTAAAGACTGGCCGTGCTCAGACGTCTTTTTTCCCACTTGTTTTCACTGTAACCATTAAGCCGTGCCTTGACTTTTCGCCGAGGTTTAGGGCTAGATGGTTGTGAATTATTTCCATCTGAAGACGTTTCCTCTTCGGCGATTTTTTGCTTAAGTTTAGCAAACATTTACTCGTGTCATGTGAATTTTTCTTAACAGTTTTTAGCGATCCTCATGTTTTGGATTGATCGTACTTCCTTTCTTGGTGACTTCCGCTGGACACCGGTAACTTATTAGTATGTGCATTTTAATGAGGTATCGCGGGCGCTTTGTTTAGTAACACATGTAGGCCAGTGATCGGTCGTAAGGACCTTTTTATAACGACCAGCGTGGTCCGTAGTAACGATTTAAAAATATAAATATAATAAAAGAAAAGAAAATAGAAAGGAAAGAACAGGACAGAATAACAGAGGAAAAAGAAAGGAAATAACCTGAGATAACAAAAGAATAAAAGAAGAGAAAATAGAAATGAAATGAAAAGAAAAGAAAGGAAAATATAAAAGATATAAAAAGAAAAGATCAGATCAGATTAGAAAGGAAAGGAGAGGAAAGAAAAGAATACAATACAATAGAAAAGGTAAGAAAAGAAAAGAAAAGAAAAGAAAAGAAAACGAAAAGAAAAGACAAGACAAGACAAGACAAGACAAGACAAGAAAAAAGAATAGAAAAGTTTAAAAAAATGATAAGAAAAGAGAAGTAAAGAAAAGTAAAACTATAAAGTAAAAAAAGGTAAAGAAAAGATAAAAACAGATAAGAAAAGATCGGGAAGGAAAGAAAAGAAAAGAAATAAAGAAAAGAAAAGAAAAGAAAAAGAAAAGAAAAGAAAAGAAAAGAAAAGAAAAGAAACGAAACGAAAAGAAAAGAAAAGACACGACACTTGCCAGATTTGGCAATATGTGTCACGTGACAAAATGGCGTCCCCAAATAATCATCAGGGTTGCTTGTTGTCATGGATTTTTTTGTAGTAAAATCAAATCAATCCAACAATTCACTGTAATAGGAGCAATCTATTGACATTTAAGTAGCAGTAGATGCCCATATTTGGATACTACACGACCTTTTATGACCTTTTATGATAAGTTATTGTTGAATTTTTGATGATCGTTGGTGTTTTCAGAGCTATTTAAAAGTATCATTTTGACGTTTTTAGCAAAATTTGCCCGTGGTTGAAAGAAATCGGCTGGATTAGATCAAAAGTATTTGAGTTTTCCTTTTTAACAGTATAATTTTTGTGTTGGCGCACAGCGAAAAAGTGATGGCGCATTTACAATGAAACGGCACACTGCAGTGAAACAGCATGGGCGCCATTTTACATCTCAGCAGTGGAGGCTCGTACGAAGAAGTATCTGGACAACGATCGTAGGGTTTGTTGTAACTACTTTGGGCGAAGGGTCAAAAGCATATTAAGAAACGTTTCGAAATTATCATTCAAATAGGAGGCGTTACAGCTTTGGAAGGAATGTTTCAGTATCGAACGAGAAGATGTGTTCACGCAAACCCGTGCCGGCCGGAGGTATATCTGATCGCGCGCGTTGACAAAGATCCGACCTTGCATCAATTTGACGCAACATTGTAGAAGAGACAAAGCCTTTGATTTTGTATCCAAAATGTGTATTTGGTTATCATAAACATTGTAAAAGTGATTCGTTGCTTATTTAATAGCATATTATTTCGGATGTTATGCCCCCTACCACGACACGGTCACCACGCGTACCCAGTAAACCAGCAATGGAACTACAGCCAAGAAGTAGGTAGGGGCTATCATCCCATTTGAAAGGGTTATTCCTTTGTAATAAGTGTATGTGGCTTCTATTGCGATCAATAAAATAGAAGATACCACTCGCCAACATTGAGTTTGTTAGCGTTATTTAAAGGGTAATAAATCCATAAACTTTTACAGATTTGTATGAGTACTAAGTATCTAATATTCATAGAAATAAATATATATATTTTAAAAGCGTTTGTGGCTATTCTTTGTAAGTCGTTTAATTTAGGTTCTTATTATTGATCGCTCACACATTTCAACATCTTTTGGTTGTTATGCTATTTGATACTGTTCTTGTGAATCCTCGAACGTGATTGGACAAAAGCAATGTCCAAAATATTGCCAAATCTGGCAAGTAACCGAACGAATGTTGTTGCACATACTGTCCTATTTATATCCCGTAATGTCAGGTTCAACAACAACAAACTATAAACTGGCTAAAAACAGAAAGCAGGAGATATTCTTTGATCACATTAGCTTACCAAACACGCAGTTTGACCATAAAAACTCGACAAACAAACAACTTGATGAATTCAGTATACCAAGTTTTCGGATTTGAGCCAACAAAGCTGCTTAAATATACTTAAATTTACCCCGCAGTTAAATCAAAACCCAATCCAGCAATTTTGCATTTCGAAATGATTTTTTATGATTTGTAAGTCAATTGTTTGGATTTGTTTAACTTTTAACGTTGTGTGACAGTATATTCGTCCTATTATACCATCTCCTTAACCAGCCACGGTGATAATAGATGTAAGAGCGATTTAAGTGGCGTGTAATTGTCCTACCAAATGATGTCATCCTATAAGCCGGCTTTTTGTGGGACAAAAATTATGGTTAATCTTTGAATTCTTTAGTAGATGAAGAAAAAGGAATATTTTAAAACGAAGTTTCATCTTCCTATTGTACTTGCTTAATGATACGCCTCCGTAAGGATGTCAAACACAAAAGCTTGGATTGTTATGCGGAGTCCCCGACCGTGAAGAGACTCGGTAATCAAACAGTGCATACCGACGAAGCAACTTTGATTTGAAGCCACAAAGTTGGCTTTTTCGGTAGATAAATATGAACGAGAAGTCTAATAGAAGGGCTCCTCTTACTTTTACAGCAGAGCAGCTTGATTATAAGGACAGTCAAGCAAGAAATGAAAACAAAAGAGCTAGAAACCGCTTGCATATCAACAAAGAGACGCTAAAAGGCCATGAAAGCACGAATGTCAGCTCGCTTGACTACGAAATGCGACGACTAAAGCATGAACTTCGAGGAATTAAACAGACTTCTGGCTACTTTGTCCTCAATCACGAAACTGCTGAAGATAGCGTGAGGATCAGACATCGGCACAAAAGAAGAGCTAAGACAAAAGTCACCAAGAAGAAACATTCTGTTGGCAAGACTACAGACTCAATTTACGAGATCGAAGAGCCGTCGAAAGAACACCTAAATGTCTCTCTGCCTGTTTTACCAACTATTTCATCTGCAAGTTCAGACTCGAGCGGCAAAAATGGCTTAAAATCACAAGATAATGGCAAAGTTCAAGACATAAATAACTACGATAATACTCCACGCGTTCCTAACACGACCTCGGAATCAAGAGCTCCAAAGTCGAATCGAAAAATATCCAATTCAACAAACTTAAACACTAATCCAAACAACGAGGCTACACTAACAAACGCCAATGGAAACGCTTTGAATACAGATGGGAAGGATTTTGCGGGTGATAAACTTTTAGGGGCTAATTTCGAAGCGGCAAAAAACAGAGTTCAAAACAGACTTGCAACAAGTACTGATAGTACATTTCAAGTCGAGGACGGTGATGATTTAACTCCTTATATGCATGTCCCTCCAGATGGTTTACCGAGAACAGCGTATCTTCTTCCTCCACTAGAACAGTTACTAACAGAAGCTAAAAAAGCTAGGTACATCCGAAAATTACGAAAAAAAGATAGAATCATGGATGAAGATGATCCAGAGAGAGAACTCAACATTGACGAGATTTTCAGCAAAAGTAGATAGCATTTTGAATATATATTTTTATTTGTCTACTTTGTTGTAAGTAGTTTTGAATTTATAGTTAGGGATTTTTAAAACTCCAAGAGTTTAAGATCGATAGTTAATTAAAGTGAAGCTCATTTGGCTAGGAGCGCAGATTTTTTTGATCTGTTTACATTGTGTAATAACTTGTACAAATTAGCAAAAACGAGAAAATTAGTTATTTTTTTAACAAAATAACACCACAAAAACTCAAGGAAATTAAAGTCTAATTTTTCAGAAATTTTGCACAGTGGTTATAATTGTCATAAACGATTTAGTAAAGGAAGAAAACTAATTTGTTCGGGGGGAAATGTTTGCATGAGTTACATCTATCGACCAAGGTGCCAAAAGAGTGTCAACAACATACTATTTCTGACAACTCAATTTTCACTTAATAAACGACTAAAAAAACACACCTAAATGAACTAAAAAAAAATCGTACCATTTTGGTTTAAAAATCAAAAACGTCTAAAACAGAGCTTAGCATTTCTAAGCATGTTTAAATCGGCAGTGTAAGTTTTTAAAAAACAAATCTCCGACTTTGATGAAATATTGACACATAGACAAAGACGAAGGTCTACAAAGGTCAGACCACGTCAATAATACAATGTTTGATAGCTGAAAACTCCAATCTCTATGAAAACACGACATGCCATTTTAAAGTGACACAAAAAGACAAATACATATGATGTAGCTAAGATGGCTAGCTTTCTAAAACAAACACTTTTTTAACTTGTCATCAATCCCTCCATTTTGCCAACATTAGATTAAAGCTTTGCTTTTTATTCCTATATCCCCGCCGTGTAAACAAAATATGTACAATTTTAAACACTTCACGAGAGGTGATTTTTTTCTAACTTTTTTCTCAAGGACTCTATAAACTTTGTCTCGAATTAAGAATTTCAAGCAGTTTGAAGTTTGAAAAATCCGTCTGGCCGTTTTGAAGTGGGTTGTGAAATTAGCATAATTGAAATCTAATGGAGTTTGCTAGGATTATATTTCCTATTTTACTAGTTCAATATTTATAAAAGAATTAAGTTAAAACAGTGGTTTTTGACGGCTATTTATAATTATGAGCAAAATAAGTTTGGGTATTATTGCGGATTGTAAAGGAAAACAATGCGACATTTTATAAGAGTATGAACAATCGGTCTTTCACCGTACCCCCCACAGCATTGTCGAAGTAAACAGTCTGAAATGCCTGTGTGGAAGAGATTTTGATAAATAAAAGTTTACTTTGTCAATGGTAGTTTTAGAGTTTGGTCTTGTAAAAGTACCAGCGTATATTCTAGCATACTGCATTTTTAAATCAGGTTGTCCAAGGAGAAAGGTCTTTCCATAAAGTGAACGAAATCCGGCATAGCCATGCTCTTGAAAAAATCAGTGGAGTTGTACTATCTACTTTAAGTGACACTATAAATATCTCAACAAACGGACCTCCATTGGTCTTGACAACAATAGTTAATGGTTGAAAACCTCGACTATTCGGCGTGTTTAATATGTGTACCACAGCCCATAAATCGTTGTCGCAGCCAAAGCTATCAACAGTCCTACGACTGCAAAGGATGTCGGTATTTATTGTTTCATCTTTATATCTACGACTGCAACAGCTTGTTATGGTCATATAACACAGACAAGTACAACCAAAAAATGTCCTAGATGTAAAAATCAAATTACAGGAGAAGAAATAACGACATCCTTTGCAGGTTTCAGAGTGTAGCTTTGAGTTGGAAAACGATTTTTGAAATAGGTGTGGACAACCTTTTTGAAATAGGTGTAATAATGAGAATTGTTCAAATACGTTCGCCATTCGTTTTCATTGTTGCAAAAAAACTTGTTACGGTCAAATAACACAAACACGTACAACCAAAATATGTCCTATGAATGAATCGATAACAAGAGAAAAAAATAACGATATCTTTTGCAGGCTTCAGAGTGAAGCTTTGATTGGGACAATTATTTTTGAAATAGCCGTGGACAACCTTTTTGAAATAGGTGTAACAACAACGAGAATTGTTCAAACACGACCGCCTGCATTCGTTTCGAATGTTCCAAATACTAATTGTACAACAATGAACCAGAACCCAAACTAATCTGGATATTTTACCATGATCTGGTTGACCATAAAGAGTAATAGCCCGCGTATAAGAACCTGGGTTTTAAGAACCTGTCAGGCTAAAATTTTCATTTTAAGCCCCCTCCACATAAGAACCTATTAAGGTTGAAGTACCATTTATATAAGAATTATGTAAGAACCTATTTGGGCTAAATTGAAAAATTCAGGTTCTTATATGCGGGCTATTACTGTACTGTGATGGTTATTTTTTAAAACGTTAGCAAAATGTTGTGCCCTATCTCGGTCTATTAAGAGGTATGCCGCCAAAAGCCTCTTTGTCTGCAGATAGCGTGTTGAGCTAGACATTAAGTCCTCCATGATAATAATTATCACAGATGAAAGATTCACTTGGACAAACAAAGAGACACGGAAAAGGTTTCACTGATCACATTTATGATTGTAAACTTAGTAGTTGCAGCAATGTACACTGTATATCATTACGATAAGTCCTCCATATATTTCTTATACAAAACTATCATAATTCGGGAACTACGTGACAAATGCTACACATTTCTCATGCAAAACTAACATCTTTTAAAACTGCGTCACATCCCGCAAAGGTGTAATGTTTATGTCCTCCACATTTCCCATGCAAAACTTTCATATTCGAGAACTGCGTGACAATGGCAGTCTAATAAGTCCTGCACATTTTGTCACGCAAAACTATCATGTTTGAAAACTACGTGACAACCCACAATGGCAGTGTAATTTTAAAGTCCTGCACATTTTTCACGCAAAACCTAAGATTCGAGAACTGCGTAACATGTCAGTCAAATAAGTCCTCCATATTTCTCACGCAAAACTATCATATTCGGGAACTGCGTGACAAAGTCCAGTCTAATAAGTCCTCCACATTTCTCATGCAAAACTATTATATTTCAAAACTGCGTCACAGCCCGCATTGGCAGTGTAATATTAAAGTCCTCCAAATTTCTCACGCAAAACTATCATATTCGGGAACTGCGTGACAAAGTCCAGTCTATAAGTCCTCCACATTTCTCATGCAAAACTATCATATCCGTAAACTGCGTGAGATTAATGTGTGCCACAATAGCAGTCTCACAAGTCGTCTACATATAGACTAAAAAACAAACCTCCTCTATGCGAGAGCTTCGATAAAACGGGGTGAAGATTGAACAGTGGTAATGGTAAGGGGAGACATTTCTTGCTCATATATATGCATTTTCTTATTTTTTCACGAAAAAAAACTTATACGAACTCGTATACGAACTTCAACTCGTTTCCTCGGAGTTTTCGCTCAAAAGTAGGGACTGTTTTGCAGTGTAGTCACCGCTGATATAATAATATATATTAAAATTTATATTTACAAATTAATATTCATTTATTTTTCTTCAATTTTGCACAAAAAGTGTTCAGAATTTTTCAAGCGATCATTAATCGCATCTAACTATAAAGGGGTGCTCTTAGGCCCCCACCCCTCCCCAAGACAAATGTTGACATGCTTGGTTCAGCCTTCCTACAACATTGGTTTGATAGAATAGACCTTACTCACGAAGCAGCTAATCAAGCCCGACAAGCCTCAATTTGATTTAAGGACGGGACCTACTATTGCCACTGCGCAGGCTACTGCGCATCTACATAGTTTCCATTTTAACGCGCTATCTTACCTCAAAAGATGACAAAATACAAATAAAAAAACATCTAACGATGGTAGACGCGACGGTAGCGGTTTTTATAAAAACAGTCGCACAATGCACTTATGATGACGAATTTCTTTACTTAGTAGGGAGGGGACCGGAAAGAAATTGTCTTATGATGATCTTCGGCGGCAAAGTTTACCACGCGATAACTTTTTAAAACGTCCGGTAACCCCAATTTTTTTATAACTGCAATTATTAAGAACATGTTAAACAATGGTTTTGATGTAAAATTTCGAAAAAGCAACTGATTTTTGAATGGAAAATAGACAAAAATTCGAATTTTCTGAACCTCGTAAAATACAAGTCGCGATGCTAAAAAAATCATATTTCACTACTAACTTTTGAAAATACGTTACAATATATATATTCCTATTAGAAAATTACTTGTTAATTGTTTACCGCTATCAAAGAGATGTTCCAATGAAAATCCTTTGAAAAAAATATTATTTGTCGATGCCGGTAAAATCGTGACGTCAGCCATATTTAAGACTCATTATTTCTCTTAACTGCCCGGTGACCCCACCTTTTTTAGACAGATTTGTAGAACCCTCTGAAGGGTTAAAACAACTCACATAGTTATTTGAAGAATACATTACTTTTTAATTAGTAGGCCCCGTCCTTAATAAAACAAAAGCACCTTAGTCAGGACGAGGCTAGCCTCCTGCGCAGCCGCTCTTAGTATCGGTAATTTTTCCCTCCCCACGAAGAGGAGGGAGGAAGAATATCCGACACTTAAAACGTCTGCGCAGGAGACTAGGACGAGGCTTGCCGCGAGGAAGGTCTATACAAGAGGAGTATATTATATACCAAAATACGTTTTGCTCATAAAACACATTTTCTCAAGATTTTTTTTTCCAAGCAAAGATTGTTGAATGATTAGAGCGCTAACAGTTAAGAAATAAAAACACATTGCTTAGTACTGTGGCATAGTTCTTAATTAATGGCTATTTAAAGACAAGAAGAGTTGTAACAAAGTGTTTCCTTCGTATTTGATTTTTGTGTTTAAATTATAGTTTATAGTCACTAAATAACATCTATAAATTAGTACCAATGTTGGTCTTAGAGCTGTTAGTGTATTAATTCCATTTCATGTGTTAATAAGACTGAACAGCTCTGTTCCTAGCCTGATTTTCAGACGGGTCTGGGTTCTACGCTATCGATATTCCGTGTTTTTAGTAATTTCGCTCTAGCAGTATCAGTAGAAAATACCTTGTAGATATAGCTTGATTGGGAAGTAGCTTGTAATAACAGTTCTATTATTGAATGTCCTACCGGTGAGCCGACGATGGGCCACTTCGCAGTCTCTTGCATCTGAAAACTCGACAAACACCTGTGGAGAAATTATGCAAAAGTCTATGTTTACACAAAATCTAAACCTAAATCAAAGGCTATGTATTTTTAATTTTGGCTTAACTGTTTGTTCTGTAAATACTGCTATTTCTATGGTATGTGTGTGTAGACTACAAAACAGTTCCTACTTTTAAGCCATAATTCCGAGAAAACGAGTTAAGTTTTGGCTGAGGGAGAATGAGAGTTGTGGACTGACTATCGCCTTCCTCGCTCCTTTCCTCATTCTCAGTCTAGATCAAAACCTCACTAGATCTAACTTCAACTTGCTTCCTCGGAGTTTTCGTGTAAAAGTAATAATAATAATAATAATTATCATTTATATGTAGGGACTGTTGTGTAGTCTAGAATGTACGTTATATGGTTTTTTTTTATGTTTGCAAAATGAGCAAGTAGCACTTCCTTATTAGGGTGTTTACAGTGGTACAAGTTACAATATTTCCATGTATTCTCAACTTTCACAATAACCATCATGCCTTCTGTTTTGGGGAAGAAGCTATTGTAATTCAAATCAAAGCAATTGTAATTCAAATCAAAGCAATTGTAATTCAAATCAAACAATTTTGTATTACAATATCTACACCCCCCCCCCCCCCCCCCCCCCTCCCGCAAAAAAAAAGACAGATGGCATTATGGTTATGTGAAAGTAGAGAATATTAGTTTTAATAAAAGTATTACCTTTCCTATTATGGTTAGATTGCTGGTGTCGTTAATAAAAGGAACACAGACAGACTTCACAGGACCATAGCCTTCACATTCTTGTCTGATATCATCTAGGAAGTCTACAAATCATACAATATATCCAGTATACTAAATATATCCTAAAACAGTCCCCACGGGGGAGGCAATACTATATACAACCATCCCCTGAAAGGGAGGGAGGGGAATAGTGACAGACATATGCTGCATGAGACACAGAGGGTGAGAAATAAAAGGAATAGACAAAGTAGATAGATAGATCAACTTTATTTCTCTGATAGACACGGTATCAAATCACTAAAAAAATTACATGCAGTGCTCTCCCATTGAGCCATGTGAAAAAATATGAATATATACATACCAGGTGATTTTGTGCGCTCGCTTCTGGCTAGTATAAGCCAATCAGAAGCATTTTTGTTGCATCGCCAACAGTTCCAAAATGGCACCGTTCAAGAGAGTCATTTCCATTGTTAACCCTCTATAAATACGTCCTTAACATACCTTAATGTACACTGGACAACAAAATATCTCTACTGCTCTATCAACATTAAAAAATAATATAAACAAACCCAAATGCCTGAAAGTAACCAAAATTGTTGCTGTCTCGAGGAGCCATTTTGGAACTGTTCGTTTTGACAAACAATTCTATGTGTGCTTCAAAGCGAGGTCACCTGGTACTATATTATATATGGGTGTCAAAAATAGATCAGAAATGATATAATATACAATAGATGATAAATGATATAATCTTATATGGATGTACATAAAAATATCCTAGATACCTTTATAATCCTCAGTGTCATTCATTTCATCCAGTTTGTCAAACATATTAGTTAACTGGAGTACTCGAGTGGGTAGTATTAGTAGATCAGTCAGACTGGGATCTGAAGAATGATGAAAAGGAATTAAATGCATTGTTCAAGAAATGCCATAAAGGGATGAAAACAATTGATGTTGCACATATATACTAACATTTTACAGCGTTGATAGAGTCTAAGAAAGAATGAGAACATATTGTCTGAGGTTTGATTCTTTTCTGTGGATTACATGTCAGCATTCTACAAAGAGCAAATAAAATATAATCATTATGAGTGTATAAAAAGAAAACATCTTTAAAGACAATTTTCAAGTGTTTTTTTTAAATTCATCAATAGCATGCAATACATTCAAAATTTTTAAGAAGCAGGTTACAGTCCATAAAGCAAGTAAGGCAATATTGCATTAACAATATGCATTAACAGGGTGGGTAAGGGAGGCATCACATTTTAGGAAATGATATTTCTGATATTCACACATCACATACAGTTTAATGTCAAATTCATGCACCACAAAATTTGTTTCAGCCAAAAACACATGTCGTGCATAACCCCCTTTGCCACCCTGCATTAAGACTAAGAATATACATTAATGTTGTTAAAACTGGTCTATTCTTGAACAAACAATCTTACTTTGTTAATAGATCAACCAAAGCTTCATGCTGTTCTTGTGTGATGTCCTTTAGTTTTATCAAATGAGATGGTAACTGTTCTTTTATTTTTAGGCCAAATGTACACATACCACCCTAGCAGATGAATAAATTGAGATATAAATAGATAAATGAACAAGTGGATGGATGGATAGATTGATGACTTAGGCCTCGTCTACACGAATCCGATCCGGCTGAAACCGCATAGAAATATTTGCGTCCACACGAATCTGCGTATCCAGGGGATTCAAGCAAAAGTATGCGGTTTCGGTGACCGGATTCACTGGATTCGTGTGGACGATAGGCTGATTTGCATCAAAAAGTATGCGGTTTCAAAAGTATCCGGATCCGTGTAGACGGGGTCTAAATGGATGATTGGGTAAATGAGTGAAGAAATGAAGATATGAAGGAAGGAAAGAAAAAGAGAAGGAATAAATAAACAAAAGAAGTAAAGAAGAAAGGAAGTAAGAGATAAAATAGAGAATGAAGAATGAATGTTAAGAAATAATAAAATGAGTCAATAAATTCATTGTTTTTTTTTTTAATATTATTAATTATTTCAAAAGTTTATCTTAAGGTTTCATTTGTCCAAAATGAGAACAAAGTATCATTACACTGTTTTAAATTAACAATAAAATCACCTTTTATTGACCTTACCTGGATGCAGTTCTTACAAACTAGAGGAAGTTCTTCTTTTTGTTGGACAAAGTGTTCACCAGAATACAATAGATACAGTACACAAGCTACACTCCAAACATCACAGGAACAATCACAAATATCAACCTACAGTAAAAGATAAATAAGCATTGAATACCCCAAAAACAGAGCTCAATGATGCAAAGAAGGGGGAAATTGAGCACACTGTTGGCCTTGATTTTACACAAGTTTAAAGTAAAGTAAAGTAAAGCAACCTTCAGTAGCTCATTCATGACAATCATTTGACTGATAAACTTGAGGCCGAAAGTGTGCTCATTATACTCCCCTCTCTCCATCAGTGCTTCGTTTTAAGGGTATTTACTGTGCGACTCGCCATACTGTAGTCACTTACAAAAGATTTTGATGAATTTTTGACATTATTTTTACATTTTTTCATCTCAATTGGACCAATTACAGACATCAAAGTTTCTAAAGTCTCTGCCTGTCGATATAAACTCCGCCTGTCGATATAAACGTGTACCTGATTGGTCCAATTGAGATGAAAAAATGTCAAAATAATGTCAAAAATTCATTTTTGTAAGTGACTACGGTACGGCAAGCCATGGCAGTCATTTAACTGATAAACTTGAGGCAGACAGTGTGCTCACAGTGTTACTCTCCTCCCTCCATCAGTTCTCCGTTTTACAGGTATTTAAAGCTACTTAATGCTACATGGAAAGGAGAGAAGTCGAAACATTAAGAATTGAGGTTACTGGGAATCGAACTAGGGACCTCTCACACAGAAGTCTGCGCACTAACCAACTGTGCAATCCTTGCTCCTCCAAGTTTCTGACATAAAATGTGACTTTATCTTTACTTTAAAGGCCTTGGAGTCAAACATTTGTAAATCTGAATAAATATTTCAATATTAACTAGATGTTTACTACAAACATTTTCTTATTTTATGAGAATTTGTCTACACAAGAGTCCACAATCGGGATAGACTACCAAAAACTCTGCCTACTTCTGTGACTGTCTGGACATTTTGTTGGCCAGTTGACCAATTCCAAGTCAAGTCTGGCAGGATGCATAGTTATGTGCAAACAGTGGTAAAAGAAGGAGGAATGAAAAGGAGAGGATGTACATTGATATCATTTCTAAGCACCTTTGCAGTTATGTTTGTAGTTGTTGTGGTGATGTGTTTATTCCATTGTTGAACCTCTGGACCCTGATAACATGGGCTTTGAATTTGGTGACCAGGCTGAACAAATAAAAGGTCAATTTATTTATAAATGTAATTGTATCCATCAACAAAAATATACAGCAAAAGTAAATCATTTGGTAATTAAAATATCTATATTCAAATGTGTCAATAGATGAAACAAAAAATTAAATGAATGGATGAATGGATCAATAAGTGAATGAATGAAAAAATGAATGAATGAATGAATGAAGAATTGAATGAATAACTGACTGAATGAATGAATAAATGAATGAACAAATGAATGAATTGATTGAACAAATGAATGAATTGAATGAATAACTGACTAAATGAATGAATGAATGGAAACTTGAATGAAAAAATGAATGAACAAATGAATGAAGAATTGAATGAGTAACTGACTAAATGAATGAGTGGAAACTTGTTGAATGAGTGAACATATGAATGAAATGAATGAATGAATGAATGAATGTGTGAACGGATGGATGAATTAGTGAGTGACTATAAATGAATGAACGGAAACTTGGATGAATGAACAAATGAATGAATGGAATGAAAACTTGGATGAATGAACAAATGAATGAATTGAATGGAAACTTGGATGAATGAACAAATGAATGAATTGAATGGAAACTTGGATGAATGAACAAATGAATGAATTGAATCGATGAATTGAATGAAATAACAATGACTTAAACATCCCCAAATATCGTACAGCAACAGGACAGAGAACGTTCCTGTGCAGAGCAACAAAGTTATGGAACCAATTAGACGATTCTTGTAAACAGACAACAAATCTGAACTCTTTTAAAAAAGAACTGAAAAAACAAAGACAGTTTTCCATAAATAGTACTGTATAAATAGTACTATATGATACATCTACCATTTTATATCTCGAAATATATTTTAACGCTCGAACTATCATACTTTGTAGTTTTATATGCAAATATCTTCTCTTTGTGTAAATTATTCTTGAAAAACCTTTATAGGAAGTTTAATAAAATGTATGTATGTATGTATGAATGAATTGAATGAATGGATGGATGGATGAATGAGTGAGTGAGTGAGTGACTAAATGAATGAATATACCTGTTTTCCTTCAATAAAACTGAGTCCAAAGTCAACAAACTGAAACACCTCATGTTCAGAATTCCACATGATGTTAGAAGGTTTAACGTCTGCATGCACCACTCCCTTTTTCTTCAGGTATTCTAGCCCAGAGGCCAGATCCAAGCAGCATTTTTGAACAATATAAAGAGGCAAGCCATTGCCATGGCAACCATTTATTGTAAATATATTGTGAAGACTGTATGATAGCGATGTGTTCAGAAGACAAAGGTGGCCCTCACAGTGAAAGATATCAAAAATGTTTACTGCAGAAAACAAAAGCACAGTATCTATGAGGTTTTTAGAATTGATGAATAGAGGGATTTCATGGCAGCTATTTATGTGGGCAAGTACAAAAGAAAGCTTTTGAATGACAAAGGATTTCAGTTTCCTTGAGAGAAAAGCGATCCATATTGCATTCGAAGTGACTAAACATCCGGCAGCCGGAGACAGTCTTCAAAAAAACTAAACGTCCGGCAGTCTGAACATTTCTTATATTTCTCTTTGAAATCTGCTAACTTTTCTTTCAAGACTGTTTATTTTGATTCAGAATCCCCAAGCGCTTCTAGAAAACTAAAAAAACCGAGCTTTGTATTTTTGGTTAATCCTGTACATAGAGTACGAACGATCTAAGTGCGACACTTCGATATTTTTTCTCTGACGCTGCCGGAAATGGTCTTCAAAAAACTAAATGTCCGGCAGTCTGAACATTTCTTATATTTCTCTTGAAAGAAAAGTTAGCAGATTTCAAAGAGAAATATAAGAAATGTTCAGACTGCCGGATGTTTAGTTTTTTGAAGACCATTTCCGGCAGCGTCAGAGAAAAAATATCGAAGTGTCGCACTTAGATTGTTCGTACTCTATGTACAGGATTAACCAAAAATACAAAGCTCGTTTTTTTTAGTTTTCTAGAAGTGCTTGGGGATTCTGAATCAAAATAAACAGTCTTGAAAGAAAAGTTAGCAGATTTCAAAGAGAAATATAAGAAATGTTCAGACTGCCGGACGTTTAGTTTTTTGAAGACCGTCTCCGGCTGCCGGATGTTTAGTCACTTCGTATTGCATTGACCATACACATGGCTGAAATCCCTCTATTGATGTTAGATTTTTAAATGTGTTACTGCATGACCAACACTTATATTTTGTATTTAAATGCAAAAATGTTAAGTAACATAAATGCAAGTCAGTGAACGTCAATGTAAGTCAAAGCTAGTGCTGTCAATGTCAGTCAATGCATGCCAATACTCTCATTGACAGTCAGGTCTTTCAAACTAATGCAGTGCAGGGTATGCATGCATGCAAGCTGATTCATAGGTATCATTGCAGGTCAAAGCATTATCAATTCTCGATTCCTTTTCAACGACATCCGAACTAGCTATATAGCAATTGCTAAAGGCTGGTTTTCATAAGCATAAAAATAAGCTAAATACAAGAAAACGAACATGTTTGTTTTCCTTATGCTTATACTTATGCTTATGTCTGCTTATGTCAAGTGAAAAATAGAAGAAACTATCTTTTGTTTGTGCTTGTGCTTCTGTGCATGGGGGATTTCCCTCTCCATAAAAAATAACAGACAGACAGACAGACTTCTTACCAATAAACAATCTCCCTTTTTTAGACTGTTCATCTTCATCTTTATGTAGCATCTGCAGCAAGGTAGCTTCGTTCATGCCAGCACTAGCATACTTATCGTCTTTCTTGTACACCTTGACAGCAGCGCGCCTATCTTTCGAAACGCCATTTTGACAAGTAGCTTCGTAGACTGAGCAACATTTACCCCGACCTAAAAATCGCCTTACTTCCCATCTTTCAGCGCTTCCTTCAAGAACGTCTCCTTCCTCTAGCTCCATGTCGTAGGGAAGCTTTTGCGTTTCGAAAATCGAGGATAATTTGCTGGCATTTTGATGAGATTCGAGTTCACCGCCATTTTTGTTTTTTTCTCGAGTGAAGTGATAAAATGAACTTCTGGGGGGTGGTGATAGTTGAGCGTTTTCAAATTTAATTCAAAATTGCACTAAAAAATGCTGATTAAAACTTTTTATGCATGCAAATTTGAAATAATTATCATTCGTTTGAGAATCTATGAATAAAGTGAGTTTTCATAATAATTTAAAGAATTTTATGAGGTAAGCAAAATAACGTACCCTACCCTACTAAGTAGGTCAGCGGTTTATTTGGAGCATGCCTATTACATAGTAAACACGTGCAGAACAGTACGAAAATTTGAAAATGTAAGCTGTATTTTTTTCTGCAAAGATGGATTCTTCGAGCACAGAAATAGCTCCAGAAGACTCAGAATGCAATCCAGAGAGTCATTCAACGAGGGAAGAAACTCTAGACCCCGACTATTTGCCTGCTTTTGGAGAGAAAAACTCACAAACGTCCTTGAAACTTCATCAACAAGATGCAAAAGAAAACGCCGTGAAGAAAATCAAGAATATCGTACGAAACCAGTTTGCGCTGGAAATGCGAATCAAGGAGCAAGAAATAGAGACGATAGATAGTAATATACGTCAAACTAAGGTTGCTTTGGATAGGATAAGGGCATGTGTACTAGCGCGCTATTATGGCATGTCTGAAGTTTATCCTTCAAGTCATAGCGCGACTAAACCAAACCGTAGAAGTAGAAGAGAAGCAGGCCAGTTTCAAAATAGACGCTCAGCTGCGAAAAATCGTATTTCTTCAGCTTCAAGCAGTGCTATTAGTGGTAGCTCGTTAAATTTTTTAAAGCAAAACCATCAGTTTCCAAGTAAAGACCGACAGAAAGTTGAACTGCCAAAATTTAACAATGCAAACAGTTTTACAGTGAATTTTGCAAGTTGCACTACTTCAGAAATCCAGAATCCTAGATCTATGCTTCACAGTGATAACACAGATGATTGTCCACAAAGCTCACAAATTAAACACTCAAAAAGTGTGAATTTACTGCCAGGAGAATTTGCTGGATCACAAAGAACACAAGAACCAAATGAATCATTAAATTTTAAGAAATTGTTAGAATCTAATCAGGAATTGAATATTTATCCTGCTAAAAGTTCTAACTGTTTGAATTCAATTGAGAGTTACACTGATGTTAATCAGACAACAAAGAATATTGCAATAGAGAAAAATGTGCTTCCAAGTCATTCAGCTGGAATATGCAACCAATCAAGTGCTGTAGGAAACCATTTAAGTGCTTCTGTAAATTTGACTGATACTAAGGTCAAGGTGATTGGACCTCAACAGTCAAATTTGCAAATGCATGATTTGGGACATACACAAATGAATGATTCAGGCTCGTTGAAATTAAGCAGTCCCAATATAAAACAAACTGATACATGTGGATCTGGGTCAAGATTTTATGTCAAGAAACGAGTCATCATTGGCAACACGTCAAAGTACATTCCACCAGACCGACGAGAAGCCAATGACAAATCAACCCATAAATGGATGGTGTATGTGCGAGGACCACCCCAGGACCCCAATATTGACGCATACATTAAAAAAGTGTGGTTCTTTCTTCACCCAAGCTATCGCCCTAATGACATTGTTGAAATCAACAAGCCTCCCTTTCACTTGACACGTCGAGGTTGGGGGGAGTTTCCTATAAGGGTTCAGCTACACTTTGTTGGTTTGTGGAATAAACGAGTTGATATTATTCATGAACTGAAACTTGATAAGACTTACACAGGATTGCAGACGCTTGGTGCGGAGACTGTAGTTGATTTAGAGATTGATAGAAAAACGTTTGAAGATCTTGGGATTCCTGTGCCTATGGAGCCTCAAGCCATTGAAGATCAAGGTTTGTTTGAAAGTAGAGTCAAACTAAGTTCAAATCAGTCCGATGTGTCCAAGTGGAAGCAGGATTGTTTTCTTGATGGCTCGACAGATAATAAGGATGAAGAAAGTGCTAGTAACTTCCAGGTATGTTATTTTGGTGATATATGTCACCCTAAAACATACCAAATTGCTGATTTTTACCCTTAAGGGACTTGTCAGAAATTAGCAGGGGGGGAGGGGGGGGGGGTGGAGTTTTGAAATGAAGTGATGAAAATTTCATGACCCTCCCAAAGTAAAGGATCACAATATCTTGACCCTACCCTATGTCACAGTGTCTTCTTTTGCACAATCCTCATTTTTGGTGGTATATTATTTTGTGACCTTCCCTTTTTAGGTTCTTAAAAAGTGATGACCCTCCCCCAGTTTCCATCCCCTCCCCCCCTCCCCCTGCTAATTTCTGACAAGTCCCAAAGAGATATGACAAGCATCCCCGGTACTTTTTCCCCATATATGTATGGGTATTCGCCTTTCCGGAATTGAGGAAGGGACAGGGAACGAATGTAGAAATATTAATCTTAAAAAAACCATCATAACAAAGACAATATTATTAAATTACCAAGTTTTAGAATGATTGAGCAAATACTTACTGTATGGTTCCTGGGGACGCTTAGAAGCTTGTCACTCAGTAGGTATTCATCCAAACATACTTAAACTCTGTAATAATACTAATATTTGTCTAGGTTTTTTTGTGTGTGTGATGAGGATCATTTCTTAATTAGATTGATATTTTCACTCTGGCCCAGTCCCCACTAAAAATTCCAAAAGGCCTATTTTGTGTGTAATTGAGGATTTTTTTAAAGGAAATATTGAGTCTAGGTTAAAGTGATGATGGTGAATTGTGATGTACAGGGTGTAATCATGAGACTTGTTGATAATGATGTATTGTCTGATGTTTTTATAAACAACCTAAGCATAAGTATTCTTTAGAGGATGCATGGCTTTCACTAGTCTCCCGCGCAGCTGTCTGCAAGGGAGACTAGGCTTTCATATAGACCCTTTTAATAAGTCCCCATCGCTTGATGTCAAATTTATTCTTTTCAATTCCTTCCTATTAAGCAAATTTCAAAAGAATAAATTTGACATCAAGTGCGGAAAATACGACACTTCGGGAAATATTAAAAGGGTCTATAGAGATCACAATAGCTGTTATTACAGTTATACATGTATGCAAATGATTTCAAACAATGGATTCAAATCGAGGCTTTCAGGCAAACCTATTGTTTTCGCCCGAAAGCCTCGACTTCAACCCATTGCTCAAAATCATTTGCATATAACTGTAATAACAGCTATTTACCATCATTGGTTGGAATCAAACCTTTCAATTAGTTAATCAATCAACCATTAGAACAGTTGATCAATTACAGCTGTTCTCAGTCACATGCGCTCAATTACCTTAAATCAATGTCATCTTGTTTTTGATGGATGTCAACTGTATTCCCAAGGCAACCCATGCAAAATTGATTTTAATTCAGTTGATTGTCAACAAAATCTAGTTTAATGTTGTATGGGTGTGTGACTAAGAATAACTTTAACCAATCCCAGTCATAAACCAATCGCAGTCAAGCATATTCCAATCAATCAAACAACCATGTTTTCATTACCAATGCAATGTACAGTAATAAACTTGTCTAATTCCAGGTAAAGAAAATCAAACTTGATACATCATCATCAACAGTGTCAAGCCCAAGCATCAGTAGACTAGGTTCTAGATGTACCAGCCCAGTGCAATCATCAAATCAACCATCAAAGGAGTTCCCAGCTAATGATGACATACAAAAACAACTTCATATTCTATCAGAGAAAACCCCACTAATCAGACCCCAGAAAGATCTCATCAGACCACAGAAAGATCTTATCAAACCCCAGAAAGATCTCATTAAACCCCAGAAAGATGCTAAGTTCCCATTCTGTGCAACCTCAGTAAGTCAGTTCTTTAAATGGAATGTTGGCAAACAAAGAGCCGCCGAATGGCAACGTGCACTGAAGATTCGAAATCAACTTCAACAAGCTTGTAACTCAAATAAGATCACAACTAAAGAAGTTATGATATGGTGTCGTCGGAACGGTTACACACCTCAAAGTGACCTGAATTTGGATGCTTGCTACTGTAAAGTTTGTGGAAGGCTCCTTGATGATGATAAATGTGTTGATAATGTAAAGTTAGGCATTTGTCCAGGAAAACAGTGTTCAGAATTGTCAGCATCTTCATCTACACTAAGCCCAGCTTTGGAACTTCTAGCACACGTTGAAGAAAGAGACAGAGTTCTTGAAAGCAATCAGAATCCTGAGGATGAAGATATAGAAGTTGACATAGACGGTCTTCCTGTGTCTAAGCGAACAACCTATATTCCTTCAAACCAACAAACTAGTCTGCTAACAACTCCTTTAACTCTAGAGCAACAGTGGGTCAAAGATGTATGTAATGAAATAGGTGTTGGAGTACGACCTGAGATTTTAGAAGGTGTTGAGGTTAACAGTGTTGACAGTATGCTATTGTCAGTGACGAAACAGTTTATGAAAGAGCTAATACACACTGCAGTAGCTCTCAGTAATGATACTAAATCATCTCTTGATTGTAAGTTACTTGTTCCAAAGCATTTTAACCAGGCAATCAAACACATGCCTCATTGTGACTTTCTCACTAATTCATATTTCGGTGTAGATGAAACAAAACAACAGTCAGAATAACAGAAACGTTGTGTGATCATGATTTTATTTTCATGTGCGTTTGTTTGCTACTGTGAATCAAACATTTCTGATCCTGAATTACTTTAAGTTAAAAGCAGCAAATGACAATGTCAAATACAAAAGTCTGACTGCAGAGTATTGGCAATCCTTGTAAATGGTGCAATAATGTTCCTCAGGGCCCAGTTGTTCAAAGCCCGATTTGTACTAATCCTGGGTTAACTCTTAAAAAAACCTATACCATTAATCCAGGTTTAGCACTAATCGGGCTTTGAACAACCGGGCTCAGTGGACTAACTTTTATTTATTCCTGAACAATAAAACAAATTAATTTAATCAATGTTGTCATTGTGTAATGTGCTGGTTTCCCTATTCTCAAGTGGAGGCTTTTTCTGTGTTTTCAGGCTTCGTTTGTAATTATTTGAAAATTGGCATGATGCAATTGCAATTGCTTTTTTTTGGGGGGGGGGGGGGGGAGGGAAAAGGTGTTTAGGATAACTGTGTGTGACCGATGTGACCGACATATATTAGGAAACAAAGCTACCCCAAAACAACTTTTTGTTGCATCCTCCCAGATCTAGACATCCTTCTATTGAGACTTTGACTATAGGATTACTCGAGATCAGTATATTCTAGAAAGTTGGGCTTCCTGTGTCTGAAGGAGGAACTTGGTGAACCTCAGATATACTTTGAGTTTGTACTTCACTTCGGCTCAGCTACAATTGTACAATTAACAGTGTCACTGACTTGGGTAAGTCTCCTTTTGTTATCGATATGTCTTTAAACCATTTCATGTTCCTCTCTCAGGTACATCCTCACCTCAATAGCGTGTAAAAGTTTAAATACGGTTTGCTTTGTTTGCTCATATGTACATTAATCCTTTTATTATATGATTACATTACCGAATGCAGACTGCAGTCTAAAGCTATATATTCCACGCTACCAGAACTAGGTTGAACTAGCAGCACCTTGAATGAGTTTAAGTAGTTTAGTTACTATTTTACGGCCAGATTGCTGACAATTTGCACATTGTTTGCCCGATAAAGAAAGTAACCAGGACCGGTCAAACTCTTACTCGTGTTTACATACCCAGATCTACCCAGTGTAACCCAAGTGTTTTTATTATCCATGGAGTAACTAATCGATTATTCGATAAAAATCGATATGAAACGATACTTTTCGATAATAATTAATCGATTTTATCAAAAATCGATACACTGATTCACTGTGATTATCGATTAAATCGATATATATCGTTATTAGACAGTTTGATGTGTAATATTGCTGAATATTTTACTCGTTAACTTGCATTATGATTCGCCCGGAGGCTCGTCAAAATAAAGCGTTTCACTCGTAAAATATCCAGCCATATTACACATCAAACTGTCTAATAAGATATATATATTTATCGATTTTGTATATAACTGTATATCATAAAAGTACAAGCATAAATATGAGCTCACCAAATGAATAATTTACACTCGTCTCTAGCCACCGTTCTACACATACGCAACTTTGTTTATGCACGTACTTTTACCTAATATTATCACTTCTACTACTGCACAATTAAATGTTTGACTGACTTGTCCAACTTGTTCGGTTTTCGAATTCATGTTGGCTATATCAATGTGTGAACATGTCGAATTGTGTCAAACAATGCCGTTTTACGTATAGACTGCGAGCAGTCCCTACTTTTCCCTCCGAATTCAGAAAATTTTAACTTTAATAAAAAGAGCGAGCGGGGATTGGGGGCGAGTTGGGGAGGGGAGGAGGGTATCAAAAGCAAAACGGTATTTTGACGTCATTATGACGTCCTATTCATAGCAATAACGCTGAAAGTCACTGATCAAATTGAATTTGTCTGATTAATCCCTTTATATATTCCTGCCAAGTTTGATGAAAGTCGAACTTGAAAATTTTAAAATACAAAATGAGCGATTTTGAGCGGAATGAAATTCCGCATGCAATTCGACATGTTCAACAGTTTTGACGTGCAAAACATAGCAATGCAAGCAAGCTTACACATGCACATGAACATTAAAAACGAACCCCAAAAATATTTACACCTAATTGCAATAACATTGTCATCAGTAAAAAAGAAAATTACAAAATAGGAATTAATTAAAAGACAAAAGAAGAAGTTCAGCTTGAGTAATCTGCTTTTGTCTTTTAATTAATTCCTATTTTGTAATTTTCTTTTTTATATGACAATGTTATTGCAATTAGGTGTACCTTGCCTTTAAATATATATTTCTTTCAGGAGGGAGGGGGTGTCTCCAGGGAAAAGCCGTGTTGGATGATCACTGTTTTGTGACGTCACGTTGACGTCACGACTTTTCACGACTCGTTTCAAAATGGTGACGATTGTTGATCTCGGTTGTTACCACCTGGGTTGTTACAGCAAAAACATTCGATTTTCTTCGCATTGCTAAACTTTTTTTTACTAGTGAGAGTTATTTGATATTTAATAGTATTTAATACTTCACTATAGCTAAATTTTTTGATCGGATTCGACGGGAATACTGCTTTTCTAGCCAGTTTCGTGATGAACTGTGATTTCGGTCAAGTCCTGTTGATATGTAGTTGATACTCATTTAATCATTCCACTAGGAAATACCTTTACACAGTCAGTAGCAATATGAATACATTTCATGGATATAAAAGTATTAGTGCTCTATTTATTTAAGTAATGATGTGTGTAAGAAGTAGGCAGGCAAACGGCAATGGATTAATGCAGAAAGGTGCTAATTGTGCATTGTCTAATCCGTCTATCTCATTGGTTAAAACATGAAAATCTGCCATAATTTCAAAACTAAGCGGATTTTTTAATATTTTATTTGATATCTAATTCCCTTTTCATCTAAGATTTCCTGAGCCTTTATATACCAAAATTTCTATGTGGGGAACATATCGAATTGTAAACGTCTTTTGGCTATTGTTTTGAGCGCTTATGCATGATTGGACGAGATCTTTTAGTACAAAAGAAACTTTGTTCCAAAACAGAGTTTTTGCACATTTTATTTTATAAAATGTGTTACCTATAGGCCAATATACTTTCAGTCTGAAAACTGAGACATTCTTATGTGGGGAAGTTGCTATTGCCGCAGAACAATAGAGAGTTGCCTACTTCTTACACACATCATTACTTAAGCTTAATTAACTTTTAAAAATATGTCCAACAATTTCAATGTATAAAAAGCAATATTATCGCAGGTTAATCCAATAAGTGTAAGTTAAGATCGTCGTTTTTACTTGATACAAATAGTGACAAAAAGAAAAAGGTCATAAAACCTATCGAAATCAGCTGACAGGATAAGTTCAATAGGCGAGAAACTACACAAAAATCGATTGATAAGAAGAACCACAGCTCCAAATAAAACCAAAATCGAACTTGCTAGAGTTAAACTTATAACCAATATAACCTCGTATTTTCAAAATGTTCCATAAAGTTTTAACAACGAAATCACTATGTTTTCAAACGAAGATTGGCCATTTTCGATTACGACATGCAGCCTTCCCGTGAAGTTTTAAAGAAAAAATACAGTCAACTATAAAAGTATTTCGAGATCAGTTGCGCTCAACTGGTAAATATATAAGCAAAGAACACTCCCAGTGGGTTAACTACTTTACAATGTGCTGTTTTACCTCTTTTTTTACTTAGTTTGGCTCACTTCAAAATGGCTCCCTCAAACTAAACCGACAAGAGCCTTTCGCTTATCCATGTGACGTCACACTGATAGAGATCATAAAACAGAGAAGCTAATTTGAATACAATAGAGTCACCCCCTCCCTCCTGATTTCTTTATATATTTTTTTGTTTTTGTTTTACTTTGCTCAAATTTTGCTGTTGTTTTTTCGCTTTTCTTTGCCGCCTTTTTTGCTAGGTATAAACACAGCGGCTTAAGAACCAAATTAATAGAATGTATCACTAATATAATACCAAATATACGAGGAGCTAAAAATGCAAAAAAAAACAATCACGGAAAGCGGTATTTATTTAATACTGATTTTCACTATTAAAAGTAAGCTTTATAGGGAAGGATATGTGTGCCTTATATTACTTACAGTCAAAACGATATAACAAAGATAGAAAAACTGTGATTGGTCATTTATAGCTACATGGCATAATTATTTCACCAGGGGTGGAAAGGGGAGGATCATACTTTGTCCGAATGATAATTCTTTATTTTTTTCCCTTAAATTGCTTGTTTTGTTTTCAGATATCGTCGTCAATCGAAATGAGTTACACCCACAAACCGCTCCTAAAACCGCTGGAAGGTAGAACTCCTTTCCAACTACTGCGAGCTCATGCTACAACACATCCAAATAAGGAAGCATTTGTCTTCCGTGACGTTCAGAAACACAGGGTTCCCATCACCTTCCAAGAATATGAAACTAGATCTCAGTCCCTCGCAGCTGGTTTTTTGGAGCTAGGCCTAAAGAAAGGAGATAGAGTACTTTTGATGGTGAATTCCTGTCCGGAATTTGTCTACATTCACATGGCCTTGAACAGAATTGGTGCTGTTGTTGTAGTAAGTGAGGAAGACTGTCTTTCTGATGTCAAAGATATCAAAAACCCCGCTTGCGTCATAGCCAAGTCTAACTTCCGTAGTCCTTTTGGTCAGCAGTTGCTCCAAGAAATACAGGCCAGACTTGAGGAACTGCAAAGCGCAAGAGCGGTTTTGATTGGATGCGAGGTAATTCATAAGCAATATATTTTGCGAATACCATAGTGCTCTAGCTTTTGTATTAAAATACAAAAGCTAGAGCACTATGGTATTCGCGGCCTTACTCTAGATGGTTTAAATCATACCTAGATTTCGTTTGGCTGTGCCGAGTCTAATATACTTCCGCTTACTTGTGGCGTTCTACAAGGATCTGTTTGAGGCCCCTGTTATTTTTATTGTGCATAAATGAATTTTAGAACTCTTTTTGCTAAAAAAAACCTCTTTTTGCTAAAGAATCAAATTTATTTTGCAAAGGAAAAAATTTGGAGTCCCTAGAGCTAACCATCAACGAGCAGTTAACACACATCCACTTTTGGTTCTGCGCAAATAAGCTTTCCCTCAATATATAGAAAAGTCAAATTTAGTCTATCCGCACCGAGTATACGGCATAATGGTGTGAGGGAACACCTTTGAATCGATCCACACTAAAGCCCCTTTTGATTTTACAGAAAAAATTAGTACGTATCAAAGATATGCATATATTAGTCTTTTGGTGCTTCTTACCTATTATATTATTACCATATCCGGTAATACCATTGTTTTCAAGATTGCATACGGTATCTTTGATACGAAGCATAATGACCTTTAGCCGATACAATGAACACACAAATAAGATATTTCTCATTAATAATACTGAAACTACCAGAAGGTATCTTTCTCAAACACGACACGAAATTTCAAATTTACGCATCTTTACGCTAAGTGTAAAGGAGCGTAAAGATCTTTGACAATCTTTACGCTAAAAATTTAAAGCGACGTAAAGGAGCGTAAAGATGATAAGCGTAAAGATATCTTTACTCATCTTTACACTCAGTGTAAGGGAACGTAAAGCTATCTTTACGCTATCTTTACGCTATGATTAAAGAAGCTTAAAGGTATCATTACATATCTTTACGCTTTAGCGTAGTTGCTTAAAGCTATCTTTACGCTATCTTTACGCTATTAGTTTAAGTGATGTTTAGAAAAAGAGAGAACGTGTTTTATAGCCGATAAAACACGTACGCGTACGGTCTCGAGTTTTTTAAACATCTTAGCAAAGTCCAACACTTATGAAACGTTCTTTTATAAAAGATTCTTGTCAAAAATTGGAATTTTCTGGCTATAAAATAATGCTGCGCATGATCGTATTATTTCCGTAACACGATCATGCGCAATACGCCCCTTTTGCTTCCCACATGCGAAAGCGATCATGAATAATAGTAACAGATGAACGCAAATAATATTGAAAAATAGAACCTAGCAAAGGTCAATGATGAGGTATTAAAACTGAGACCTTTGATGGTGTTGTGCACTCTATGCATAAAACATTAGTGTTTTATATCTGATAGAACACTCATTAATAACACAGCTTTAACGGCATCTTTACGCGCCTTTATATGGCTTTCCGCGAGCGTAATGATATCTTTACGCTCCTTTACACAGCTTTAAGGAGAACGTAATGATATCTTTACGCACCTTTACACGGCTTTACGCAAGCGTAATGATATCTTTACGCACCTTTACACGGCTTTAAGGAGAACGTAATGACATCTTTACATGGCTTTTCGCGAGCGTAATGATATCTTTACGCTCCTTTAAATTGAGCGTAAAGTGTTCGTTTAAGTCGCATTACGCTCGAGCGTAAAGATGTCGTAAAGCTGATCTTTACACTTTCGTAAAGGAGCGTAAAGTTTCTTAAAGATGGGCTTTACGTTACCTTTAAGTTAGCTTTACGGCGGCGTAAATTTGAAATTTCGTGTCGTGAAAACTGCATTGTCTATATATGACTTTTACTCTGGGAGGTTGCCTGCTTTTTTTGTAGATTACTTAATTTACTCATGTAAATCAAAGACAAAATTATAATACCAATTCTAGCTCATTTGACATAGTATGATTCTCTTTATGTTCAAAGTTTATTTAAAGGACTGACCCGTTCCCCAAAACGCCCGACATCTTGTAGCTTTAGTACTAGTTTTACCGCTAACGGCGTGTGCGATTGTATGTGGCTTGAGCGTAAAACATTATTTAATATTATTCATACTTTTAAAATATTTCCACCCACGAGAAATGACGACGAGTCCTTCGATAAAACCATGTGCAACTATGGGTCATTCTAAGCATGCGCTCTGATCCTACGCATGCACTCTAGAGGGTAGACGGAGATTTGTGACTGAATGACAAGAAAAAAATAACGAGGCTCATTTTAAAACTCGGGCATTTCTATGAAAGCCCGAGTAATGAGTTCACTCTAACAGATAGCCGTTTTGCATGGACTGGACTATAGCCTAAACGTTCACTTAGTATTTCTATTATCCACAACAGTTCTGATCTAATATGTTGCTTTTATGTATATCTAGGCTGATCTTATCCAACACAAGCGTGTATTCCTGTATAACGACTTGTTTGATTTGGCCAAGAAGAACCCTGACAGTCAAGCACGGCTAGAACAAGCCGAGAAACAAGTCTTGATGGATGACCCATTCATGATTATGTTCACATCAGGTAGTACAGGTTCTCCTAAGCCAATAGAATACTCTAACCATGCCTATGTAAATGACAACACTACAAACGGACTGGCTATTGATGTATCCCAAGATACAAGGATATTTAACGACTGCCCGTTTGACTGGGTACCCGGCATCAACTTTGGAATTGGCAGCGTGATCTCACGAGGTTGTACTTTGGTTGTCTTTCCGCCTAAAGTTGGCTTTCAAGGAGGTTTCACCTCGGTTATCTTAGAAATCATAACAGAAGAGCGATGCACTCACTGTTTCGTGCTGCCATTCTTCTTACACGACATGGTACTACAAGACGTTCCTGGTGTAGACCTGAGTACGATGAAGTACTGGTGCACTGGCGGGCAGCCACTGAGCATACCACTTCTTGGAAAACTGCTGAACATTATGTCTGCAGAGGCGAATATAGTGATAACCTATGGATCGACCGAAACTGACTCCATGGCCAAACAGGTGGTCAATAGAAATAACCTTGATGAAATAGAAGTTGGTCTGATGGATATAGTCAATGGTTATGAAATGAAGATCATTAATAAAGATGGGCAACTAGTACCGATAGGAGAAAAAGGTAGGGGTGGATTGTACCAACCCTGATAATTAAATAGGAATGTTGTCAATCCCATTAGAAAGCAACTATTACCCTCCCTTTTACCATATATCCCTGTGCGATCGAGAACAGATTATCTTGTCATGCATAACCATGCTCCTGGCAAAGCACAATGAGGTCGGGGGTTGGGGGTTAGGGGGACTTGACGTGCATGGATTTCGATAGCGATGTTCCACAAGAGGTCTAAAATCCTGACCCTATATTATAGACACGTGAGAGTAAAAGCTCCATACCCTCTTCAAGAGCAATCGGAAAATGAGCCAATTTTAGTGGTCCTTTCGCATTCGCATACTGAGGCGTTTTGTCGAAATAAATTAACGTTTCTTTAAAAAAAAAATAATAAACCCTACGACCTTTTATTCTAAATACTGTTTTGGACATTTGGGGTAAAATATACACCCAGTTGAAGACAGCAAGTCCAAAAACCCTGTCCATCGGAGGTGCATGGTCCAGCGCGGCACATACTATACCGGCATAAAGCAAATATATGGGAGTAAGCAAGCACTAGGCCTACCTCGGGTCCTTGGCTGATTGTTTTTTATTTAAATATTATAACACTTAAAACATAAACTTTTAATTAAAGAAACAAAAAAATAATAATGTAACATACTTCCAGAGATATTAAAATAAATTCATTATTATAGAAAACAAATTTAAATCGAAAAGTGACATAATAATCCTATAATCCTATTATTGCGTGGTTCGTTTATGTTGTCTTCCTTTTTCTAAATTTCTTCATAATTTTTAATGTTTCTTATTTTACTTGCTTTACTATTTGATTTAATCTTATTTTTGTCGGCCATGTTTACCGCTTCATGCTCTAAAAGGTATTTTGTGAGAGTTTGTTATCTGATTTATAAAAACTTCCCGCAGAGTATTACCAGAACATCACATGCAGAAAACCACGATCTCTATTGGTTGATTTGTGCATGACCTTTAAGTGACCTCGCTGACAGATATATGAATTGTGAGTCATGCAGTGTTTACAAAACCGTTTAGAAGCACGATTTCTAGCTTTCTATATTAATTGAGCATACTAGTGAAATTTAAAAGGATAACCTGCAAAACTTACGGTCTGAAAATCTTCGAAATCAGCACAAATACTACCCAACTCATCAACATTAAAACTGTGTGAGCGTTTATATATTGATTGATAGCGTGTTTTTTATTTATTACGTTGATTATAACTCGTTACTCTCCCACCTACCCTGCGAGCAGAGGTTCCTTTCTCTTACCTAGAACGACGAGAAAAGAAACCTCTGCCGGCAACCGGTTGTTATTCCTGTTGAGCATGCGCGTTTTCCAAAGGTCAACTGATTAGGTTTTTGCGTGACAAGTTAAAATATCGTATTTCGTACAATGAGCAAAGATGGCGAAATGCTCTCCGTTTAATGTCGTCAAAAACTCCAGTTAAGAAATTTAAGAACGACATTGTTTAGTGAGTAGCTTATATCTAATGTTGCGTAGAGCTAAAGCGATTGTTAATGTTAAATCTTGTTGGTCCTGGCCTCGACTGATTGAAATCAAAAGTAAACATCAACGCATTAACGCTTGGGAAAGTGATGTTTTCTGTCATCGCATGGTTGAAAAACCAGTTTAAAACCAGTTTATAATTAGATAGCCCATAATGTTTTACATCCAGAAACTTGGATGTAATTATCGGGTACCGGCAGAGGTTACTTTTCTCGTCGTTCTAGGTAAGAGAAAGGAACCTCTGCTCGCAGGGTATCTCCCACCGGTTTTGAAAGACCAACATATGCTGACAAACATTATTTATAAGAATTAAACAAGAAGTGGTCAATATTTGCAGGTTATCATTTTAAACTAAGGGTAATATAATGAAATTTGTAACACCGTAACAAATGTTGATTTAACTTTACTGACGTTTCGAGCTTTAGCCCTTCGTCGGAGTAAAACAAAGACACCCAATTTCACTTAGAGTCGTTCTCACCCACTACAAATTCATTTTCTACAGAAAAAACTGCATAGACGTATTCTTTGTTTATTAAGCTTTAAAATGATATAACATCATGTAAAGGGACAAAATATTGATAATATTATTTCAGATTTGTTTTCAATTAATAATTTGATATATCTTTCAACAAAAATAAGATCACACTTTAGATCTTTGGCCTTGATCAACCTTGGAACGTGACCTATACAAAATAGTGTTCTTTATTTCTCTAGAACTTTCTACAATCTTGGACAAAAGTGTTGAGACACTTTCGGTTTTTATAGCCCTAGTCGGCATTTCTCAGCTGTTCCTTCCCCATCCCCCATCCAATCAATGTTGTATGTATTGATAGATAATGCCAGTGGTCCAGACAATCCCAACATCCAACATTGAATGTAGGGGGGAGGGGAGGGGGATCAAATTAATGTCAGTTAGCAAGAAGGACAGTTATTTACATTATTCGTACAAAGCGCGCGAACTGTCTCAACTACTTTTGTCCAAGATTGTAGATATATATCGGATAAGGGCGAGTCATAAATGGCCCCTGTACGGGTTCATTCGTACCCCTACCAGATATTCAGTTACAATAAGTTCTCACTCATTCTTCTATTTTGATGTCACGATTTAAAAGCCAATATTTTATACTATGTGTATCGTTGGCATGTAATCAGATCCGGTGGTAACGAATTTAGTAACGCACTCTCTTAAAACACACTTTTCTCTCGGGTGTCGGGAAAATACGGATACGGACCGTCCGTCGGCGGACCAACGGACCAACGGACCGGCGGACCGACGGACCGGTCCGTCGACGGACCATTTGGGAAAACGCGGACCAAAAAAAATAAATAAATAAATAAATAAATAAATAAATAAATAAAAAAAATATATAGTGTACTCTTTGCGAGTGCGTTACTACCGATCTGATTAAAACACCAACGACTCTCCCATTACTGAGGTCGGATGTCATAGATTACGTAAACTGTTTACAAAGGTCACATATGTAGCGCTTATTTCCTAAAAACCACAGGAATCCCAAAAAAGCTACGCGATTTTTTATCTTAAGTAAAAGCAACCAAAAGCCGGGCTCCCTGTGATGATAGCTCTATTATCAAGATTTGTTATGTAAAACCATCTACCTCGTTGTGCCCACTAGCTAGGTATAACTGTAGCTCAGTTTTTGTTTAGTTCAGTTGAGAGAGCACAGTATTAAGTGGCAACTAGTGCAATCTTTGTATAGTTCGCTAAAGCTGATTAAAATCAAGAAAGATCCCTGAGCTAGACGTCCTTTTACAATCACAAAATATTATTTAACACGATGCGAAAATATTTTTTTATTTTTTAACCTTAAGACGACTTATGGGATTTTAAGGAAAAAGTGTGAGGAAATGGGACACAACAAAAGTCAATTTTGGGCGATTTTCGATTTTAAGCGACCTATAGGCCGGAGACTTTACCGTTCATATTTTAGAAGAAAACGTTTTCTAAAATTGACTAGATAACTACTTTGAAACTCAATCATCCCCTTCAAAACTATTCTGGGTATTGTAATAATTAATTACACTGCATTAAGGAGACTTTAGATGTTTTAAGCAAAATTACGGGAAAAAGAAGGAGCGCTTTTGGGCAATTTAATGCCATTTTAGTTTTGGGGCTGTTTTAGGCGACTTTAGGACCAGAGGCAGACTAAACACCCCACCTCCTCGGGATCTATGAACAATAATAACTAGGCCCCAGAAGGTAATCTATTTATCAATTTTCTTTAGGTGAACTGTGTGTGAGGGCACCCTGGGTAGCATTTCCTAACTATGACATACTGCTTTCTTCCCAAAACATGACCAAGCCACAAACAAATAACTGGAATCATCTCGGCGATCTCTGCTCATTCACCAAAAATCGCCAACTCAAGCTATTCGGTAGAATGGACCACCTAATCAAGTGTGCTTGCGAATCCATTCAACCAATAGAAGTCGAGCAAGTCTTGTACAAACACCAGGATGTGGACAAAGTATGCGTCTGTGGTGTTCCTGATCAGCGGTTGTACAACAAGATATGTGCGTGCATAGTACTGAAGGCAGGAAAGAAAGTTGACCAAGCCGTATTTGAAGAATGGAGCGAAGAGAATTTCTTCGAGACGTCCATGGGTTTGACGATCAAGCCACATTACTATTTGTTCTTTGATAGTCTACCTCTAACCCGAACAGGGAAATTGTGTCGTAGGCAGACCAAAGAGTTGGCCATCAAAAAACTGGGACTGGCTTAAAGATTGTTTTTAATTTTAACACCTTGTATATTAAAAAACGAGGTTTGCTTATAGGAACATAAAGTGTTTTCTAATATGCATCATAAAGAATTAGCTATCGAAAAACTGTGACTGGCTTTAAAAGCTTATTGATCAGCTTATTGTAAATTTTAGTCTTTTTAAGCGTAAGGTACCAAAGTTTAAAAGTGTTTTCTATTATTGTAGGGTTATTGGTTTATATATATAGACTTTTAATTCTATAGTTTGCTCCAAGCTCAATTGGTTTTAGAATATTATTGGCTTAACATCACGTACCAACAAGTATATTATAGGATATATTGAAGGACTTATTATGGTCTATTTTATAAGCCTTAGGTTGTATATTCGAGTGAATTAGAATTTGATTATATGCATTGTTTTGTATCTTTGATTTTTTTTTTTTTTTTTTTTTCTGACGAGTGAGTGTTTTGAAGCACTATAGATGTGTTTATTTTGCATAAGCGAAAACGATAATCAAATTTGTGCCGGAATTGTATCTACCATTACTGGCAAAAATGTATGATGAAATAAATTGAAGAATTTAGTTTCATGTTAATAATGTTTTCTTGTGATTTTTATCATATTTTATTGTCAAACCTATTTGTGAACGAACATGCAGTTCTTTAGGGAATGACAGATGCATTGGATGGGATATACTACTGGGAGCGGTTGTACGAAGCCCGAATACCGTTTTTCGCCGGATAAATCCCTGTCCAACGGATAAAATTCGCTATACAAATTGTATACACTGGATCACTCTTATCCAGTGTATAGCTTTATCCAGGCTTCGTAGAACCGGCTCCTGACGGTCCAAACCATTTGCATTGTGGACGAGCAGTTGAATGACTGAAGTGTAGGGGTTATACTTCTGTCCACTATATGTGAACGAGCACTTCTACTTTAGGGAATGACGGATGTGGAGGGGTTACACTACTGTCCAAAGTGAACGAGCAGTTCTATTTTAGGGAATGACGGATGTGGAGGGGCTATACTAAGTACTGTCCAAACTATTTGTGAAGGAGCAGTTCTACTTTAGGGAATGACGGATGTGGAGGGATTATACTACTGTCCAAACTATTTGTGAACGAGCAGTTCTACTACAGTGAATAACAGATGTGGAGGGGTTACAATACTGTCCAAACTATTTGTGAGCGAGCAGTTCTACTATAGTGAATAACAGATGTGGAGGGGTTACAATACTGTCCAAACTATTTGTGAACGAGCAATACTAATTTAGGGAATGACAGATGTGGGGGGGTTATATTACTGTCCACTATTTGTGAACGATCATCTACATTAGAAAATGACGTGGAGGGATTATACTGACGTACTCGGTTCAAACTATTTCCAGTTCTATTTTAGGGAATGGCAGATGGTGTGTGAGTACATGTACATCCATTTTTTTCGGTTTTGACTATACTACTACTTTGAGATTGGATTCTCGAAAATTGAGTTTCCTGTGTCCGTAGGAGGAACGTGATGACTCCTTCTTGTCATGCAGGTCAAGCAAACCTGATATACCACTGATTTGTATACTTTGAGTTTGTAGTTCAGTTCAGCCACAATTGTGCAATTATCATATCAGTACTATCACTGACTTGGGTAAGTCTCCTTTTGTTATCGATTTGTCTTTAGACCATTTCATGATTCTCGTGGTTCATCACATCGATAACGTGTAAAATTTTCCTTTGATATAAATTTGAGCCTATAGAATGTTTGACTCATGTGTACATTCCTTACATTATGTGCATTATGATTACATTACTTGCTTGCAGACTGCAAGTCTTAAACTAAATAAATATGACACGCTACCGACACTAGGTTGAACTAACAGACCTTTAGTCTTTTATACATTTTTCAATTGATGTATGTAGAGGACGCCGGATTAGACTGAAACAGTTAGTTAACAAATCGACGCTCGTGGTTCCACTTGAGTTTTTACCATTTTCTTGTGTCATTTCTATGTTCGATAAGAGTATAGACCATAGAAAAGACACTTCGATTTTTTTTTTTACCACAATAAGACATGAATTGTTTGACTTTTTCAATATTTTTGTGTCAAATAGACAGAATGGACAGAATGTGATTGTTATATGACGAATGTGTCACGCATCACACTCAACTGCAGTTTCACTTCATGCTGCGACAAATAAAACAATTCGCAAAAACGAGCATCTTAAATATGAAGAAAAGAAGACTTTTTCTGTAGGGAAATACAGTTTATCGTTTCTCTTCAGAAAGCTAAGTAAATTTGTAACAGTAAAAAAACGACTGGACAAGCGACTTCAGTTTCCTCCTTGCAAAAATTCGCAAAACAGGATTCAAAACTAATTTAAACAACAATCCCAGAAAGACTGAAATACTGCATAAAATTAAAGAAACAAAACTAAATGAGAACATTTGATAGGGGAGGAGATAGAAACACTGTGATTGGCTGTTTATAGTATGAATATAACTATTTTATCAGGGGGCGGGGGACAGGGGACTTTATTTAACCAAATGGGAATAACAATAATGACTATTTCCAACTGCAAATCATCAATTGACATAATTGTTTTTCATGTTCCTACAATATAGGGATTTCTTGGCAGCCATGAAAGCCTTTGTCATTCAAAAACATTATTTTGTACTTGACCACAAACATGGCTGGCATAAAATCTTAATAATAATAATAATAATAATAATAATAATAATAATAATAATAATAATAATAATAATAATAATAATAATAATAATAATAATAATAATAATAATAATAATAATAATAATAATAATAATAATAATAATAATAATAATAGTAGTACCAATAGTAATAGGATCGCTAGGAACCATATCGAAAAACTTTAAAGACCATATTCAAAGACTTGAACTTAATAACATAAGCTTTTTAGATTTACAAGCAGCTTAGCTGATGTGGTCGTGTGAGCTACAGCTACTTGTTTTGTTTTCAGATCATCGTAAATCAAAATGAGTTACATCCACAAGCCGCTCTTAAAGCCGCTGGAAGGAAGAACTCCTTTCCAACTACTGCGGGATTATGCCGCAACACATCCAAATAAGGAAGCATTTGTCTTCCGTGACGTTGAAAAACACAGGGTTCCCATCACGTTCCAAGAATATGAAACTAGATCCCAGTCCCTCGCCGCGGGTTTTTTGGAGCTAGGCCTAAAGAGAGGAGATAGAGTACTTTTAATGGTGGGTTCCTGTCCTGAATTTGTCTACATTCACCTGGCCTTGAACAGAATTGGTGCTGTTGTTGTAGTAAGTCATGAGGAAAACTGTCGTCGTGATCTCAAAGATATCAAAAACCTTGCTTGCGTCATAGCCAAGTCTGACTTCCGCATTCCTGTTGGTCAGCAGATGCTCCAAGAAATACAGGCCAGGCTTAATGAACTGCAAAGCGCAAGAGCGGTTTTAATTGGATGCGAGGTAATTCATAAGCAATATATGTTGTTTACAAATATCCAAGTGATGCGATTCGTCGGATGGGACCGTACCCACCCACCCAGCCTGCACTCACTCTCTGAAAAGCCTCAAGACTCATTGAAGTACAGTAAACACCCGCATAAAAGAAAAAGTGGGTTAAGAACCTTCAGGCTGAAATTTGGTCAAAAAAGCACCATATATATAAGAACCAATTCCGCCTGACAAATGAAACATGTTCTTATGTAAAATAAAAACATAACGTATCAAAAATGAGAAAACAGTTGGGCTGATCTAAGCATGTATGCTGGACCATTACAAACACACAGTATTTTGCAGAGGGGATAAATTTTGTTAAGAGTTTTTGGCTTAATTCCAGAGGGGGCCATACTGAACTCTATGGCATCAAGTACGGGCTGTATTAATTAAAACTCTCAGTAATCCTGATCACTGTACCTCATTTCCAGAATCTTAAGAACCTCTTAAGAACATATTCAGCCTGATTTCTCACTAAGCACCTGATATATAAGAAACACATCAGCCTGAACCCCAAAATGACTTGTTTTATTAATTATGCGGGTGTTTACTGTAGTATAAACGTTATTGTAAGAAATGTTTGGAGGCTCAATGTATTTTTCACAAATGACGTACCTCACGATTTCGCAGCATAAAGCGCCGTTTAAACAGGCCCAATTACAACATGCTGAACGAACGTTATTGGTCCAACATGTTTGGCCAGTTTGAAAATGAAACATCATCCAACATTTATTTTATTCTCGTGTTCAACAAACCGTATCGCAACATTATCCAACAATGTTGGTCCAACATGTTGGGCCCGTTTAAACGGGGCTTAAAGGCCCGTGCAAACGCACGCAACATTGTTGGCCAACAACACGCAACATTGTTGGGCCCCAACATGTTGCGAGCGTTTGCACGCCATGTTGCGTGTTTTTGTGACTTGTTGGATGTTGTTGGATGAAGTTTGAAACTGGTGAGATATCAATTGAACACTCGAAGATAAAATTCGTATCTCCGCGCGCCCATGTAATATCCTCTATTTATCTTGCTTTTTACATATGTATAGAAAAATACTATTTCGGCAACTTTAAAGTGAACTTCTATCAAATATGAGCTCATTCTATATATAACCGTTTTGCATGGACTGGACTATAGCCTAAATGTTTTTTATGTATATCTAGGCTGATCTTATCCAACACAAGCGTGTATTCATGTATAACGACTTGTTTGATTTGGCCAAGAAGAACCCTGACAGTCAAGCACGGCTAGAACAGGCCGAGAAACAAGTCTTGATGGATGACCCATTCATGATTATGTTCACATCAGGTAGTACAGGTTCTCCTAAGCCAATAGAATTCTCTAACCATGCCTACGTAAATGACACCTTTACAAACGGACTGGCTATTGATGTGACTCAAGATACAAGGCTATTTAATGACTGTCCGTTTGACTGGACACCCGGCATAAGCTGGGGAATTGGCACCGTTATCTCACGAGGTTGTACTTTGATTCTCTTCCCGCCTAAAGTTGGCTTTAATGGTGGTTTCACCTCGATTATCTTAGAAATCATAGCAGAAGAGCGATGTACCATACACTCTCTCGTGCTGCCATTTTTCTTAAACGACATGGTCCTACAAGACGTTCCTGGTGTGGACCTGAGTACGATGAAATCCTGGGTCACTGGAGGGCAGCCACTGAGCATACCACTTCTTAAGAAAGTGCTGAGCCTTATGTCTGCAGAGGCGAATATAGTGATATCATATGGATCGACTGAAACAAGTTCCATGGCATGGCAGGTGGTCAATAGAAATAACGTTGATGAAATAGAAGTTGGTCTAATGGATATAATCAATGGTTATGAAATGAAGATCATTGATAAAGATGGGCTACTAGTACCGATAGGAGAAAAAGGTAGGTGTGGATTGTACTAACCCTGATGAATATAAATGTTGAAGACCCCATTAGGAAGCAGCTAATATGCTTCTTGTTTACCATAACTCGGTAATGGTAGACACTATTCATATCACAATTTTACCCCTGCAAGGACACAATGCCCTGGGTTCGGGGGGACTCGACCTAAATTTGAATAGGGATGAGCTGCAAGAGGTCTAAAGACCTGACCCTATATTACAGACACGCGATCTAGTAAAAACTCCATACCGGATAATGAGTCCAATTTAAGTCCATTTCGCATATTGAGGCGTTTTAATTTGTCGAAGAAACGTCTTTTAAATTGAAACTTAAAACTTTCGATCTTTTTATTGTATATCCTGTTTTAGACAATTCTGGGTAAATTAAATGTACAGCCTGTTCAAGTCCAGAAACTCTATCCAGCGCGGCACATATCATACTCTAATCCCCTGTGGACAAGATGGACAACAACTAGGCCCGAAAAGGTTACTAATTTTTCAATTTTCTTTTAGGTGAACTGTGTGTGAGGGCACCCTGGGTAGCATTTCCTAACTACGACATACTGCTTTCTTCCCAAAACATCACCAAGACACAAACAAATAACTGGCATCGTCTCGGAGATTTCTGCTCATTAAACAAAAAAGGCCAACTCAAGCTATTCGGTAGAATGGACGATCTAATCAAGTGTGCTTGCGAATCCATTCAACCAAATGAAGTCGAGCAAGTCTTGTACAAACACCAGGATGTGGCGAAAGTATGCGTCTGTGGTGTTCCTGATCAGCGGTTGTACAACAAGATATGTGCGTGCATAGTACTGAAGGCAGGGAAGAAAGGTGACCAGGCCGTATTTGAAGAATGGAGCGAAGAGAATTTTGTCGAGACGTCCATGGGTCTGACGAGAAAACCACATTACTATTTGTTCTTGGATAGTCTACCTCTAACCCGAACAGGGAAACTGTGTCGTAGGCAGACCAAAGAGTTGGCCATCAAAAAACTGGGACTGGCTTAAAGGTTGTCTTTAATTAATTTTAAAACCTTGTATATTAGAAAACGAGGTTTGCTTTATCTGAGCTTAAAATGTATCCTAAAAGCATCATAAAAAAAATAGCTTTCGACAAACTGTGACTGACTTAAAAAGCTGTCTTCAATTTTTATGTCTATTAGAAAACGACATTTTCAATGCCTTTCTTGGTATTTTTAAACAAACTATTCTTAACAAACATTATTATATTTAGGAATGACAGATGTGGAGGGGTTATACTACTGTCCAAACTATATTATGTGAGCGTGCAGTTTTATCCAAGGGAATGACACATGTGGACGAACTATATTACTGTCTACTATTTTTGCACGAGTAGTTCTTCTGGGAATGACAGGTTTGTGTGTTTGTGTGTGTGATGGTGGGGTGATTTATACTATTGCCAAAAATATTTGTTAATGAAACGTTCTAGTATAAAATTGGTGATCGCGGGTTTCTACTCATCAATGTATAGGGACGGGAGACGACGAGGGTTTCAAATGGTTTCAAATTTGTTAGGTAACTCACTCTGACAATCGCTTACATACCACTGTATACCGTAAACCTACTCACACTGACAGACTCGTTGTTACTAAAAGTTGGAATCACCTGAAACCACCTGAAACCACCTGAAACCACCTTCGAAACAACCTACGAAACCACCTGAAACCATCTGAAACCACCTACGAAACCTTATTATAGCTAATCATATTGTTTTATTTCAAAAAAGAAATTTCCGGATACAAAAATTAGCGGATAAGAAACAATGGCGGTTATGATGACTTTTCTTTTATTTCATCTCATCTTCTCTTTCATTTTCTTATTTTATTTCATCTCATCTTCTTTTATTTTATTTTATTTCATCTCATCTTATCTTTCATTTTCTTTTATTTCAGCTCATCTTATCTTTCATTTTTTCATTTTATTTCATCTCATCTTCTCTTTCATTTTTTTTTATTTCATCTTATCTTTTATTTTATTTTATTTCATCTCATCTTCTCTTTCATTTTCTTTTATTTCAGCTCATTTTATCTTTCATTTTTTCATTTTATTTCATCTCATCTTCTCTTTCATTTTTTTATTTTATTTCATCTCATCTTATCTTTTATTTTAATTTATTTCATCTCATCTTATCTTTTATTTTTTTATTTTATTTCAGCTCATCTTATCTTTCATTTTATTATATTTTATTTCATCTCATCTTTCATTTTATTTTATTTTATTTTATCTCATCTTCTCTTTCATTTTTTTCTTTTATTTCATCTCATCTTCTCTTTCATTTTCTGAGATGAAATAAAATGAAATAAAATGAAAGAGAAGATGAGTTGAAATAAAATAAAATGAAAGAGAAGATGAGATGAAATAAAAGAAAAGTCATCATATATACCTGCCATTTTTTCTTATCCACTGATTTTCGTATCCGGAAAATATAAAGTTATATTCATTTTTTGAAATAAAACAATATGATTAGCTATATATAATGGGTTATTTCAGATGGTTTCGTAGGTGGTTTCAGATTGTTTCAGGTGGTTTCAGGTGGTTTCGTAGGTGGTTTCAGGTGCTTTCAGGTGGTTTCAGGTGATTCCAACTTTTAGTAACTACGCCGACCAACTGCTCTACCAGACATCTTACAATCCCACCTCACACAAGGCTACCACTATTAAGACTTTGACTCGACGTGCACAACGAGTTTATGATTCACCTGACAAACTTCATGACGAGTACGAATATTTGCAAAGTGTGTTCGATAACTGAATAATTACAATGTAGATTTCGTCGAACGAAACACTGATTCACAAAAACACTTCACTTACTGATCGATCATGACAGAACCGACAATAAACCCACAGCCACTGCCACGTACATCAGAGGTACTTCTGAGACTATTCAACGCATATTACAACCCTACAACATTCGAGTTGCTCACAAGCCTACTATGACATTTTAACGTCTTAAAAGACGTTTATTGACTAACGTTAAGGACAAAGACGATCAAACCCATTAACAAACAAGGAGCTATTTACAAAATAGCTTGTTCCGACTTTAACGCTATACTTACATCGATGAGACCGGCAGAAATTTGAACACTAGACTAACTAATCATAAACGTGCCATGAAAAACAAAGACCCTAACAATCGCATTGCGGAACATCACAAACATACTGGCCACACCATTAACTGGGACTCCTGGTCGCCTTTAATACACATTGCACCAACTATCACCAACGCCGACTACTTGAAAGCTGGTACACCGGCTTGGAACAAAAGCCACTTAACCGTTTCGTAACATTACCGGCTTCCTACAATAGACTCATTAACGACTTCAAGCTTTCCACACCTACCCACGCATCAACAACAACATTACCGACGAACCAGACACATAAAGAATCTGAAAATAACACCGCTGTCTTTTCGTTTTCTTACTCAGAAGATGCATGATTTCCTCTCAGGTTGTCGAAACGTCAGACATCAACACCATCAGTCTTTCTCAAGACTACACCACCCCGGACGATCATGCCTCATCTACATCGATTTACAAAATGGCGCCCAGAAAACATACGAGACTATATCTCCAGTCACCTGACCAACGAAAACTTTGGCTCAAGAACACAGGCAATCACATGTATGATATAAATAATGTTTATGTCAGAACCTCTCTTTATTATGCAGTATATTTTGGCAAATACCAACATTAAAGATTGTTTTAATTGTTGCGATTCAGAAATTTTTTTTTCTTTCTTATTGACACTGAGCAAAATACCATGTAATTCAATGCTATAAATATGTCGCAAATGCACATCAAAACGCTGGAAATTGCATTTCCGAGATTTCATTATCAGAAAACCACACATGCACACACCCCTCCAATACAAATTATCCTCCGCGGTCCCTGTGTGTCTAGTAAGGGACTTTTAGATTTTGTCTATACTATTACTCGAGATTGCATTCTCCAATGTTGGGCTTCCTGTGTCCGTAGGAGGGAAATGCGATGACTTTATAATATTCCAAATTGTCAACATTTAAACTTATAATCAATCACTTTTCTGATAAATCAGCAACAAGTCTTATTAAATCAACGATTTTTATGACGCTTTTTACTATAGTTTTAAAAACCAAATGTTCTTCCTTTTTTTGTTTGAATCTAAATACAATGGTAGCCGCTGATAGCAAGATCTTTCAGGAGAGGGGGTAAGTAAGGTTTTAAGACTAAGTCAGGAGGACTAAGTGTAGACATGTTTTTAATTGGATGAGAGTTAATCGGCAGAAACGGCTTATGAGCTTACGTTGGTTCTGGCTCGTTTAATATTCTACGGGTCAGGTCCAGGTCTGGTCAGGTCAAACAAATCTGATATATGACCTTTGAAGTTTGTAGTTCACTTCGGCTCAGCTACACTGCAATTATCAGTATCACTGGGTAAGTCTCCTTTTGTTATTGATATGATATGTCTTTAGACCATTTCATGGTTCTTGTGGTACATCGTAGGCATCGATAGCGTGTAAAAGTTTCTTTAGATTTAAATAGGAGTCTATAGAACGTTTGGCTCATGTGTACCGAATTACCGCATGCAGACTCTAGTCTAAAGCTAGAGAATTATTACACGTTACCTAAACTTGGTTGAATTAGTGCTTACAATTATTGTCCATGAAATTAAATCTAAATGTAATACCCACCGTAAATGTAAAAATAATCAACCGTAAATGTAATACCCACCGTAAATGTAATAACTATCAACCGTAAATGTAATAACCGACCCCACCGTAAATGTAATAAAATTTAGCCATAAATGTAATAATTGAAACCCACCGTAAATGTAATAACTTTCAACAGTAAATGTAACAAGCGTTTACACTGTCATTTAACTAAACTTCAATACTTCAATATATTTTGGAGAATCCGAAAGTAGCCCTAGCTGAACTACGTTTGCAGTTAAGCTCGCTAAAATTATTTTAGCAAAAGTTCGAATTTATTACTTTTTTATGTAGCTTATTGGCTTTAAGTGCTACTAATACTGTTTGTGTTGGCGATTGTGAATCAATATAGTTTGCAGGGCCTCCTATAATGAACCAACCATATTTACATTCATTTAATCCACAAATTAACGAAGACGGGTAGATTTGCAATTTTTACTTGAACATGATATTCCATTTAAGCTCATCAGTTCCTATAAGTTAACAGTGAACAACTTAAGACTATATACTAAACAGAAAATTAATTAAACGAAAATACTTGATGCACAAACGACTCATTGATGAGTATACGCGTGAAGGAACAGTATCAAATTCTCCAAAAAAACTGATCGAGCACAACTAACTATAACGGAGTCCAAGTGTATACTAAACTAAAAATTCATAAGCACAAAAAATACAAAGAAACCGAATAAATTATAATAACCAAAATGTGTCTAGGGAATTAAAACTAAATGAAGCATACAGGAAACCAAAACAAACTAAAACAGAGCTATAAACTTAACATTGGATACTACATGAAACTCGTAAATCATGTAAAAATATCATTTTAGGGACCGTTCATTTTTTACCAGGAAGGGGGGGGGGGGGGGGTGCTTTTTCCTTGGTAGCCCTTTAAAAAAAACTGCCCCCCCTCTCTGTGGCTGCAAAAAAAAACTGACCCCCCCTACTGCTATCAAATTCAATTCATGCCCCCCCCCCCCCCAATTCACAATAACATGTAGTTTTTGGCATCAATTTCGATGGAATATATATATATATATATATATATACATTATTATGTGATATCAAATGATGATCTTTTAAAAAAGTGTATAAAAAATACATATAAATAATTTTTCGTAGCTTATAAATAATTATATGTACTCAACGAATTATTTTTTAGTGGTTCAGAATTAATGAAAATACTTGTAAACAATTTTTCGTAACTAATAAATAATTATAAGTAGTCAACGAATTATTTTTTCGTGATTCAGAATTAATTATTCGTGTTGTTTGAATTAATTTTTTTATTGTTTCGACATTGCATTTCATTAGAGTGATTTTCACAAACCCGTGAAATATTTAATACTATATTTATTACAGTCTAATTCTTTTCATTGTCTTTTGTTTTCATTGGCATTTAATTTGTTGTAGTCAGTCACGTAACCATGATAATATATTCTTGTAAAAAGCTATCTACCTAGGCTAGCCCTTGTGGTTATTGTAGATAGCTTGTACCTTGTATTTAACTCTCTAATTATATTATCAGTAACTCTTTTTTATTTAATTATTGGTACTTAATAAACGATTTTTGTTGTTGTTTGTTTATTCCATATTGTTTCAATCAAACACTTTAATAAGTAAACTCTGCCGGTTTCACGGGTTATTAAATAAAGAATTAACTTCCGATATTAGTAACTATTTAGATTTTATTTCATGGTTTGGTCCGTGCAGGAAATTTTTTTTTGCCCGCTTCCATGAGCACGAACTTAATTTGATAAAAATGCAAAGATTTAAATTGAGTGGCGATTTTGGCTTGCAGGAAACTTATTTTCAAAATCATCCACCCCTCCCCCTTTCCCCTCAAAAGTCAAATGGTCCACCCCTTTAAAAAGCTAATTTGACAAAAAGATAGAAAAACTGCATAAAATTAAAGAAACAAAACTAAATGAGAACATTTGATAGGGGAGGAGATTGGCTGTTTATATAGCTGTATGAAATAACTATTTTTATTGGGGGGGGGGGGGGGGGGCTATTTAACCAAATGGCAATATAATAGTGGTAATGATTACTTCCAACTGCAAATCATCAATCGACATAATTGTCTTCTTTCATGTTTCGTCTATAGAGGGATTTCTTGGCAGCCATGAAATGTTTAGTCATTCAAAAACATTCGTTTGTACTTAAAATGTGGCTGCCATAAAATCCCTCTATTTATTGTTTTGTTGTCAGATCATCGTAAATCAAAATGAGTTACATCCACAAGCCGCTCCTAAAACCGCTGGAAGGTAGAACTCCTTTCCAACTACTGCGGGCTCATGCTACAACACATCCAAATAAGGAAGCATTTGTCTTCCGTGACGTCCAAAAACACAGGATTCCCATCACGTTCCAAGAATACGAAACTACAATCACGGACAATATTGTTTGGGACAACATTAACAATTCGAATAAAAACGTTACCCTTCATCATTTTTAGCCCTCCCCTCCCCCCTCCATTCAATGTTGACCGTTCATGAGTTACATGGGTCATTGGTAGGCATTCCTTGGTCAAATCAACATTGAGATAGGGGGGGAGGGGGAGGATATGATGAAAAATGAACAATTATATGTGAAAAACCACTAATAACCTGCTGTGTCCCAATATTTATGTCCATGATTGTCTTAAAATCGATTGTATGAAAATCGTCATGAAAACCGCAGTAAATCGTACCAAAAATGCCACGAATGTTAAATAAACTGTATGTCGTCATGATTTACATAACTAATTAATAAAAATTTATAATAATATGTGGCTATTTTTTTATTTTTGAATTGATTGATAACACAGGAAGCCCAAAATAAATTATGGCTTTACAAAGTATTTGCATAATTAAAGTGTAATTTGACGCCAAATTCTTACAATTTTATGTAATCAGACCTGAAGTAAGTATTACAATGGCTTCTTCAAACACTCGGCATCAGTCACTTGTCTATTTGATTACGTATAGTCGTGCAGACTTAGATAAAGTGTCGTCAAGGGAAACTTTTGCGATGATTATTGCAAATGCATTCCAACAAGTGGCGCAAGTTGAAGTGAATCATTGGGTTGTTTGTAAAGAAAGCCATGCTGAAACCTCCGAGTCAGAGAACTCAACACATTACCACATGGCATTGAAGCTGAACAAGAGATCAAGGTGGTCAAGGGTTAGGCAGTATATACAGAATCATCACGACATTAGAGTCAATTTCAGTTGTAATCACAACACATACTACAGCGCCCACCAGTATGTCATTAAGGAGGATAAAGAATTTGCCAAGTCAGCAGATCATCCCATCTTAACAGATCCACCCTCAACAGAGCAAGCTATAACAGCCAACAGAAAAAGATCTACGAAAAATAAAGGCGATAAGAAAAAGGCAAAACGCTATTCGACATTTGACGTTGTTCAAATCATACAAGAACAAAACATCAAAACACGTTTAGAACTCGTTAATTTAGCTGTAGTTCAAAAGAATGAAGGAAAAACACAACTAGCCCAATTCATTGCCAATAGAGGTGCCAAAGTGGTGAATGAGGCCTTAGAGTTGGCCAAGGAATTCGTAGAAGCCCCAATGCAGATGCAACGCCTTAAGATGAGTCGCATCGACATTCTCAATGAAGCATATGGGGCAAGCTGTGTAACTGATTGTAATGGCCAGTGGCTTGAAATGGCACTTACACTCATGTCACAGAACGAGTTGTCTGTGTCAGCATTTTGTAGTGGTATTTTCAAGGCGCTTAAGGACGGACGCGGGAAATATAGGAACATTTATGTATACGGTCCGGCTAACACGGGGAAAACCTTTATCATATCTCCTTTAAAGAACATCTACAAAACCTTCACCAACCCCGCTACCGGTACATTTGCATGGCTTGGTGTTGAAGATGCTGAAGTGGTAGTGTTGAACGACTTCCGCTGGCATCCCTCTGTGATTGCTTGGGGAGATTTACTTCAGTTGTTAGAGGGCGATACTGTCCATTTACCTGTGCCCAAAAACTTTGGTGTCAAGGATGTGGAATTCAACAAAAATACGCCATTCTTTGCTACCGCCGATGCCCCTATGGTCCTAGTTAAAGGAGGGTCATTAGATTCTGCAAATACCCAGATGATGCAGGTTAGGTGGCGTACATTTAATTTTTGGAAACAAATACCGCAGGATAAACAGAAATCCCTTTCACCTTGTCAACATTGCTTTGCAAAATTCGTACTTGATTATAAAGATATCGATAACTTATTCTAAACACCGTATTTACTCGAATAAGCACTGCTTTGGAATGAGCGCCACTCTCGTATAATGACCGCATTTTAACGCAATAATGTTACTCTATAACAGCATTAAAAGGAAACTTTTATCAAAAGCGTTATTTTTCAGTTGAAAATAATTATATTTCACCGCTCGTCCATTAAATTATCTCCACCGGATATTCGTAGTTCTGATTAAGAAGGGGACTGTGTAAACGATAATAGTTTAATAAGCGCCGCGGCGCTTATTCGAGGAAATAAGCTATACATTACTCCACTCAATACTCCATCATGTTAACTGATAATTATAACACAATAGGATTGTTCATTTTAATATATGGATCTTAATTAGCTTTATATAAGACTATGAAGTCGTCTTCTACGGTTTAGTCCCCTTATCAACAGAAAATGTTGACATATTGTATTTAAACGCACATTACTCCATATGAATGTTAAGTAAATCTATTAGACTATCAACTTTTATATAGATCACAGTGGAGTAATGATGATTATCATATTATACGTAACATGCCATGAACATTATTAGACGTACATGCTCTAGAAAGTGTACATGACTGATTTGTCGTAGAAGACAAGTATAATTTATCAAAATTATACTGATTTATATTGTTGTTTAACACATAAGGTCGTGTGGAGTAGTATGGAGTATTGTAACTTAATATGCTGATCGGCCTATTGTTCATGATACTTGATATAATAATTATCCTTGATTGTTTGTAATTATAAAACATGGTTTATATTATAATATATTGTACTAGTGATCATTATCATTAAATAAATACCTGAATCTTGTAGAATATTACTGTTTATTTAGAGATAGTAATAAACATTCTATTGACAAATAAATGATAGATTATGGTTACATTTGAATGTGTTCAATAAGTATAGGCACCCGGTATAGTATTTTGTTCGTCCTCCAGATAAAATTAATGATCAATAATTAAGTATAGGTATTCAGTATTTTGTTCGTCCTCCACAGAGACTGATAATGTTTTCTACGCGCTTTGGTAAGCTCGCAATTGTTTTATCAATTAAATCACTGTCAATACTTTGAAAGCATTTCAATACCCGTTCTTTAAAGTTGTCAAATGTTTCCATCGTCAAATTCAAAGTTATAGCTTCTTGTTCGAGTCTCTTTTTAACTATATGGAAAACATTTTCTGGAGGATTTAGGTCCTGTGTGCGGCTGGGGATGCGATGCAATGTCGCCTCAATGTCACTTAATGCACTCATTGCTTTACAGCTTGTTTGACTTGGGTCGTTGTCCATTACAAATAGTCTTTGTCCCATTACTTTCGGGCCTGCCTTTCCAAACGTTAAATTAAAATGCGTCCGAATAAAGTTGGCGAAGAACTCACCGTTCAACTTCTCATATGGTTGGCATAATACAACGCCTTTGCCATATGCAACGGCCACCATAATGTGAAGCCTTCGTCCACCAGCCAGCTCTTTTGTTCCTCTTGCCGTTATTGATAACCCCTCACCCTTTTTCCTCCAAACTCGAGATTTCGGTCTACAGGCTTCATTCTTGGGGTTGTACTTATGTATAAAGGATACTCCATCCAAGTAGAAAGCTATGTGATGAGTGTAAAACGTAGGATTGTCCTTCAATAAACTCCGCATCTTCTTTGCATACTTTAAGCGCGCGCAATTCCTTGTCCTTGTCACTTAACAGTCCCTTTTTTCGAGATTGAAGGAAGTGAAACCCCCATTTGTTAAGGTATCTTGTAAATGTCCTTCGATGCACCAATGTCGGATCTATTCCCGCCTCTCTAACTAACGACATGACGGTTAGATTAACATCTTTCTTTCTCATTCTTGTGAGTGTTCTCAGCATTTCTCTCTTGTCTCTTTCATTGATTCGAGGTTTCCGTCCCTTATTTCTATGCACAATTGCCTTTTCTTTACATTCACTTCGAAGGTAGTTTTGACGATACTTCCATATTCGATGTGCCGACGATTTGGAAATGTTACACTTTTTTGCGATAATACGGAATGAATAACGTTCTTTCTCGCGTAACAGAATAGCATACGCTACTTTTGTTGGCTTAAGTTTTGCCACCATGTCTGATTGTGCAAGAAAAATGAAATTTTGCAGTCTATGACATAATAATTACGTTTACACAGGAATCCCGTCAGTCCGCGAGCATATGAAAAACACAAAATTAACCCAATCAACCACAAAAAATGTACAAAATAACATGTATACTGAAATGATTCATTATCTTGCATTGTCCGTAATTTATAATAATATATACATTGACGAAACCTGATATTATCACACTTTCTAATGAATTACTTGTACAAGACAATCACGGACAATATTGTTTGGGACAACATTAACAATTCGAATAAAAACGTTACCCTTCATCATTTTTAGCCCTCCCCTCCCCCCTCCATTCAATGTTGACCGTTCATGAGTTACATGGGTCATTGGTAGGCATTCCTTGGTCAAATCAACATTGAGATAGGGGGGGAGGGGGAGGATATGATGAAAAATGAACAATTATATGTGAAAAACCACTAATAACCTGCTGTGTCCCAATATTTATGTCCATGATTGTAGATCTCAGTCCATCGCGACGGGTTTTTTGGAGCTAGGCCTAAAGAGAGGAGATAGAGTAGTGTTGAAAGTGGATTCTTGTCCTGAATTTGTCTACATTCACATGGCCTTGAACAGAATTGGTGCTGTTGTTGTAGTAAGTGAGGAACATCGTCTTTCTGATGTCAAAAATATCAAAAACCCCGCTTGCGTCATAGCCAAGTCTGACTTCCGCAGTTCTTTTGGTCAGCAGTTGCTCCAAGAAATACAGGCCAGGCTTGAGGAACAACAAAGCGCAAGAGCGGTTTTGATTGGATGCGAGGTATTTTGATATATTTTATATTAAAAATATATTTATTTTTTTTTACTTATAATATACTGTTCAAAATTACTCGATTCTGATTGGACGAGAGGAGTACAATTAAATCGTAAATTGCACTCTGCAGAGTACCAATTAGTCTTTCAATATATTATAAATAGAAAATCGCACGATCTTCTAGTACAATTTGTAATTAATCATAAGATACTCGTGATGTTTTGAAAGGTATCAAATTTTGAAAACTTTTAAAACATCACTCATAACATACCTATTAATTACAAATTGTACTCAAGATCGCAGCGGTGCGATTTCCTACACAAATATCCAAGTGATGCGTATTTAGTGGAATAGTGTAAACTATTTATGGTGGCTCACTTTAGATTTCATATATGTACTCACGCTTTCGTAGAATATAAAAGAATGCTTCGTTTTATATGATATTTTGTCAAAAGTATCAATCAAATTGAACTAAAAAAAACAAACTATTCCTTCATCCATTCTTAGAAAATGCGACACGAAATCGTAAGTTTAAAATAGGCTGGTATCTTATGTGTAATGAAAATAACTATTTCCTGCAGCTTTATAATGAGCGTTTATGAAATGAGTTCGCTCTAAAAGATGCATACGACACGGGTGAAAAACGCACTGCGCACGCTTGGAAGACGGTCGTGTTTAAAATAAACCATTGGAGATTTACCGGCGTTTGGTAAATCTTTAAACTTAATTAAGAACGTTCGTGGAAAGTTAGTGCTTATATTTTACACATTACTGTAATACATTAGTTGTTTTCTTTCCCTGGTCAAATGATACAAGATAAATTCGCATAATACATAACATGAAACCATATGCTCTTAGTCTATCGTATTTTTACAATATTCAATCATTCAATTATAATTTTACAATAAAAATATCAAAAATGAAAAAAATATTTGTTTTCTTGTATCTTGTATTTTTGGGAACCCGTTACTGGAGATCCTCTCTGTGGGTTTGCCCTGCCTAACGTAGTTTGGCGAATTTTGTAAATAAAAATAAATAAATAAATAAATCCATTCGTAAAATCTTTAGTTAGTCTTTTGTTCAAAAGAAAACCCGAACATGCGCAGTGCGTTTTTCACCCGTGTCAATGCGTACCGCTTTGCATGGACTGGACTATTCACTTTCGTTCACTTTTAGTTATTTCTATTATCCACGGTAGTTCTAATTATTCATGTTGTTTATAATGTCTATCTAGGCTGATCTCATCCAACACAAGCGCGTATTCATGTATAACGACTTGTTTGATTTGGCCAAGAAGAACCCTGACAGTCAAGCACGGCTAGAACAGGCCGAGAAACAAGTCTTACTGGATGACCCATTTATGATTATATTCACTTCAGGTAGTACAGGTTCTCCTAAGCCAATAGAATACTCTAACCATGCCTATGTAAATGACAACTTTACAAACGGACTGGATATTGATGTAACCCAAGATACAAGGCTATTTAATGACTGTCCGTTTGACTGGGTACCCGGCATCAACATTGGAATTGGCAGCGTGATCTCACGAGGTTGTACTTTGGTTGCCTTTCCGCCTAAAGTTGGCTTTAAAGGAAGTTTCACCTCGGTTATTTTAGAAATCATGGCAGAAGAGCGATGCACTCACTGTTTCGTAGTGCCATTCTTCTTACACGACATGGTACTACACGACTCTCCTGGTGTAGACCTGAGTACGATGAAGTACTGGTGTACTGGCGGGCAGCCACTGAGCATACCACTTCTTGGAAAACTGCTGAACATTATGTCTTCAGAAGCGAATATAGTGATAGGCTACGGATCGACTGAAACTGACTGCATGGCCAAGCAGGTGGTCAATAGAAATAACCTTGATGAAATAGAAGTTGGTCTGATGGATATAGTCAATGGTTATGAAATAAAGATCATTGATAAAGATGGGCAACTAGTACCGATAGGAGAAAAAGGTAGGGGTGGATTGTACCAACCCTGATAAATAGCAATGTTGCCGACCGCATTAGGAAGCGAGCGATAAGGGAGCCGAAGAGAGTTCTTTGCCATGCCCGGGGATGGTGGGGGATCGACCTGGATTTGGGTAGGAATGTGCCTTCAGAGTTATAAAAGCTCCTCGGTGAAAAAGATATTTTCTATAGAAATCGGAATTCGAGCCCTATTTTAGTGGCCCTTTCGCATATTGAGGCGTTATGCTGACACGTTGCTTAAAAATTCGGTACCCTATCCAAGCGCTCAAAACATGAAACCCTCTCTTATTCTATATCAATAATCTACATGTTGTTTTAGACAATTTGGGGTAAAAAGTGTACCCTGTTCACGACAGCAAGTCCTATAAAACCATACCTGACCTGCGGCACATAACCATAAATCAAATACAACCTTTTCGAGAAAGTTTGTCACCCGTGAAAAGCACAAAGGATCATGGATCAGTTCAGAAACTAAATTATGTTCGGAACGCCTTCCTTGTTTGATATGTCAAAATGGACATTTCTCAATAACATATTGACAAGTGTAGCAATGTGGCCATAAAATCCCTGCGTTCTAATAAAGTATACATAGGTAACCCATAATCCCCTGCGCTACTAGTTTATAGGCTTTTCACTTCGCGGGTCACGTTTCTCGGATCGGAAAGGGTGTATATGGGAGTAAATTAACTCAAACACTCCACGGGATCTTTATATGGGCCACAACTGGGCCTGAAAAGGTTACTTATTTTTCAATTTTCTTTTAGGTGAACTGTCTGTGAGGGCACCCTGGGTAGCCTTCCCTAACTACGACATACAGCTTTCTTCCCAAAACATCACCAAGCCACAAACAAATAACTGGCATCATCTCAGCGATCTCTGCTCATTCACCAACCAAGGCCAGCTCAAGCTATTTGGTAGAATTGACCATCTAATCAAGTGTGCTTGCGAATCCATTCAACCAAATGAAGTCGAGCAAGTCTTGTACAAACACCAGGATGTGGCGAAAGTATGCGTCTGTGGTGTTCCTCATCAGCGGTTGTACAACAAGATATGTGCGTGCATAGTACTGAAGGCAGGGAAGAAAGGTGACCAGTCCGTATTTGAAGAATGGAGCGAAGAACATTTTGTCGAGACGTCGTTGGGTTTGACGAGAAAACCACATTACTATTTGTTCTTGGATAGTCTACCTCTAACGCGAACAGGGAAACTGTGTCGTAGGCAGACCAAAGAGTTGGCCATCAAAGAACTGGGACTGGCTTAAAGGTTGTCTTTAATTAATTTTAAAACCTTGTATATTAGAAAACGAGGTTTGCTTTATCTGAGCTTAAAATGTATCCTAAAGGCATAATAAAAAAAAAAAGCTTTCGACAAACTGTGACTGACTTAAAAAGCTGTCTTCAATTTTTATGTCTATTAGAAAACGACACTTTCAATGTCTTTCTTGGTATTTTAAAACAAATTATTCTTAGTAAACATTATATTTAGGATTGACAGATGTGGAGGGGTTATACTACTGCCCAAACTATATTATGTGAGCGTGCAGTTTTATCCAAGGGAATGACACATGTGGACGAACTATATTACTGTCCACTATTTTTGCACGAGTAGTTCTTCTGGGAATGACAGGTTTGTGTGTTTGTGTGTGTGTGTGGTGTCGGGGTGGTTTATACTATTGCCAAAATTATTTGTTAATGAAACGTTCTAGTATAAAATTGGTGATCGCGGGTTTCCACACTGCCAACAGGCCATCAATGTATAGGGACTGGAGACGACGAGGGTTTCAAATGGGCAACACTTTATTGATTTTGTTACAACTGCCTTCCACACTAAACCGAATCGCAAACCCGATAGTTTTCGATTTATTTATTAATCTGATTATATCCGAAGGGGTAGGGCAAATGTATTGATATTTTGAATATATTAAACATTTTTCTTATAGAAGGAGCGGATCCAGAAATTTGTCAAGGGGTGTCCCAATTGCAAATGAATGGCTCTTGTGGTGTTAGGTGTCCGGTCCCTAAATGTCTTAAATAGAATAGGATTATTGCGTCACTAGGGGATTGTCCGGTAGAGTGGTCAACATGAAGGTTTATTATATTTAATATTATTATTATTATTATTACTTCGCATGTAAACCCCTTTTATAGACACAATAGCAACATGTTAAGATCAACTACAATGTTTAACCCTTATGGTGGAGTAACCGCGATGACCAGGAGTGGAACAAGATTATCTTTTTAAATTACATTTTTCTAATTCCGGCTATAGCGAGGTGTATTCTTTCTTCGATGTTATTCTCGGCTGCAATTTCATGAAACCTGCAGTAAAAAGGGAAACAAGCCAAAAAATAATAAGTATTTGGATTTTAATAGTCATTTTCACAGTTCTCCTCGATCAACCTCAGCCTCGATAGTGCGTAATATATTCTTTAGAATTTGACTACAGCCCGTTGAATTTTGAAGTATTTCAATTGTTTGATAATGTATAAATTACTTTAATTACCAAGGGCGGTAGTCAAATTCTAAAGAATACACCTAATTCAAAAAGGGTTGAATGGGCGAAAGGCGACTGGCGATTTCACGGCCGAAATTAACTGTGGGTAATGAGAATTTTACTTCTTATTCCTTTCTAAATTACCCAAACAATGCCTCCACCGTTCAGCGAAACCTTCGAAACACCCATCTAAGGTCATCACTGAACGGTGAAGGCATTGTTTGGGTAAATTAGAAAGGAATAAGAAGAAATTCGTATTACCCACAGTTCCTTTCGGTCGTGCAATCGCCGTCGCCGCTTCAACCTTTTTTGAATTAGGTGTATATTACACGCTATCGAGGTTGAGGTTGATGGAAAAGAACTGTGAAATGGTAAATGGCATGATGGCATTCAATGACGTCATCACATCAATCCTCTCAATCTTTTGAGACGAAAATATAATATATGAATATGAATAAATAGTGAACAATTTCAAATGTTCAGAGTATCAAATTTCTCACGAAGCAGCCCGACCAGCCTCGCTCGGAATCTTTAAAAACAATGACTTCAATAAAGCTCGGGCAAACGGTTTCAAAATTTGCTTCAACATCCGTTCGATTTTGTTAAACGCTCTTAAGGTTACCGTCCACGTTCGCGGGGTGCACTCAGTTAAAAATTGTTTAGCGCGTCACTTAACAATAAAGATAGACAAAGTATATATCATTTTAAAGCTTATATAACAGAGAATAAGACTATGTAAGTTTTTTTAAGAAAAATAATATATTTAACCAATGCTTCACATAAAACCTCAAAATCGAGCGCTTTCATTAAAAAAAGTATAAGTCCAAAAGTTCTTACTACTTCGCCGTCATTTCTGCATTATGTCAATCAGCACATACATGTGTTCAAAACCGTGTCCAGTTTTTTCGATAAAATGCTTCGTTCTTGAATAAATGTGTTTCAAAGTCGACTTATTGTTAAAACTTCAAGTTAAATAACAAAACGGGCCATAACTCTAAAACTAAACATTTTATCAAAAAAACTGGACACGGTTTGGAAGACCAATATGTGTTGATTGACATAACGAAGAAATGACGGCAAAGCAGTATGAACTTTTTGACTTATACTTTTTTAAACAACTCGCACTGAAGGCTGTTAATTTTGAGGTTTTTCGAAGAGCATATCTTACAGAAAATTGTTGTATATAACAAAACATATTCAGTCTTATTCTCTGTTATATAAGCTTTAAAATGATATATAATATGTCTATTATTATTGTAAAATGACGCGGTAAACAAACTTTTAACTGAGAGCAGGTGAAAGCACACCGCGAACGTGGACCGTAACCTTAAACTCTTTCAACATCAATTCAACATCGATTCAACACGTTTCAACAATGCTGGAAGAGTTTTTAAAAAGCGTTTAAACTTTGCCATTCAACAAAATCGAACGGTTGTTGAAGCAAAAGTTGGGCCTTTTGCCGACCATCCCCTCCCCTTACTTACTCATCTTGGCTTGCTTTTAATAGTGTCACAATGCCATTTAGAGAGGTACCGGGTTCTACTTCTAAGGCTTCTAACACATTACAGAAATATTCTAAAAGAACAATTATTTATTAGTTAGGAGATTTGAAAAAAATGAGACGAAATAATATGGAGAAGTATAAACTATCACGCATTATAATTCAAAAACAAATTTTTCTCCGCTCTCATTGGTCGAGGGGCGATCACGTGACGCGATAGTGCCCGCCGCGGAGGGATACTATCAGCGCATGAGCTGAGCTTTTCGTCCGCTTCGGAAAATTTTGTTGTTGAATAATAAAAACAATAGAGCAGTTAAAAACTCGGGCATAATGCTGTGATAGTTGCCCTTGGAAACTGGATTTTCCTCAAAACTTCATAGTCGCCCTCTGAGTCTATTTTGGCCTCTCCTCTTAGAATGGCCAATTTGGCTACATTTAGGGCCGAATCTAACATTTGATGTGCCAAATTAGCCCTCTGAGGTCTATTTGGCTTTCCTTTTAGAGTGACCAATTTGGCTACATTTAAGGCCAAATATAATGGTGTGCCAACGACAGCTACCTAGATAGAATTAATATATAGTTAATGTTCCCTCGCAATCTGTTAGGCTAATTTTTAATCATACATTCAACTAAATGGCAAACAGTGTGAAATGCGTCAATTATCAATTTAGTAGCGTCCAAGCATTGGACGAAGACGTAAAGCAAGTGAGTGTAGTGAAAATATTAAAAAAGAATAAAACGGCTCCAAAAAAATTACATTGCAGTCGTCAAATTTGGTCGAACTTGAGTTAATTCCGTCCTGTTTTGCAAGTGAAAGTAGAAACTGTTTTGCAGTTTTGCAATCCTCAAATTGCTACTTCAATGGGTGGCATGAGTGGCCTAGCGGTGAGAGCGCTGGCCTTTCACCACTGTAACCTGGGTTTGATTCCCGGCTCGGGCGACAAGTGAATAGAGTTTGTTTCATGTGTTGTTCTCTCTCATGCCACGAGGGTTTTTGCCCGGGTTTATCCGGTTTTCCTCACTCCACAATATGAACATTTGAGCAGAGTTGTGTGTTGTAAATATTGAATGTAGTGGTCAGTGAGTGTGAGCGAACCTCACGGAAGAGCCCCGACGAGGAGTGATGGTTGTAAATATACGTTATACGTTTTTTGCTTACCTATATCAGCTAATAATTGTTTAGTAGAGTACGGAGTTAGTTCATGGATACGTAAGATACATTCAGTGTATGTATGCAGGGTCCCTCTTGCTATCGAACCAAGCCAGTGAGAAGCAGGGTGTACGCCTTCATCTAGAACAAACAACGACAATTGTTGAAAGGTTGTACTTAGTCTCCCCCGCAGCCGTATTCTGTGGTGGAGACTAGGTTGTACTGAGTGCAGTGTTTTTATGTATTAACTCAATCATCAACTTAGGCGGTCAGTTAGTCAGGCAGTATTTCTCTCATTCTATTCTAATATTCTATACCAATTACTTTTTGTTTCTTTACTTCATTCGTGCATTCATTCGTTCGTTTATTCATTCATGCATTCATTAACCGTTCATTCATTCATTTATTCCTTCAGTCAGTCAATTACTTTATTCAAGTAATATCATTTCCTTATAAGATATTGTTTGTTTGCTTATTTTATTCATTTGTTTATTCATTCATTTAATCATTCATTCCTTCAGTCAGGCAGTCAATTACTTTATTCAAGTAATATCATTCCCTTATAAGATATTGTTTGTTTGCTTATTTTATTCATTTGTTCATTCATTCATTTAATCGTTCATTCCTTCAGTCATGCAGTTAGTTACTGTATTCAAATAACTCATTCCTTGTAACAGGGTTCGTACAGAATCCTCAGAGAAAATTTCCAAAACTTTTCCAAAACTTTTTCAAAGCCTATTACTCAAAATTCCAAAACCACACAAGCGAAAATTGCCAACGGGCATTGATTGCGGCAGGCAAAAAACTCATCAGCCGTTTTTTAATTACAACGAAAACAGTTCTTTGCAAGGTAGGAGCTGGGCAACCGACAAAAAATTCATAACTTTTCCATAGCCCGGCAGGTGAAAAAGGAATTTTCCAAAACTTTCCAGGTCCTGGAAAAATGCATTACCAATTTCCAAAACTTTCCAAGACTTTCCAAAACCCGTACGAACCCTGTTGTAAGATATTGTGTTTGTCTGCTTATTGTATTCATCTGTTTCTTTATTCATTCGTTCATTTATTCATTCATGGCTTCTGTCATTCTGCGTTTGGTATGTTGTTTAGTCGTTTTGTATATTCTTCTTGTATTTATGTATAAAAGTGGTTTTTATTATCCCTTGATATAAAGTGTATTAGCTAAAGTGTGATAGTCAAATAACAAGAACAAAATAGCACAATGGAATTAAGGTGCATTAAAGAGTGATACACTAAAGAGTGTTTCATAGGTAAGAGTGGTTTTCATTAACCCATGAAATACTCTTTAGTGTATCACTCTTTAATACACTCTAATTCCATTGTGCTTGTTTGTTATTATTTGACTATTACACTTTGACTATTAGTAATACATTTTGCTTCACGGCTTAATGAAAACCACTCTAATGAAAACGGCTCTACCTTGTTCATCGGGGAAAGGTAATTTTCCAGTCTTCATGGCTGCCTCTAGTGCTGGGTTGTCTTGTGTAATAAACGGTTCAAGTTGCTGTGGCAATGTCAGTAAATGATCTCCTATCTACAAAACAAACAAGAAATACATTCATTAGACCTCAGAAGTCTATCATATTATAGCTGCTTTATGGCATATCCAACTGGTTCCAGTTGTTCTAAGACGGATAACCACTAACCGAGTGTTCAAGACCCATGGTAATTATTCTTATTCTTATATTATTGTCATTTACAAGTTGTTATATATAAAAACAAATCGCACTTGCTGCTCATTATCAAAGAACTAAGACAGCTCAAATAATGAATATAGAAGAGCACTCTCCCCCGCAGCCGTTTTTAGTCTAGTTTAACTCCCCTACGGTCCACGAGACAAAAAACGGCTGTGGGGGAGACTTATTAAGAGTTTTTCGACTTACATGTGTTATATAACCCTGTGGCGAGAAGCTGAATGTGGGTAGTTCACTGCTTAGTGCTGATCCTGATTCAGCAGACGAAGCACTCCATGCCTGGATAAAACCACCATCATATACTTATTATCATTATCGAGTTATATTATCTCCATCATCATTATCGCCGCCACCTTGATTATAATCATCTTAGAGATAAACATAACAATCATCATCATCATCATCACCATTATTATCGTATTTATCATCATCCATGATCATCTTCAATCATATTCATCATCATCATCATCAGCCATAATATTTATCATCATCATTACCATTATTATCATATTTATCATCATAATCATCATCAGTCACGATCATTGTCATCATCTTCATTCAAAATCATTGCCATCATCATCATCGTCAGCCATAATCATTATTACCATCATTATCAAATTTATCATCATCCATCACATCCTCGGGAACCCAGGGGTATTCTTCTGTCGCTTGTTTCTCACTTCCACAACATATACCCCTGGGAACGTAGTCTGTTGGAGCTTGTTCCGGAAGTCAAAATTCAGCTCTTTCCTGATTGGTCGACCTTATTAGGTCGACCAATGAAAATCAAGATAACCATTCAAAGAAAGTCGTTAAATAAGTTTGAATTTTGACTTCCGGAACAAGCTCCAACAGACTACGTTCCCAGGGGTATATGTTGTGGAAGCGAGAAACGAGCGACAGAAGAATACCCCTGGGTTCCCGAGGATGCATCCATCACGATCTCCCATTATTTTCATCATCATCATCATCAGTCACGATCGTTGTCATCATCATCGGTCATAATCATTGCCATCATCACCATCATCTGCCAAAATCATTATCATCATCATTATTCATCATTATCATATTTATCATCATCCATCACCATCTTCCATCATTATCATTATCATCATCGCCATCATCATCATCATCGCAATTCTCATCATCTTCATCAACATCATAATCATCATCATCAACACAATTTCCACGGTTAACATCTTCATGATCTTCATCATCATCTACCTGTAGGCTGGGCACGAATGACAGTTGTTGTTTTATTTGTATAAAAGCGACATCAAATGCCAGTCTGTGTGCTCGCTCATTCAAGGCCTGGATTTGTTCAGATACAGTGGGCAGCACAGCTGAGCTTTCTGAATCGCCTGTAAAACAACACAAAACACCAATTAAATCTAGACATCGACCTCATAGAATTGTCTGAAACCGAAAAAGATGTTTATAAAACAATTATTACCATGCTACTACTAACACCGGGGTCACCCAAACAAATGTCAAAATAAATAGTTTTTGAGATCAAATAAAAAACTTGTAGAGGGTTCTCACAGGCTAAGATGTTTCTTATTCAATCTTTATATATTCCGTTCACAAATAATGAAAATTATTAGCATTTTAAGCAAAAAAGTCAAACATTTGTAGAGATTCTATTGTTCATATTCTCGATCGTGATTGGATAATCATGTTTTGGTGGCCCCGGTTTTAGTAGTCACACTGTAACTCTCAACATATTCTACTCTGGATGCCAGAGGTTTGAGGATTTTTTACGAGTTAAAGTAGTTTCAAGGACTATTTTGTATGTATTTTGTTTGTTTAAAATAGCTCTTCGCTAAGCGACTCGTAAGCCCCTCTGGAACCAGGGTAAACATTTCCAGGAAATATACTACAAATAAGCAATGTTATTTTACTAAGAGTCCTTTTCATAGTTCCCGTCGATGAACCTCAGCCTCGATAGCGTGTAATATATTCTTTAGAATTTGACTACAGCCTGTGGTAATTTAAGGAATGTACACATTACCAAACAATTGAAACACTTACAAATTCCATGGGCTGTAGTCAAGTTAATTCTAAAGAATATTTGACATACTTAAAAGTTCCACGGGTTTTAGTCAATTTCTAAAGGATATATTACATGCTATCGAGGCTGAGGTTGATCGACAAGAACCGTGAAATTGTAACTCTTTCCAATTCCCAGATAACCTTGCGGTCTTAGCGTCTACGCTCTATGACTGCCAAGTTGGAACCCGACAATGACACTAAAAGCAGCAGTAGTAGTCTAACCTGATTGAAACTTTTGTATAAACTCCAGTAGTGTATTAAAATCAACTGTGAAATTTCCCATATATCCTTGCGGTCTTAGTGTCTATACTCTATGACTTGGAAACCCGACAATGACACTAAAAGCAGCAGTAGTAGTCTTACCTGATTGAAGCTTTTGTATAAACTCCAGTAGTGTATTAAAATCATTGGGTCGTTCTTTCTGTAGGTAGTTGTACCATCTGAAGGGTCGCGAGGACAGTTTGACAGTCTCTTCGTCTCTTGACTTGCCTCCAATCTCACGACCGCAGACCATTAATATATCATATAGGTTCTTGTCATGTGAACGTACTCGAAGAATGAGATCACCTGAAGGAAAATGAATGGGAATTGAATGGGAAGTAAGATGGGAATTGAATGGGAAGTAAAATGGGAATTGAATGGAGGGGGGTATGTGGAATAGACTGTAAAAGATAATGATAATATACTTAGGATAATATTTATCACATGCTCGTAATCAAAAAATGACATCACCTGTTGGGAAATGAATAGCATAATTCAAAGAAAATGAATGAGAATTGAATGGGAAGTAAAATGGGAATTTAATGGGAGAGAATGTGGGATAGACTGTAACTATATACTTAGGATAATAGTACTCAAATAATGAGATCACATGTTGGGAAATGAATGTTATTATAAATAGAAATTGAATGGAAATGATGAAAGAACATTGAATCCATGGTAAATATAAATAAATAAATATTAATATTAATAATATAAATATTAATAATAAAAATATAATATGTAAATATATGTTGACTTGTGTGTATCATATGCAAGCTTACCACATATTTGGATGATACGAAAAGCATTTTGAAATAGAGTCCAGTCTTCGTGAAACTCGTCCTCTGTAGTTGGTGAGAGGTCTCGGTCTAGCTGGCATTGTTTTCGTAATGACGTAATGCACTCGTCAAGACGACCAGCATATTCACTGAAAAACTCCTGAAAGAAAATCAAGCAAAAAAGTGTGGTTAATGGTGGTGATGATGATGATGACGATGATGATGTTATGATTATAGCGATATTTATTATGATAATAACGATCAGTGGCTATTATTTCAATACGACGAGATACGATGGGATACAAAGGCGTACGATTCTATATATGACCAGGCTACGAAGTGGCAACGTAACGGCTACAAAGTAGCTACAAATTGGCTACGACAGGGATAAATGCTACAGGGCTAAGAAACTACAGGGCTAAGAAACTACAGGGCTTCTCGTCTACACGGATGCAAGGCTAAGAAGTCGTATGAGAAAATATATTGGTAAATCGTATTGTAACGCTTGTTTTAGTGAAATTATCTATTATTGTAGTTAGGGTAAAAAGGTAGTAGCTAGGGTAAGACAACGATTAAACTGCTTTGGGATACTAAACATGCACAATCGGGAATTCACATGGCGTTTCCCTCTCTTATTTATGCTCTGTTGGCTTTAGTCAGTGTCCATGGAAATGCACATATAACCAATCGAGTATAAGCTCTGAGCTGAGAATGTCTATTTAATAGTTAAAATAATGCATGTCATGATTATGGCCCTACCTCTAACACCATGCATAGTCCACACACAGCATAGCCATCAGTTAGCTTGACACACTGATCAATGGCCTGAGAAAAAAAACAATTTGTAAAAAGGTTTGGTGATAAAATGTTCTTTTATCTGTTGTTTTCCTTTCATTGCCTTTCCTCTCTTTTTCCTATTCTTATCTTAATTCCTTCTTCTTTCCATTCCATTCTTTTCTTTCCCTTCCCTTGCCTTGCCTTTCCGCTCCTTTCCTTTTCTTATATTTCTTTCTCCTTACCATTCTTTTCTTTCCCTTGCCTCTCCTTTTTCTACTATATCTTTATTTCTTCTCTTTTCCATGACATTGTTTTCTTTCCTTCCCTTCCCTTTACTTTACTTTCCCATCCCTTTTCTTTTCCTATCTTTCCTCTTTATTTCCATTTTTTTCTTTTTCTTTCCCTCCCTTTTGTTTTCTTTCCATTTTGTCCTTATCTTTTCGGAGTTTTTTTCGTTTGTTTATTTTGTATTTGTAATTATACCAACCTGATCTGCTAAACGAAACACTTGGTCGACTGACTCTGACATAAGCCCTGCCATCTCAAGAAAACCATCTGATTTCTGCACAAATATACAAAGCAAAAATTGTCCTTAAAACATCTAAAGCTAATTCCTTTTATCAACCCAATAGCGAAACATACAAAAGTTTACCCCCGGGGGCGTACCTTTTAGGGTTAAAATATTTCCAGTGCGTACCTTTTAGGGTCCATTTAGAGATTTTGAAGAGTCGTTTTTACTCTGCTTTATTTGTATCTGAGCGTAACTTTTAGGTGTCATTTTCAAAATCTCCGCCGATCACCCCTACCACTTGGACAAAGGGAGTACCCCCCCCCCCCCCCCCCCCCGGGAGTTTACCACACGTTAGCAAAGTTAAGAAACTTGTAAATTCAACATCGATTCAACACGTTTCCGAGTCAACAATTTAAACATTACCATTCAACAAAATCGAACGGATGTTGAAGCAAATGTTGAAACCGTTTGCCCGGGCCTTAAGAGTAGACAGGGTCGAAATCATCAACACAATTTTACAACTCATTTGCTTTGAAGATGACTCCTGCTCGGTTGTCAAAATTTCAGACTAAAACACCAACAATCATTCTCCAGGCTTCACCAACCTGGACAATCACAAATCAACCTTGGTTCAAACCATTCGCTTTTGATATATTATTTGTACTCTCCTTACCAAAGTAATGTCTTCTAGTTGTCTTGTCATGTATTCTTGTTGCAGCATGGGATATTCCAACATGTAGTGAGTGTATGGTGAAAATACTGCATCTACCAGAAGTGACATTGAATTGGGACTGCACTTTCCTGCATGAATTTAAATGTTCAATGAATTTGGTGAATAAGTGAAATTATAATTATGTAAATAAATGAGCAATTTTAACGGATGATGGGGAAAAAAGGTTAAAAGAATGCATGAATTGACTATTGAATGAATGATTGTATGAATGAACGACTGAATGAAAGAATGTATGAATGAATGAATGGATGAATGAATGAATATATGAATGGATGAATGAATGGATGAATGAATGAATGAATGAATAAATGAATGAATGGATGAATAAATGAATGAATGGATGAATAAATGAATGAATGGATGAATGAATGAATGAATGGATGAATGAATGAATGAATGAATGAATGAATGAATGAATGAATGAATAAATGAATGAACAAATGAGCATTTGCATGAATGAGTTATTGAGTTAAGGTGAGAAAGCTAGCGACAACAGAAAGAATAATTATGAGTTAAATGAAATAATAGATGAAGTGATTCCTACCTTCCTGTTGACCCAAAGCAGTTTCTAGTCCATGTGCATATCTCATTGTTACCTGGAGAAAGATAAACAGTGAAGAAGATGATGATGACAATAATGATTATGATGAATAGGCAACGATGATGGTAATTATGATGATAACGATGATGTTGTTGTTAAAACAATGAAGACAAAAAATAATCATTGGGATAATGATCATGAATGCTTGCGTTAACTAATGAGTATAGCCTATGATCATGGTAGTCTGGTTATATATTATGTCAATGATGTCAGATAAGAATGTCCATTTTGTATAATACCTGTCGTAAGTCTATCAGTCTTTGTAAAAGATTGTGCTGTTCCTTGGTATACTCAGCAATGGACTGTGGCAGTGATGGATCCAGGTGGGTTAGTGTCTGGGTCAGCAGTACACAAAGTACAGTACCTGGCTCTGGGAATACTTGACTACACCAACTAATCTGAAATAGATGAGACAGCACTATTAGACTTATCAACTTTGTTGTTATCTTTGTTCTGCACTAGCCTCCTCCACAGGCATCTCTGTGATCTAATTTGGATTTGGGTTTCCTTTGCTGCTACAAGAGAGGGACTAGGCGCTAGTTAGGCAAGAAAAAGAAAAGTCTTTCTCTTTGCCTAGTTTGGCTAGTTCTGCACATGTGAGCAGCGTTGCATGTGCATGCGCTCTTTACATACGCTTAATGCATGAGCGCTGTAATTATGACTAAACCTTCATATTTATTACCCTGGGGCCAGTTGTACGAAGGGTGCATAAAATTATCCGTGGAAAAAAGTTATCCACTGCATAGATTTTCTATAGATTTTATCCATTGGATAAAGATTTATCCGGTGGATAGCGCTATTCACCATTCGTACAACCGGCCCCTGATGATGGGCTAGAAGCCCGAAAGCTTGTTTTTTAATAAAATACATGTTTAAAATGAATATCAACAAACCTACAAACATTTACTGAATAATGTATATATCAGCACAATATAAATATTTATTTTAATTATCACTAGAGTATTTAACACTAAAAGTGTGCAATACTTTGTACTATTTACCACTAAATAGTGTTGATTAAACAATAGAGAACAAAAGAATTTGCATAATTTAGCAATATTTAGTGGTATTTATGTTGCACACTTTTAGTGTTTGTACTCTATCAGCATTACCACAACTAATATATATAGTCATCATTATTTTCATTACCAACACCACAACACTAAAGGTACGGTAATACAAGCAACACAAATGTACAACTCGTCTTTACTACCCATGAACATAGTACCCCTAGTAGCCAATCACAAGTCCCTGAAGGGCCTGGAAGCCATAATTTTGCCTCAAAACAAGTTTGCTTTGGAGTGGAAAACGTGCAACATCTGGAGGTTTTGTTGCAAAAAGTAGAATGCTCTTTTACTATCTGCAACAGACTCACTCAACTTGCAGCAAAGAGTTTTGTTGCGTGAGAGGTTGTGTTTGTGGGTAGTAAACCAAGCAACATGGCGTCGCAACTTGCAACGCAACAATGTTGCAAAACAAGACTAATGTTTTTGTTGCTTGTATTACCGTACCTTAAAGAAAATGATAACATCATCATTGTCATCGTCATAATGTCCATAATCACCATCGTCATAATTACAATGACATAATGACACTTAAAAATCTCTTTAAATAAATAAGAGAAATAATTATAACAGTTGGATACTTTGCTTACTTCTGTATGCCAAGTAGACAGCATTACATCATAGAAAGTAGCCAGCCAATCAAGCATTGTCTTATTAGGATCTTCTGTACGCATATCAAACCAAGTCTTTTGGAGTTTAGTCTGCAATAAAAAATCTTCCTGTTATGAAAATATCTTGCAAGTGTTTAATTTTGATGAGTGGAGCAATTGTATTATTATTGTTACAAATGCAATATGGACACAAAATCATTATTTTGTACCTTATGACATCTTATATAGTAATTTTGCAGTTGATCCAGACGATCAATGTCTGTAAATATCTTGACATATTCTTTTGTTTCGTCTGTTGAATGAAAAATTTAAATCATTGTGTGATACAAATTCTGATCACTACTACCAACATCAAAAATTACTACATCTAAATGTGTCATGAATCAACATCAACATTCATTAGAATCACCATCATCTTTAGAGCCATATTTATCATCATTACTGACACCACAAGCAACAACAACACCATCATAATCATCATTACCACCTATACCAACAATAACACTATCCCCATCATCCTCATCATCATTACCACCACCACCACCACCACCATCTTCATCATCACCATACTAAGTACTTATTGACTGAATGGGAGGGCTGTACGGGAAAATATTTGGCTTGCGGTCATGATGTACGGACTGAGCCCAGCGAGGTCCTTACAAATAACCAAGAGCCAAATATTTCCCCATATGTTTCCATTTTCCCATATAAGTTTTTTATCAATCGCATATGACCCACTCTTTTTAATTTAAAGGCCATTTTTTTTTAGATGTTTTGAGTAGCCATATGGTCCATACGGACCCAATCATGTGACTTTTTCCATAGGTTTTCTAGTTAAGAGCACACGCCGAGCAAAATATGGGCCATATGATAAATGTAATTACTACCACCACCACCACTACCACCATCATCATTGTCACCACCATCTTAACTGACAATCACCATCACCACCATTATCATAATTATAATCACCATTACTATCATCATCATTATAATCACCATCATAATCAAACCACCAGTATCACCACCATCATCATCATAATCAAGTGTGTTTATCAATGACAATAGTTTGTACTGTTCATGAATCAAGTACCATACCAAGAGAATGATTGTTAAATGCTGACACTATTTTAGGACTCAATAAAGCTTCTAGTTTGTTCTTTAATCCTTCTAGCAGTCTTCTTCTTTCTGCATAATCTGGCACATCTTGAAGAACAGTCTGTAATGAAATAAAAACAGGGCTCAAAATAGCTGCCTGCCAATGGCCCAATGTCAGACCAAAGTTTAGGTTTGGAGGCAAAAATCATTATGAACTGCCAAATAGATAATAAAATTGCAGTCAAAATTTACTGGAAATCATCTGTCACTGTTGATTTATCTAGAAATTATTTTCCTATTTCGAGCCCTGCAAAAGCCATGATTCTGCATCCTAATAACTGTTTTAGTGTTTATGACAAACTTCGTGTAAACAATTGTCAATAGAGTACTACACAAGCCAGTATGATATCAAAATTTTCTGGTCCAATCAAATCTGATCAAATATTAATGTATAATTAAGATATAGATATAAATATTAAAATTTTAATAATAAATATATTATTTTAAATTTAATGACATACCAGGCTCTTGTGCATCCCAACAAGCTTGGCAGAAATCTGAAAAATAGAATTAACAATCACAATTATAGTACAAAATAAATGATAAACGTTTAAGATATCAATTGTGTAAGAGTGTCATTAATTGTGTAAGAGTGTCATTTCTCTGTCAGGATATCTTTCCTTTCACTAACTGTTGTTCTTTAAATTCCTTCTATTCATTCTCTTCTTTTTTTGGTTTAAATTTTGCATTAAAATCTACTTCCCAACATCTAGAGGTGCATGTACTTACTGCTTTTATATCTCCTGATTCAAAAACCTTCTCAACATCTGACGACAGAGTTGTCCAGTTATCTGCTTCCTGTTGATAAAATATAATGTTACTTATAAATAGTCAGCAAGGTGAATGATAATAATAAGAATAACTTTATTAAAGTCTCAATAAGTGTAGTACAAGTGCTTTGCTAATTGGGTAGACCTAAAAATTAAAACATGTAAAACATGCTCTAATTGATTGCAGTTAACCGGAGTTTGTCAACCGGAATGTTCATGTTGGGAGTTTGTGCCTAGCTCTTTGAAATAAGCCGTCGAAGCTCCAGGCCCTACTCATTTGAAGCAAGTTAATTTTTTTCACGAGTAATCATAATGAATTTACTATTGCACCAATAACTCCTTCATATTTATTGTAATTTATCTATATATATTGTAATTTATCTATATTTATTATAATTTATCTATATATATTGTAATCTATCTACAGTCGAAGCTCTATTAAGCGGACACCTTTGGGAAACGAAAAAAGTGTCCGTAAGTAGAGCTGTCCGCCTAATAGGAAGGGTTCTTAAAACGGGTAAATAACGTTAAATAGTCTCGTTTTGCGCTTACAAAAGCATTTCTAAAGATCAATAATAGCAATTAAAGACAAAGAATAGTCTGGCTAAATGATTAAGCGATTTATCACAAAATAATCAATATTTTAACAACTGTTCTAGTAAATAATTATGATCTGGTGTAACACAAGTCTAACATGAGATAAGAACTCTTAAATAATCTTTAATAAAACTATAATATAAAAAAACTATAATAAATAATATAACGTCTATAACTATATAACTATAACGTCTTTTTGCATCAATAAGGAAATTCATATCGTTTTCAGCTTTAGAACGACTATGTGAGGCATTATGTGAAAACTTATAATATTTCGTTGTTGAATTAACTTTATTCTATATTTCTATTTTGAGTGTCCGCTTAAGGGAGCTTGAAAACAATAGAAAAGGTCAATTTGGATTCGCTTTTAAGTGAAAAAGGTGTCCGCGTCCGCTTAAGAGAATGTCCGCTAAATGGAAAGTGTGAATACAGTGTTTGTATGGAAGAAAAAACGGGGTTTTGGAAAGCTGTCCCTAACTAGAACTGTCCGCTTAGTGGAGCGTCCGCTAATGGAGCTTCGACTGTATATTTATTGTAAACAGGTTCCCATTTAAATCTGTATTTATGCAAATTGTGTTTATGTGTGCTAAACACACAGATCAACCAATCAGAGTATATTATTTCTGAAGTGAACTTCTCTGATTGGCTGATCTGTGTGTTTAGCATACATCAACAAAATTTGCATAAGTACAGATTTAAATGGGAAAGTACAGGTTTAAATGGGAACCTGTTTGTAATTTATCTATATTTATTGTAATTCATCTATATTTATTGTAATTTATCTATATTTATTGTAATTTATCTATATTTATTGTAATTTATCTATATTTATTGTAATTTATCTATATTTATTGTAATTTATCTATATTTATTGTAATTTATCTATATTTATTGTAATTTATCTATATTTATTGTAATTTATCTATATTTATTGTAATTTATCTACATTTATTGTAATTTATCTACATTTATTGTAATTTATCTATATTTATTGTAATTTATCTATATTTATTGTAATTTATCTATATTTATTGTAATTTATCTATATTTATTGTAATTTATCTATATTTATTGTAATTTATCTATATTTATTGTAATTTATCTACATTTATTGTAATTTTTTTCTCGTTTCTTCCTCACTGGCTTTTTTGGACAAAAATTTGTAATTCATTTAAAACTAGCTAACTGACTTGTTTAGCCTTACGGTTATTTCAGTTAGCGTGTACTAAATTAAGTTCTTTAATATTTTATGTTAATTAGTTTGTACAAAATTAGTACTAAATAAATCATTGTCATTGTCATTGTCATTGTCAAGGCGAGAATTGAAATAGCAGACTTTCTAAACTATATAGATATGGATTTAGTGAAATATGCACGCCAAACATGAATGTTCCATTTAACTAACTCCTACGTTTCAGCAACCAATAATTATAGAAAATGTTTTAGAGTCAAGTGTTCATGCTTAGATGCAAACGCCAGTATTGTTCACATAGCGAGGACACTCAATGATTGCATGCTCAAAGAGTCCCTCAGTCTAAATCTATATCAGATTTAGTATTAAAATTCTGTGCACTGTACAAAATCTGAGTTCCCCATTGGCTCAAATCGATCACATGGAGTGCTGTTATTTGTCGATAATGCACACTCAGCGAACTCAATTTTAATATTTTTAAGAGAGTTAGAGACTTTTTGTTTGTTCTTTATCATCAAATACAGTCACTTGCTGACTGTTCAATGAACTCGAAATGTCTTCATACTGCACTCAGCCTACAGCCTCATGCAGTATTTTTTAATGATTTCTAGTTCATTGGACATAATTTCTAGTTCATAGTACAGCGCTTGCCTGTACCTTATTCCCACTAATTTTCATGGGCACTTAATTGCGCAAAATCGGAACAGGCATATTTCTGCAGGCAGGCATTAAATTGTTTTATTTTTCTGCGCAAATTTTTTTTACAAATCACGAAAAGAAAGATTTGCGAAAATTAGTACAAATAAGGTAACTCACTTCTGTCTCTAACCCCTAAATATTGACTCAACTTACTTGTAGTCCTTGTGAAGCAGACTGCATTCTTGACTTGACAGCATCCAGTTCCATCAACAGTTTCATTGACTGGGCTGTGTTTTCTTCAACCTATTTTTTTGAATTGTAAGTGATTTTACTACTAACAATACATGTACCAAGATAATCTCAATTAGATATTACATGTAAAATATATGAAGACTAGACGGCATCTAGGCGATCACTCGGGCTTCAAATGAGACATGATGTCATTCTATTTAAATTGTGACATGTCATCACGTGATCACATGTTCCTATGAACGCCTAGGACCTGACCCTCCAATTTGAGGACCAAGACGAAGACAAGAAATAGAACCATTTGCATGTTTAGACTTGGGCTTTTCCGTACACTGGCACTAAGTGATTACAGTGTCTTGTCTATGGGCCGTTATCGGCACAACAATATCAGACTCAAGCCAGAAATCAAACTCCGAAATATCAAAACTGATCATCTACTAACCACTTATAGCATTACAATTGTATCTCTTGTACATTTAGTATACTGCGCTTTGAAACCAACCTTTTTAATATCTTCTTTAACCAACTGCATCTGTTCCTTCAAAAGTGATGCTTCATGTCTGAGGTTTTCAATTTCCCTTGAAACCCTGGAAAATAATAACATGAACATTTTTTAGGATTTGAGAAATTTGTATTTGTGTTTTCACTCGTATGGAACCATCATGCATTTGAATATAAAATACTGTTGTTGAATTTGACAGAAGATCAGTCAAAACACAAGAGGAAGTCATAAATTAAAATCAATAAACTTTATCATCATAGCTGTCATTGGGCTCAGTATGAGTAAATCAATCTGTTTATTACTCACCTAGGAATACTATTCACACTTTGTATACTAGTGTCTTCTAATGAATTATTAACTTCCTGGTCAAATGAAAACATGTTAAATTAATAATCATGGGTTTGAATCCCGTTAAAGCCCATAAATTGTTTTCAGTTTTATTTTAATAATGTAAAATTTTGATTAAATTGCTTTCTTTACGATAAAGATCATCATCATTTTATAATTATATTAGAAATTTGTATTGTGCTTAATTATAAATGACAAAATGTGCCATAATTTAAGCAATTAAGAAAGTATGAGTTGTTTTCTTTTTGGGTGAGAGAGACTCACTTCTTTTTCACTTGAAGATCGAAGCTTAATTCTTTAGAATTGATTTCTTTTTACCAATTTATTAATAGACCTTTAACAGTTCTTGCTGATTAACCTTAATTTAGGGAGTAATATATTCTTGAGAATTTGACTACAGCCCATGATAATTTGAGGAATGTACACATTATATAACAATTGAAACACTTATATAAACTCAATGGGCTGTAGTCAAATTCTAAATACATGGTCGAGGTTGTTAGATGTGAACCACAAAAAGGTCAATTGCAACAGAGAAGCCTGAATTGTTATTATCATTATTTTTTTAGAACTACTTCTTCAAGACAATTAAAATTACTGTTTTTTGTTTGCTTTACTCAATGAAGTGTGGAAATTTCTTTTTGTACCAAGTGTCATGTTATGTAAGCCTTACCTGGATAAAAAGCTGAAGTTTCATGACAAGAGTTGAGGCATGTGCCTGATAATGAAAAAAATGGATAAGATTGACGATAATCATCATCACCATTGTTGTCATTAGATCATCATAAATTATCACTATCATATAATTATCGAACTAGAGCCAAAGCACTTGAACCATGAAATAAAAACAAAATAGTTACTAACTAATAGTTTCTATTTAGTGACTATTTAGTCAGTATCACTCAACCAGAAACATCAAATACAAAAGGAAACAATACCTCATTATAATTACTAACAACTTCACTTCACTTCTTTTATAATAACTAACAGTCGCTAAATAAGAACTATTAGTTAGTAACTATTTTGTTTTTATTTCATGGTTCTAGTGCTTTCGCTCTATAATTGTTGTTTCCTTATATAAGAACAGTAATATTAGTTATAATAAAAAAACGATTATAGTAACGACATACATGTATAAAAACGATATCGATAGTTATTAATATAATGATACAATAATATTCATTAAAGTGGAATATTTATGGCATTGATAAACATTTCATAAATTTAAGGCATTGCTTTTATTTCGATTAAAAAAATGCATTCAGCATTACTAAAACTCTCGAATATAACAAACCATAGAAAATGTTGACCTAACTTTACTGACGTTTCAAGCTTAGCCCTTCGTCGGAGTAAAAGAGATTTACTCCGACGAAGGGCTAAAGCTCGAAACGTCAGTAAAGTCAAGCCAACTTTTTTCACGGTGTTACAAATTTCATTAGATTACCTATCATTTATATCAAACACCGACGCAGCCTATACTAGTTTACTCGCTAGATTCCATGTATGATATAAAGGAATTACGGTCAAACCGCCCGGTAGTCAAACCGCCCGGGTCACATCGCCCGGACTCAGAAGTCACATTGCCCGGTGTCTGCAAAGTGTCTCTAAACGTGGAATAACCAATATCAAATATATTTTGTAAGGTTTCATAAGTTAATCGAGGTTGAAAACTATATTTTTACGATTTATATCTACGATTTAATAGCTTCGAAAAGTCGATCGATCGTAAGATACGATTCGTGATTTATTGCGTCTTCTTCAACTCTCGAGCATCTGAAAATCTATTCGAATGCTTAAAAAGAATGATATTTTCATGAGAGCTAAACATGTTTTAAAGAAGTTACCATTTCGGTCTCGAGTCATCGTTAAAGTAGAGCAAACAGCCATATATATCAAATAGCCGCCATGTTTGATTTTGCTTGCAAAGCGCGGGGACTGGGGTCTAGTCTTGACGTTGGGGCTTCTACGTTCAATCAAACCGATTGTGTATTTCTTCAAGGTTTTTCATTTACAGAATGTTGGAAATAGATGATTCAAGAATGCAAAGTACTTATCAAAAACTGGTAATCAAAATATTTAATGAAATAATTGAGGAAAATTAATGTCTGTCTTAAATCTCCAGGTCTGCAGAAATGTTTTTAAAACTATTTTGTGCAAATTTCTACCAATTTGATTACAAATTTTTTCATGGATATGGTAAACATTCTAAGTAGGATCTACTAGTCAATAAACAACATCAGTATATCAATCTCATTTATTTTATTTTATAAGCTTACACAAATTAATTATTACGAGTATGAAAAGTCATGCTATTTACAATAACTTAGTATATAATTCTAATCTTTAATAAACTTATTTACAAAAAGTGTGTAATTATAATTAAAAAATTGCAATAATATCATAAGTCTTAACATAGTTTAAATATCACGAGTTGGGCCATTTAAGTAGGAGCATGCTTTTAGGAGCTGACTGGCCGATTTCTTTTTTGAGGCATATTCCTCCCAATGGCTGAAGACTTTGGCTTGAAGATCTCTATATTTTTTTCTTTGGCATCTTCTTAACTTTCTTTCACTGACCAGCTTTATGGTCATTTCAGTGAACTGGCATTCTTTGTGTAAAAAATTGACAAGAAGGTAGAAGGGTAGGTGAACCTTTCCACAAGCTCGTCGATTAAGGGCATTGTGGAACCCTTCGACATCATTGTTTGTTCTTATGGCTTGTCCATATACGCTCCAATTGTGGGGAGGGAAGGTCTGACTTTCCACCCAGTTGTCTTTGATGTAGGTGGTCAATGCCTTCACAGGTTCAGTCGTGGCTTCTGGGAGCAAACTATGATCAAGTAAGCAAAAATAACACTATTAGCTTATTTAGATTAAAACTATTTTATTAGCTAGCTAGGTTGCACTTTTACTGTCATTTTATCATAGACCGTTCTTAAAACTCCAGTACAGATGGGCTTAGCCTCGTTCAGTATTGCATTTCATTGTAATTAATTACCTTCTAAATGCATTTGGAATTTCTCTGTCTGGCAGGAAGGGTAGTGCCAACAGCCTTCTAACGTACCGATGTGTACCATTGTCCTCTTGATAAGCCCTTGCAAGTCCTTGTTCCTGCACCTTAAAGTAAGCAAAAAGGCCATAATTAGATGAAATCCTGTAACATTTATTATATGCTGTGCTCAGCTTATGATTACAAACATTGTCTTTACTTTTGAGTTTCAAAGTAGCTTTGTCCACATTTGATTTGGATTGTTTTAGACAAACTAGATATTTTGAAACGTAATGTCTCCTATACATACCTTTCTCCAAACTGCTTGGGTCCAGTGGAAGACACAGCCCTGCACCGCCACCCCCACAACACTTCTGACGGCTGACCACATTGCCTTCTCAAAATCTAACACCACCTTGCTGACTTTTGGTTGATAGGGCATCAGCTCTATTACTTTCTTAAGGACCTGAAACATGAGCATGAGCATTTTAGTACATTTTTCATTTTACAAAAAGCTGCTTTGTTAGGAACAGCCAGAATTTTAAGGAAAGTTATGGACATTAAAGACTGTTAGAGGACTATAAATAAGAAGAGTGACATAAATGTATACATGTAAGTTTTAAGTGAAGTCTGAGGCTATAGGCAATAGCTTGACTAGTATATAACCAGGAAACTATGTAAATAGAAACTATCCTGTGATTCAATAAAAATAAATAATAATAATAATAATAATAATAATAATAATAATAATAATAATAATAATAATAATAATAATAATAATAATAATAATAATAAAAATAATAATAATAATGATAATTTATTACTTATACAGCCACTTACAAATACAATAACAATTAATAAACTATCACTTTACCTTCTTATAATCATTTTTGTTTTTACCAGACATGACAACAAACAGAAGAGGCACCTGTTTTACAAACTCGCCGGACCTTACAAACGCATTAATGGTAAGGAGTTGGGTAAATGGCTTCGATACCAGTTTGAATGTTCCATCCATGTACCAAGTCTTGGCCATGCATAGCTGCTCTAGTTGTTTGTCATCAGCAAAGATTAAGTGGCGTCTATCTTTAACAGTGATGTCAGCCTAAAAATATAAGCAAATAATATATGAATAACAAATAAGTAAATAACTTATTTTAACATGATCAAACACTTAGCTCAGTAGTGCACATTGCTAATTTGCAGGTATATATTAACTATTTTAACACACAACACTCCTTGCATGTTGATTTTTACTGAGGGACAAAAACTGGAGTACCCGAAGAAAAACCCTCCATAATACCTTAAGGAATCCTTCAGGGACACAGTCTTCTTCCAGTTCAAAGTCTAAGCTTTTAGGGTCTTTTGGTCTGCTCTTTTGTCTGGTTCTATTTGCTGTTCGGGCGATAAACGATGGTTGTGGTAATGCTGGACATGGTTTGGTTGGATCAAGTTCTTCTGTCAAAACCTGGAAAAAAAATTTTTTTTATCAGTATATACACTTTCATAGCTGTTTTTTTATTATGTATTTATTTTATTATATAGATTTTGATTAAAAATTGTTCAAAAATCAGCCATTTTGAAAGTGTTATGAATTACCTCATCTACAATGGCAGAGGCAGGTCTAAAAAGATCATCCTTTGCTTTTCTTTTTACGGCTGCCACTATTTTAGTTGCTGCTAGAGCTCCAACCTATAAAAAAGTTATATTAATTATAATTAAACAATTGAAAACAATATAATTAGCATAATATAAATGAAAACAACATCAACAAATGTATGCTTGACAATGACTAGCAAGTTTGCATTTTAAAACATATAAGTACACTATACGTCAAGTAATAAAGTATGTTAGTACCAAAATGAATTTCATATTAAGTACAAAGTATAACACATTAAAATATTCTCTACCTCTGCTGGATGTTCATGTTTTCTTAACCCAGGAGAAAATGCATCTCCCCTTTGGGTCACAGTGGCCTTGCAGTAGAGGCCCTTCCTTCTTACTGTGCACTGCCATGAGATGTAAGTGATCCCGGCCTCTTTAACAGTATATGTGTAGCCCATCGGATCCACTAACTTCTTTTTTCCTGTTCTGGTCCCATTCAAGACGATGGTATATTGTGTTTCGGATGGTTCTGGACTATCTACAAATGGAAATATTAAAAAAGTTAATAATTCTGAATTGTTTATCATGAAATATCATAAAATAGGTATTCTTTGGGAAAATACATTTGGATCCATTGTATTTGTTACCTTTATTTTTACAAGGGAAAAATACATATTAACAAAAGCAAAAAAAGACACTTACCAGATATTTCATTGATGGTAGGCTCATTAATAGAAGGCTCATCAGAGATAGGTGGGAGTGGAACTGGCTCAAGTACTGAAGCAAAAAAATAATAATTAATGAAATTATTGATAATTATTAATATTATTTAGCTTTCAAACCAATTATCATTACATATAATTGTAAGAATTCAATACAGAATGCCTTTTTCAGTCACAATCATTAAAAAAAAAAAATTTACTTACTATCCATGTTGTCACTGGAGGCAGATTCGTTAAGGGTAGAAATTTCTTCTTGATCACAATCTATAAATGGAAAGATTCATAAAAAATGAAACTTATAAATTGTTTTATTTTAACTAGCATTAGATATTAGAACAAACCTCATCAAAACACATTTGAGATAAATAGTTGCACAGCATAAAAAAATTCATTTCATGGAGTACAGACACTAAAAGTGTGAAATTGCCGTTGCAATAAACATTAGCATTATTTTGTGCTATTTGTGTTGCACACTCTTTTAGTGTTTGTACTCTACTTTCCATTATAACAGTTATTGAGTAAATTATACTTACTGTCATTGGTAGGAATGTCAGGTGACATCTTTCCTTGGTCCATTTCTTCTATGTCAAAACCATAATCATCTATGAATTAAAAAATGAAAGATATATCATACATATGGAATGTTTAAATTATATAACATGGATTTGACATGTGTCACATTACATACACAGAATTGCATGTGATTAATTTCTTGATATCTATTTATATGGTGTGCAAGTTTTTTTTTACCATTACCGCTTCTTTAGGAATACCGACACCACCGTTTACTGGTTGATCAAAGGACAAAACATATATGCACTCACCAGATGGCAAAGGGTCTTTGTAGAAACATCTTGAACAAAAGAGCACATCATCCTCACTGTACACTCTTATCACGCCACTTTTACACACATGGACTCCAGCAGAGTATATTTCAATATCTTTGCCACATTGGGGACAAGGTTCTTCCCAAACTTCACCCTGGCCATATCTTTCAATTAACCCTGAAACGACAAAAGACATTTTATTAGGATATATAGTAATGCTTACAATATATCTTTGCACTTGTCATACTATAAAACCTCTATTTAGCCAATTTTTCAATCAAATAATTTTTTGTAGTTTATTGTCTTTTCATGACTATTACACTTTGTTTCATGGGTTAATGAAAACCGCACTAATATAATTTTCTTAATGGTACTTACAAGTAATAACGGAGTCTTCTAATTCGTTTGCTGATATTGAAACAGGACCACACCCTGTAATCAAAAGATGTTGTTATTAATTATATAGGTATGAAGCAAATATAATAGTAGGCCAAAATAATAATTACAAGTGAAGACATTTAACCCGTGAAATAGATGTTCTTTTGTATCTATTTGACTATTATACTTTAGCAAGCAATTTCTATTTCACGGCCGGGTTAAATGTCTTCACTCTATTCATTTGACTAAACACAAACATATATCCATATATATCCATATCCATATATACATTACATTTATACATTGTATATAGTTGTAACATACTGTCTAGTATATATATATTAGAGTGAAGGCATTTAACCCGTGAAATAAAAATTGCTTGCTAAAGTGTAATAGTCAAATGGACCAAAGAAAACAATGGAATTAAAGACTGCTAAGGTGTATTAGTCTAATATCTATGTCACGGGTTAAATGACTTCACTCTAATTATCAAGGGTGCATGTGTGTGTAAAGAAAACATAATAATTATATTAAAACTTACCATGTAAGTTTATGAGTTCACTGGGAATGTTCTCATTTGGTGTTGTAATCAAGGGCTGGGTGTTAATTTCAGAGACCTTCAATAATATCAAGAACATAAAAATTTAATAACATGAATACATAGTGATATCCTCTATCAAATTGATAATGTAACTATTTTATCATATTAATTTAGTGATTTTATTTGGATTTAACATGCTCTCGCTCTAACATTTATAATAATTGGCTAGATTTATTAGTAACCAACTAATCAATCTAATAATCTGTAAATCTAAATTATCACATTACATACCTTACAATCATTGCATTGAAATGCAATTTCCTTATCTGTCTCTGAAGCCTTTTTGTATTCTTCCTTGGATATATCAGTTTGACATCGAAGATGTTGCCATCCCCCACATCCATCACACTCAAGTGCCAGATGACACCATGACACATTTTTTGAACAATTTAAACATTTAACAGCAGATTCCATGATTAATTGACTTGATAATTGATGATGGACTTGATGAATGAAAATTGACTTGATAATTGATGATGGACTTGATGAATGAAAATTGACTTGATAATTGATGATGGACTTGATAATTGATAATAGTTGTAGCTCTTTCTGTATTCTCAATGAGACTGATAAGATTACTGTTCATGTTTACTTTTTTAACAACAAAATGGGAATAATAGAAGTAATTTGCATATTATTCCCACCAATCAATTGATCGGATCGATTAAATTGGAACAATTGAAGATTAGTTCCTAAATCATGAAAAAAAAATATGTTTCCTTTTAGGTAAGTATACTGTTACACATGTAGCAAAAACTTACACTTTTAAAACTTATTGTAAACTAATACATTAAATAAAGGTTTCTTATCATTATTGGAGTGTTAGGTTTCATCATAAGCAAATAAACATGTGTTTTATTACTTGATTTGAATCGAAGTGTTCTGTTGTCTTTCGGGCCGGCGGGCCGGTTATTACTTAAAGCGCTTTCAAAACTGATCGCTTGTTAGCAATAAACTCGGCAAAAACTTACATTTTTAAAAATTATTATAACACTAATACATTAGTTAAATGTTTATTATCATTATTGGAGTGTTTAGGTTTAATTTACACAGAAAAACATGTGTTTTACTATTTGATTTGAATCAAAGTGATTTGTTTGTGTTTCGTTGCTAAGCGTTTTTCTTCCTTTCGACATAAACCTTCGTAACTCGGCAAAAACTTACATTTTTCAAACTTATTTTAATAAAGAAGTGTGACTAATGTGTGTAAGTTTTTATAATTTTGGAGAAAAGGTTAAAAGGCTAGAGAAAGCAAACAGCAACCAACAAATGTCGACTTATCAAGTATCCGTTGGCGAACTGCTCGATGTTTACGTAACGTTCCGTATTTAAATCCCTTAAATCATGGATATCAAATCATAAGACACAGTTATCTCGTTATGTTTAATATGTTTAGATTGCGAAAAGGACTTATGTTTGGGTCCTAGCTTGTTTAGATACACAGTGTAGACCCTCCGATAAACATGTTTTAAAAATTTTGTTGTCAGTTTCACAAATGTTGCTACGCGACAAAAGTAAACATATAACGTTGAAAGTCAGTTCATTTATTTTCGATTTACAGGCGCAAGCTGCTCAGTTCTTTTTTTATTGGTACTATTATAGATTTAATGTATAATATAATATCTAGATATAAATGTTTTTATGAAGCCAAAGTTATTTCTTGTTTTCTTTTGGTGGCATTTAGATATGATCACATGATACCGATGGTCACTCGATCACTTCGTACGCGGCACTTCGATGTAACTATCATTTAATAGATCACACACTTTCTTTTAATGAATTATTGAATAGAAATATTTACTTCGATACGATAAGCTTTAATTAATATAATATAACATAATATTTACTTTATAAAGTGTTTAATGTGTGTTTTGTGTAAACGGCGAATCGACTTTTTTTACGTCTAAATCGTAAAAATAAAGGTTTTTTTTTTTACGTTTAAATCGTAAAAATAAAGTTTTCAAACCAGATTAACTTATGAAACCTTACAAAATATATTTGATATTGATTATTCTACGCTTAAAGACACTTTGCAGGAGCACGATCGTAAAGATCAGACTAGAACGACACTTCGTACGCGGCACTTCGATGCATGAACTATCATTAGATCACAGACTTTCTTTTAATGAATTATTGAATATAAATATTTACTTTGATATATAAGCTTTAAATAATATAATATAACATTTATAAGACACTTTCAGACACCGGGCGATGTGACTTCTGAGTCCGGGCAATGTGACTTCTGAGTCCGGGCGGTGTGACCCGGGCGGTTTGACTACCGGGCGGTTTGACCGGTTACCGATATAAAGACATGGTCTACGTGTCAACAACACTTACATCGATTGGAGTTTTGTCATCTCTAGACTTCAAAGCCACATTCACCCACTCTTTAACGTCAAAATTCTGGTCAGAGAACTTGGAGAAATCCATTGCACACGAGTTAGCCTTTAACAATTACATCAGCATTAACAAAACCACTGAAGTTTTCCATTCAAAAGTTTTCATTTTCCTCTCCCGGCGGCCATTTTGAATTTATGAAATCACCGCTGGATTGTTTCAACGCGTGCGCGCGTACGATTAGTGACAGAGAAGACCCTGGGACGAGGTTGGTAGTGCCAGTTTTCTTCGTTTGCCACACGTCCAATATGGCGGATATATAGCACGAGATTTTCAAACATTTGTATCACAACGTTGAATATATTGATTATTTGGGAATGTCTGTCGATGTGAGATTGCCGAGTAAAAGGAGAAAACTTCCCAAGCAGATTGATGCAGAGCCAAAGCATATTGTGTCCCCTGGAGATGTGATTACTGAAGACATTGGCTACATGAGGTTGGTCTAAAATTATTATTCAAGCAAGCATGCACGCTCAAAAATTGTCTTGATACATTTACATAGAGCAATGTTTCGGTTGTTTTTTTTTTCTCAGAGGTCATGGTACATATGTACAAGATGAAAAACTTATTGCTACTGTTTCTGGGATTGTTGAAAGAGTAAACAAACTTATTTGCGTCAGGCCTTTTAATACCAGGTTTGTTGGAATGTTTTCTGACTTTATCATGCATGCCAGGTTAACTGGAATATTCTCTGTCTTAATCATAATACATCACCAATATTGCAATCACCATCATCAATTGTATAACCACTGTAGCATATCAGTGTGACAATATAATAAACAGGGTCCCATTTAAATCTGTACTTTCCCATTTAAATCTGTACTTATGCAAATTGTGTTGATGTGTGCTAAACACACAGATCAACCAATCAGAGTATATTATTTCTGAAGTGAACTTCTCTGATTGGTTGATCTGTGTGTTTAGCACACATCAACAAAATTTGCATAAGGACAGATTTAAATGGGAAAGTACAGATTCAAATGGGAACCTGTTAATATTATTATGGTCAGCAGTAAACTCAGGGAGTGAAAAATGGCAGATTAAACAATACTATTGTTGTGTTTTACTAGGATTTCATCTGTGCTCATTTAGTACTGACGCCATTGGCACGTTTCAACCACCATCAACATGTACCATTCACAGTTATCATGATGATCGTTCATTCTGTTACCAACATTGTTTATACTATACTCAGGCTCATAACATGGTATATTTTGAACCTATTGATCCTGGATTATTTTGGAATTTTTGATCTCTGAGCCCAATTTTTTCCAAAATTTTGATCCTTGATCCCCATTTTAAAAATTTGATCCCATCACAAGTTTTGATCCTTGATTTCAGTCCTTCGATCCCTGAGCCCTGGCCTCTGATCCCTGATCCGGGCCTAATTGTTGGGCTTGATCCCTGATCCCATGTCACAAGCCTGTATACTGCTTATTATTGGTGACTACAATTGTCATTATGAATTGACACAATCACATCAATTAATCTAAGATGAATTCCTGTTTGCAGGTACAATGGTGAAATTGGAGATGTTGTTGTCGGAAGAATCACAGAGGTATATACCAGTATTTTCATACATGCGCCTGTTTATTCTGACAATCTACAATGTATATGTTACATTGTATATCCTGTTAACAAAAATTATTGGGCTGCAGTATGGGTCTGTTCACGTATGTCCAAATCTTGGTTTGCTTTTCAAAATATCTGCCATTTTTAGGCATTTACATATTATGCAAACCAGTTATTGGTTGAAGCAAAGTTGACTTGCATGTCAAGCCAAATACTTTTGTCAGCCTAATGCAAACTGGCCCTACATGTATGTACAGTAAAGAATATTAGTATCTCATTATTTGACATTCCAATGTATATTATTTATAAATTTTTAACCCAGGTTGGTCAAAAGAGATGGAAAGTTGAAACATTTTCAAGACTTGATTCAGTTCTTTTGCTGTCGTCCGTCAATCTCCCTGGTGGGGAATTGGTATGTGAACAGTGCTATCTATATATTCTTCTTTTTCTCCTAGCTCCTTGCAGAGCATGAGTTAAGAAACAACTCCTGTTCAGCTTCTTTCCAGTCCTGCCACCCCCATCTTTTTCCTCTCTTTTTCAATCCGCTTTTTGGCTCTTGAAGCACACATTTGCATTTCTCTTCAGAGAAGAAGATCCAGCAAAGATGAGCTGCTGATGAGAGAATACTTTACAGAAGGAGATCTTATAAGTGTATCCTTTGTATTCAGTACTAAACAAAATAATAATACACCATACATCTTAAGCCTGGTTCACACTGTGTCATAATTGTAATCATAATCATAAGCAAAATAAAAGAAATTAGAAAAAGAATCACTTTGGTCTTTGTTTTCTAATTCCCCAAGGGATAATAAATCTTTTGTTTTCTTGCTTATGATTAGGACGCTCATGTGAACCAGGCTGTAGTCTGAGTACTTTTTGAGTAGTAGATCTTGTACAAAATAGTCCTTGACTTTATTAAGGCAGAAGTGCAGTCTTTATTTGCAGATGGGTCATTGTCCCTCCATGCAAGAAGCTTGAAATATGGAAAGGTGAGCAATATTGGAGTCTTTCTTTACTATGTCATTGGTATTTCTATTTTTTTCATCCATCTGTTTATGCATACATTAATCTATCTGTTCATTCATTCAAATATTCATTCATTTATGTACAATATCCTCCAATCATATTTTCATCCATTCAACCATCCATTCATTTGTTCATCCATTCATTCATCTATATTTTTTACTCATCCACCCAACTATTTGTTTATCTTTCATTTCACTTACTACTCTTTTCCTCCGACGAAGGGCCAAAGCTCAAAACATCAGTAAAGTTACATTAAGTCAACAATTTTTACGGTGTTACAAATTTCATTATATTACCCATCGTTTATATCAAACACCGACGCAGCCTATACTAGTTTACTCTCTAGTTTCCATCTTCATTTCATTCATTTATCTACCTACCCATTCAATATGTTTTTCTGTTTTTGTTTTGTTTTTGTAGCTACGTGAAGGTACCCTTGTTCAAATCCCTCCCACAATGGTCAAGCGCTGCAAGACTCATTTCCATAACCTACAGTGCGGTGCCACAGTCATTATGGGTAATAATGGCTACATCTGGATCAGCCCTCTCATTAAAGAACAGTCAGTTACTATGGACAACCAGCCAGAGCAGGCTATTGTTGACAATACACCACAAAAAGTAAGTTGTATGTTGCAAATGGCATGGGTGTTTGAATGAATAAACTTTTGTAATCTACTATCAACAACACACCTGTAAACTTATGTAATACATGTACATCCGAAATGACATGGGTAGTTGAATAAACTTTTGTAATCTACCATCGACAACACACTTAATGTAAACGCATGTAAATGCAAACTTATGTAGTATGTCACAAATGACATGAGTAGTTGAATTAATAATCTTCCAAACCTACATGTATCATCAACAACAACCCCAAAAGGTGGGGTTGGAAAAAGTGGACAAATGACATGGGTGGTTGAATGAATGGTTAAATATTGGGTTATCACCATAATAATAATAATAATAATATTAATAATAATAATAATAACAATAACAATAACAATAACAATAACAATAATAATAATAATAATAATAATAATAAATCAGTATTGTGTTTGTTACCATAACATATTTGTTTAAAATTATTGTATTTGTTAGGTAACTCCTGCAGACAGGGATACAATTGCTAGATTGTGTAACTGTGTACTAGCACTAGCTGAACAGTCTATCTTGCTGTTTGATACAAGTTTAATGTACGCTTATGAAGAATCCATCAAATATTCGGTAAGACAAAAACATGCATTATACAATATTTTTTTTATTGGATTTCAAAAAAATGATCAAACTCGTAAACTTTTTCTATTTTCTTTCATGTACTGTAGGTGAAAGATCTTTTAAAACCTGAAGTCAAGGAAGAAATCGCTAATGTTGTAAGACAGCAACTCTATCAGTAACGATGAACACACCACAGACATTCTTATATAAAGCTTTTACCTGCTACCTATCATCCTCTCACCTAAGTGGCACATAAAGCCTATCAGTCCAAGGTTTATTATATTGCATTTTCAGATCAAAGTGCATTGTGGCTAGTAAAAAGTGTAGCTGGATTTTTGCCAGTATGCATAACTTAATTTGTGAGAAATGACACTTTTGCAATAACTGTCCGTATAAATGTATATATCATGAGTAAGAGTGTTCGTACTCAACTTTTGAAACAAAAAAGCCTGGTGCTTGGTTCTATTTGATAGATAGATTGTGATATTTGAACTAGAGTTGAAATACTTCAAATGAAACAGATATGAAATAAAACCAAACTAGTTACTACCTTGGTGTATGTGAATGTGTAATTGTACTCAAACTGTAAGAGCCTCAAACTCCACCATGGGCAAACCCTGTTGTTTGAATTCAATTGCATTAGGTTAAGATTAAATTAGGCACATGTAAGATGTGATCATTGAACTAGTCCTAAGATAAAAGTTGTTGGAGTAGAAATTATTGGTGTTTGGGTTCCCTGTGTGGTGAATGCTTTCGTGGATCTTGTTCTATTCGTTTATTTGCTCATACATTGTTTATTCATTCATCTTTTATTTGTCCGATGACTTATTTATTTATTTGTCTATTTAATTTAATCAATTTATTCCTAGATCTTTTGATCTATTTTGTTTTATTTCCATTTATCAATTGATTTTTTCGTTTATTTATCCAACTAGTTACCTATCCATTATGCATTCTTGTACTAGTCCTTCATTTATTTATCATTCCTTGACTTATTATTAATAGTCGTTTTCACAGTGTCGTTCATTGACCACGAATAATAGTTCCAAGTCGAGGTTCGCGTTGTTGTGCATAGCAAAACAATAATTTATCATGCGCAAAACGCCAACCTCGACTTGGAACTAACATTTATTCAGATAGTGCTATTTATTTATTCATTCATTTTCATTTCATGACTTATTATTACTCATTTAGATATTACTATTTATTCATTCATTCATTTATCATTTCAATACTTATTATTACTCATTTAGATATTACTATTTATTCATTCATTCATTGTGTTGCATTTATTTGTTTATACAAAACGTGATACACCATTAATTGCGCAGATTGCGAATAATAACACCAACAATAACAATAGTAAAACATTAATTAATAGAAATGGCTTTTAAAATACCAATCAATCATTTCTACAAAAACAGCACTTTATTGATAAGAATATCAATTAATAGTTAAAATAACAATAGTAATAATGAATTTAACAAAGATGTGTTGATAAATGTGAGTTGTAAAATGTAATGTTCTAGAACTGTTTTGCCGACTTAAAACAAATAAAATGTAAACAAATTTTCATTGAAAAGGCGGATAAATATAGTTGATGAATTTGTTTACTGCTCAAAGTACAAACACCCCATTACAGCTTACGTAGATATTCAATTCCACTCGGCAAATTTTAGCCTTTAATTTCTGAAATCACGGTTAAAACTATATCTTTTGAAGTGTATTTTAACTGGATTATATGTATATATAGATCAGGACAAAATATTTTCGCTCTAGCACGACGCTCGCCTACGCAGACAGAAGTGGAATCACAATCTGATAAACGGCAACAAAACTTATCGACTTAAAAAGAAATTTCATAATTCTACTTTTAATATTTTTAGAATTACCTAAAATAATCATAAAACAGGATTTAGTATTTAGTTATTTACAATCCTTTTTTGCGCATTTTTACTGATACTAAATTATGTGTGTTTTTTTTAGTAACGATCCACAAGAGTTGAAATCTTATATTATAAACAGGAATTACTAGCTAGTTTTGTTTTTAATGACTACTTTGTGATTACAGAAAATAGTAAAATACAGATGTGTGAGTTTTTACCGCGTCTTTTTGTCGCGTGTTGATGAAATTGAACTCAGATCGCTTTAAAATTTAACTTCAGTTAATTCACATTTAATTCACTTTAAAACTATCAAATTTTTCAACAAATTTTCGTGTTTCTACGTTTAATTTTTTTAATTTTTCAACAACTTAAATTAGCAATACAATTTTGCTTTTTTCCGAGTTTGAATTCCGAAAAAAATTACGCTATCGAACTTGAAACAAGCTAAAACCATTTACTGTGGGTATTTCCCCCTTAATAATTGTGTAACTCCCAAAACCCGTCATACTTTATCTCAAAGTTGTCTATTTGATTAGATTGCCTTTCCTATCCATTTACGCTCAATCCTAAGCGCATTTCCTAATAGTTATGCTCTAAACAATGCACGGAAACAGTCGATCGCGTTTTGGCGCGCTTTTGACGCGCCCGCGCAGCCAGGTTGGGCCCGCTTGTTGTCCTAACTGGCGGAATAGCTGCGAGCAATGTGAAGTATTCACTGATAAAATCACTTATTTTGACACTGTTATTCTGTATAAAAACTAAACATATCAATAAAGGCATTACATAACTAAAACAGGAGATATATTGGGGATTTGGTTAGTTTAGTTGGAATTTTGTTTAGATAAAAACGTCGTGAAAGAACAAAGGAATATTAGGGCTTGGCGGTTTGAGTTCAGTTTGGAATCTCGATATCAAAAACGTAAACATTTCAACGAAGCTTTTAAATAACAAAGATCGTTTGGTTTAACTTTGAAATTTTGAAGAGTTTTACATATATATAATAATATCAAAACCAAATAAAACAATATCTCGTTAAAACTTGTTTGTGATATAGTAACTCTTTGTTACTGAATAAAAACTATTTCACAGTAGCAATTTAATTTACTCTCTTTTCTATGTTTGTCAATTAATTAGTAACTATAGCACTTCCTTTTTCATCTGTTTTCTTACCACTGTAACTCTTTGTTACTAAATAAAAACTATTTCACAGTAAAAATTTAATTTACTGATTTTCTAGCAATGTTTTTCAATTAATTAGTAACTAGCACTCCCTTCTCTTACCACTGCAGTTTTAACTAACACTAGCACTCTTTTTTCCAAAGTAAACAAGTGACCATTATAACCCTTTTTAACCCTCGTTTCATCTATTTAACATTCCATTGACTCTGTTATAATTTAACTAACAGTAACAGCAAGTATTTTTCAACGGTGCAGAAGTTACCATTTTGCTCTTTCATTTTATTATCATTTCATAAATTGACTGGGGTTTTTTACCAACAATTTTTACTGACACTGACACTCCTTTTTCCACGGTCAATAGATGACAATTTATACAACTCTTTCGTTTTAGTCATTTAACATTTTACTCTGTTTTCATACTAATAATTTAACTAACTAACATTCCTTTTTCCAATGCACATAAGTGACTATTTATTTATAATCTTTTGTTTAATTTATTTCATTGAATCTAGATCTGTTTTCCTACTAACGATTTTAGCTAACACTAACTGAGAATCTTTTCTTTTCAAGAAACACCG